>CM065384.1:35797500-35987500 GCA_033060915.1 Euryodendron excelsum | reverse complement strand
CGGATCAATTTAGCAATTTGGGATCATGAGATCGTACGATCCGGATCGCGATTTTGATAACTATGTTTGGCATTGATGCAGGGTGTGTGGTGGAAATTCATGTCGATTGCTGATGAGCTTCTAGGAAAGTCAAATGTGAGAGTTACACCATAATTTTTCAGCAAGGTTATTTTTTGACATGTGCCAAAGTAAAATTATTGGAATTAGTTTATTCTGAGTGGGTATGCTTTTATGGTATAGCATGATAATAGAAGTTATGAAGATCTTTATTAAAGTGGAATGTGACTATGGGACCAACCAAAGTTTCAAATGTGGAGATTTGTTGGGTTTTGCTCTTTTGGAATCCCACATCAGTTGGGAATGAATTTTTTTTTTTTTTTTGGGGGGGGGTGGGGGGGGGTTAAGCCTCAAGGCCTATATAAGAGAGGTTATATCTTATTGGTTAAGTGCACTAATTAATAGCTTAACTAGTAACTTTTGACTTTAGTAAAATTCCTTTTAAAGAGGTGAAAGTTAAAGTTTAGCTAGTGGGGAAGCTTAATAGGTGTCATTGGAGTGCGAAAGAAAAATTGTATGATTGTAATAATTTTTCACATAGTGTATTTTTCTTTGGAGCTTGTGATTTTTCTCTTGTTTTGAGAGTTTTTCACGTAAATCTTTATGTTGTGTTTTTCTCTATTTATTTTGATATTCCCGTCAAAGGGTAAATCCAAAACTAGGGTGAATTTGAGAGAGCCAAATTCCCAACACTAATAGCACTTGGCGTTCTTCAAGGTCAATCGGATGGTTCTGATGGTTCTTGCAATTCTTTCATGGGTATTCGTAAGATTTGCACTGCCTAGGCAATGATACCATGGGAAGACGTTAAACAGAGGTTGTTTTTAGTGGTTTAAGGGCAGATGTCTAGGGTCATGAGTGATTGGGTGGTGAAGGTGATGTTAAAGTTATAGTCAAGTTCATGGTTGGGAGCAAGCAATGATGCTAAGGTTCAGGCTAGGTTTTAATTTGTGTCAATGGTGGATTTGTTGTTTTAATGCGCTCTCTGCTATGTAGAGGCATTTTTTTTTAATCTTTTCTCTTCCACCCATCCCTTTTTTTTGTTTCTTCTTCTTTTTACCACACCCACTCCTTTTCTTTTTTCTTGATTGGTTTTTATGTTCATAATCGGTTTTCATGTGTTTCTTTTGTATTATGTATGAAGTTAACAAAACAAAATATACATTGTTGTTTATTGTGTAATATGTTTGTTTATTGTGCAACGACTATCATATTGGTTAATTTGGAGTTATGATGGCATTTGTCAAAATTGATACAAATGTGAAAACACTAATGGCATTGGAGTGGATTGCAGATTTTTTGAAAGAATCGTCTCAAATCTTAAACTGTAAAGTGCAGGCTTTACCCATGAAATATTTGGGACTCATAATTGGAGACAATCCAAGGAAAGTAAAGTTATGGGAGAGGGTGAAACAATTTGAAAGGCAGGTTGGCTTCATGAAAAAGAAAATTGTTATTAATTGGAAGTAGATTTACTTTGCTTAAAGTTACTCTCTTGAACATGCCCATTTATTATTTATTCTTGTTTAAAGCTCCAAAACAGTTATTTGATAAGATAGAAATGGTTCAAAGGAGATTTCTATGAGGGTATGAAGAGAGAAAAAAGAAAGTACATTATGTAAAATGGAGTAGAATCACTGTTAGTAAGAACAGAGGGGGTCTAGGTGTTATTCCTATTGATGTAATGAACAAAGCCTTATTAAAAAAATGGTGGTAGAGGTATGCAAAGGAGAAAGATGCTCTATGAAGATAGGAGATATGTCATGAATACAATTATGAAATGAAGGAATGGAGGCCAAGGTGTATTCAAATAAAGGAAGCATCTATTGGCCCAAATGGCAACCAAAAGGGGGAGTGAATTGGGTTTTTTAAAAATTGAAGACTAATTAAAATTAATATAATCAATATAACAGTGATCAATCTATATATAATGCAATGTAATCAAAAGAGAAATGAAAAACAAAGCAATATAAAGCACACCAAGAATTACCGAGATTCAACCACAATTCGTTGTCTACGTCCTCACCCCAAGATCCCTTTGAAGTCTTTCTCTACCATGCAATCTCTTATTACAAGATGGATGCTGATTTATCAAGTGCTCAGCTCACTTTTACACAAAAATTTCTTCCCAAGTTCTTCTAGTTACCAAGTGGTTTTGTTCAAGATCCACTCAAACTTACAAAAGTTTTTCTTCTACAAGAGAACTCTCAAACTCTCACTTACAGGTGTATAAAGTTGTTCAAACGAAATACAAACTCTCTATCAAGAGTGGATAGACAAATAAAAGCTCACTAAATGAAGACAAGAAGAATAATCAGATTTTTTAGTTTGATCACTCAGTGGTACTTGTTTTTCTTGTATCTCTTGTATATAAATGCAGTTGGAAGTTTGTATATAAACCTTTGTATTAATTTTGTTCGTTGAAGGTTGTTGGGGCTCATTTAATGCAAGTTCAGTCCGTTATAATGTTAGAAAAACTAGTCGTTATCTCTCAGGTGTCGACATTTGATTCCATGTGTTGACACAGCTAATCTGCATTTTTCAGATGTTGTCCACTGTCTCTATGTGTCGACACATCAACTCCATGTATCGACACTTGATCATTCTGTCTTTAGATTTTTGGGTTCTGTCTTCATGTGTTAACTCTTCATTTTCATGTATCGACACATTGCCAAGAAATCTTGCTTATATCTTCCCATGATCAAGTTTTGCTTCAGCATTACTATAAGATTTTCAAGAAATCTTCTCTTTGGGGCATGATGATCAATCAAAGTCTTCAATTCACCAAGGTTGTTCTCTATTCAATTTGGATTGAATTCATCATTTGATAATCATCTTTTTTTAGTTTCCACACTGTCAGAACTTTACTCTATTATTGTTGAGCTCTTTTTCTTTGTTGTTGATCTTTCTCTTTCATTGTCGAGCTCATTCTTTCATTGCCGAGCTTTCTCTTTTATTGTTGAGCTCTTTCTTTCATTGCCGAGCTTTCTGTTTCATTGCCGAGCTTTCTGTTTCATTGCCGAGTTCTTTCTTTCATTGGAATCACTTCAATGAAACTTCTATAAGCTTGATGAAGTCTATTCTTGAACACCTTTATTTTCTCTGAGTATATATCATCTTTATTTAGTCTTTACATCCTAGATAAAGCATTCACTTGGATTTTTTGTAGAGATTATGCAATTGCGATGAATTCTCTTTCAAACATCTTAAATCTCTTCTCAATCAAATCATCTTCAATTGATCTTTGCACATTAGATGAAGTCTTCTTTTGAGCACCTTCAATATTTTCGAAGTTAAGTCAACTTCATTGAGTCTATGCATATTTGATGAAATTTTTATTTGAACACCTTCAATCTCTTCGAATGCAAGACATTTGTTTGAAGTTATAATAGGTGTCAATGTTCTGTTTTGCTACATTGCATGACTCTTAGAGTGCATTACTTGATCTTAGCTTATTGTGCATTGACTTTGACACATATTAGACTTAAAGTCAAACTTCTAGGTCTAAATTATAATCTTTATTAATCTGCACACTAAGCAAATACATTAATAAAATAACACAAGGTCTAGTTATTAACAAAATCAACATGGGAATCAACTTTAAGTCAACAGCATTAAGTGTATGATTTGATATATTAAAGGTGGGATATGATCAGGGTGATTTTAGGGATATTATCAGAAAAAATATAAGGATCAAAGTAGAAAACGGCAAAGTTACTAGCTTCTAGAAGGATGTGTGGGCAGGAGATACAACTCTGAGGTATTCCCAAAATTATTTTCTCTTTCAACACAGAGAGCTAGAGCAATAGCCGATTTTATGATAGATAAGGGATATTGGAGCATAGAGCATAGAAGACAGTTAAGAGGGTGAGAGGAGGAGGACCACATTAGGTTGTTAAGTATATTAGAGTTGTGTAAGTTAGAAGAGAATAAGAATGATGATATACAAGGGAATCTGAAAAAGGAGGGTGTTTTCTTAGTAAAGTCCTGTTGTATTAAATGGGATGAAACAAACTGATAGGGAGCACCAATCATCTCAAGAATATAGAAATTAAGAGCACCTTTGAAAATCCAAGTTTTGGGTAGATAACAATTCAGGAAAAGATAAAAACAAAGGTACTGCTCTTTAATAGAAAATGTCTACCATCCAATAGTGACACCTTATGTTCTATGTGCTTTAATATAGAGGAAGACTCTAACCATTTACTTCTAAATTATATTGTGGTGGGAAAACTTTGGAGTAATATTGTAAAATGGTGGGGCATAAAGTGGGTAGCCTCAAGCAGTTTACTTTATCATATGTAATGGTGGATGGATATGAAGTTTAAAGCAATGAAGAGGAATCTGCGGGAAGCTATGTTCTTAGAAACAATTTGGAATGGAAGGCAAGAAATGATACAGTGTTCAACAAAGTAAATGTTAGGTGAGATGTTATATTGATTAACATCAAGATTCATGAGCAGTTTCGGTAAAGACAGGGATATCAAAGGCATCTTTCACAGTGAATGATTTTCTATATTTTTTTGAGGGAGTAAGAAGGACAAGGGGATATAGCCTATACATGGGTGGATAGTTCCTATTTTTTGAGGGTCTAGTATTACATTGTAAGGGAGGGGGCTGGTACGTCACCAGCTGGTTGATTTGTGTTGATTGTTATTCATATTGTGGTGTGTATTTTTGCATTAGGATAGCCTAATATACTTAACTATCCCATGCTATAATGTTCATCTCTATCAATATTGCTCCATGGATTTACCAATAATTAAAGTCTATCCTAAGATAAGGTAAAAGTGGTGAAGACTAAATAGCAACTGTTGGTTTAAAACTTTTCATCATAGTATTTATTTATTCGTGTTTATTGGATGGGTCGCTAGATTTCAAATGCCATGAGAATGTCATTGACAAGGTACATTTTCTTATTACTATTTTTTAAAAAATCCTATGGGAATGTCATTGACGAGATACTTTTTGATAGGCCTATCTTTTCCTTTAAAAATCCTAGTTTTTTTTCTTAGCAAAAGGACCAAATACAAGGAACAACCTCATTTTTTAAACCCAATCCCTCTGCAGTATATATATATATATATATTTTAACAGCCATTCAGATTCTAACCTTTATGGGCCTCTTTAGTATTTTTATTGTGAAATAGTAGCGGTTATTTGGATTCATGGCAAACCGATAAGATGTGATTGTTTATATGTGGTAATTTTTTCTTTTCTTGTGGATAATACCTACTATTCAATTTTAAAATGCCTATAAATTTGGGTTTCCATTAGATATATCATATTATCTTATCATATCTCAATATTGTTGAAACGATGGTTAGAGTTTTGATCAAAATATAGGAATATTTTCACTGTTATTTTCTTCATATAAAATGAGCCTTTAAAAAATATATACACTTCTCCCCCCCACCCCCCCAAAAAAAAAAAAAAACCCTTAATGGAAAATTTCTCTTCCAATTATTTCACTCTTTTTTATTTAAAGTTAATAAAAAGTCCTAATGGCCCTAAAATTACATATTTGTATGTATCTTTAATAAAGATTCCTTAAAATCTCACTCCTAAACTGTCATATATACGAGGCTACACTATATCTACACTATATGTATAACATGCAAATGTTGTATAACAGTTGAATGGACATTCAAATGTTGAACAAGTTAATAACAATTTATGCGAATTATGCCCTTTGTTTATGTGCCACTATTGATGCCTACTATGACCTTTAATTTATGTGTCACCTTATTATCTCAATCTCCACTCGATCTCTTTTTTTTTTTATGCCACCTAAAATGATAAATATTACATAATATGTAGTATTATCATTTGAAGTTATATAAATTCGTACATAACAGGGCTTTTAGGTTATGCAAATTCACATGACATGGGTTATTTTTGTTACTAAACAGAGCATAAGCTTTTAACATAATCTAATTAAAATTAGCTACACACGGTAAATTCCACAAATATTTCTAAAAATATATACTAAACATAAATATTATAAATCCCTCTCTCGCTCTCCACACTCCAAATCACAAAAGTCAACACAATTAAATTAAAAAAAAAAAGAATAAAACATCAAACTATGAAAAAAAAGAAACAAAGGAAACAAATTTGCACATTATGGAAAAAAAGAACTAAAGGAAACAAATTTGCACATTATGGAAAAAAAGAACTAAAGGAAACAAATCTGTACATTGTAGAAAATAGCAAAAGTAATTGTCGGCCTTCCCACCCTCCCTCTCCTAAATAGAGAAGGGAAAAAAAAAAAAAAAACTAATAGTAGCTAAGAGATTAACAGCCCTTCTCACGGCTGGTGAAGAGAAAATCTCTACAACTTTACCCTATAATAGTAATCCATACACAGCAGCCACCATAGAGCAGCCGTGCAATAGCTTACAGGGCTGGTCATTAAATCACTATATAAGTTCCAACACTCTGTAGTAGCGGCCGAGAGAAGCTACCCTCACCCGACATCCATCGCTTAGGACTCTGATTATCTTCATGTCCTGTTTATTTTATTAAGACCAAAATTTTCATATTTAATACATATTCACTTAGTTTTCTATCTCTAATGCAATGAATGACATAAAAATAAAAAAAGAGGATGAGGGCTCAGCTGGAAAAAGAGAGTGTGTGAGTGATGGTGTTTATTGCAATGATTGACATGCAAAGAAGAAAAGGTGACCGGCTGAAGAGAGTGTGTGATGGTGTTTGATTCACAGAGAGAGAGAGAGAGAGAGAGTGATGGTGTTTAATACAATAAATTACATGATAAAATCTCCCTCAATATTTGTTGGGTTTGTGTATTTTTTTTAAAACCTTTTGCAGTGGTCATATTTGGACAAACCCTTCACATTCGTTTCTGAACCGCAACTGAAAAAGTTTACGTCGCAATTGCAGCTCAGAAGCAAAATAGTTCAGTTTCACGGCTTGTGCAATCCCTCGAGACCCGTTCCTAAATTTTGTTACGTTAAATCTTGCTACCTCCAATGCTCTGTTCGTTGTCATTGGTTTTACTTTCAACAATAATTTCTCATTTTCTGTTCAGACTATGTGTGTGAGTGTGGGTGTATATGCACGAATGAACTAGAATCTCTTTTCTTTTAAAATCCTTGATAAGTTCCTGTTTCTTTGCATGTTTCGTGCTCATTTTCTTAAATATTAACGTTAAATTTGCTTTGGAATAGAACTGTTTACTTTCATTGGAGGCTATGCACTTCAACATATCTATATGACATTTTATCAGCCATTCAAATAACCTCAATTTCCACGAGGATGACACTTCTTCTGAGTGATCAACATATAGGAATTTGACTAGATGGATAGGTAATTTTCTATAAACCTTATTTTACTTTCCTTAACAGTAATACAAGATATGACAAGGTATGATAATATATGAATAGGTAATTTATGCTTTTCATTGTTAGTGTTAATTTTAAAATGTAGAACAATACATGACACGGCTAGAGATCTAACAATACATGACAAGATATGATAATATATGAATAGGTAATTTTTGCTTTTCATTATTAGTGTTAATTTTTAAATGTAGAGCAGTACATGACATGGCTAGAGATCTTCTTTTTACCCTCTCCGGCTCTACTACCGACCGCCACCTCTCTCTCTTTCTGTAGTATATGAATCTTATTCTCTTTTCTTTCTTCCATTACAGTATGAAACTTGAGTGAATAGAAAAAAAAGAAAAAGAAAAAACAAACTTCAAGGACTGACTACGGCTGGGACACAACTAAAAATTGAGTCAATCTTGATTTTCCCTCGATCTCTTTGTTTATAAAGTATAGATATCTCATTACCCATTTCTCTTCTATTGTCAAATGCTATACACCGGCAGACACATCTACCATTTTTGTTAAATGCTATAATAATTGCAGGTTACTCTCTCAAATATAACAACACCATAGCCGCTAGCATTGTTATGATATGAGGTATTCTATCATGGTTTTTTTTCATCTCATCTCACTTCAAATTCAAATATTGTTGATTGTGTGTTTTGTGTGTATTTCTCTCACCCCTTTTAAGTCCAAGATATGTCAGCTAATTATTAGTTTTTTTATTTAATCACATTAGACAACTTTTCTATAATTTTTGTTCATTTTTTAAATATCGTGTATGATTGGGTTTGTTTGTTTTTTTTTTTTTACAGTCTCAAACATGAGAAAGCAGCGTTGCAATTCATCACATAATCATCAGTCAACTACGATTTCATCAGTCCATTACGATGTGGCCATGCAAGAGATAGGCATTTCGTAGAGCATCTCGAAGGGTTTGAACCATGAGTCTCTATCCACCGACAACTAGATCATCGAAAAAAGCCGTCCATATATGCACACAAAGTAGTGCTAATACAGTAAAAGAAATAGCTGTGGCGTCTACAAAAGAATAAGTTTGTTGAATGTGCTACATCGACAATTTCTTTAAAGAATGTTTTGTACCTAATTTAATTGGGATAGTACCCATTCCTTTTTAGTTTATGTTTCCAATTTTAGGTAAGTTAGTCAATTATTACTGCCGTGGATTATTGTGATGTTGCTTTGCTGATGTGGTTCCATCTGGCAAGGCCAGAAGGCTTTAAACTCTCTTTCACATCTGATTCTCTCCTCCATTTGTTTGACAACTTTGATTTTCCTGAGCTTTCTCTCACCATCTTTTATTGCTATGTGATGAAAATCCGGTGCTTAGCCGGACTGAAACTGGAGAAATTATTCAGTGCTCCTGAAACAAGCTCTTAGGTGCTGACTTAGTGTAAAAAAATGTCCAAAAAAAGGCAAAAGAAGGTAAATGCAATAAGGCCAATACATAGACTATTCGGTGATGATGGATAGATGTATATGTAAATGTAGAGAAGAGAGAGAGAGAGAGAGAGAGAGAGAGAGAGAGAGAGAGAGAGAGAGAGAGAGAGAGAGAGGGGGGGGGTGTCTCTAAACTCACTATAGTAAGTAGAAAGGATAAAAAAATGGTTCTAGAGGGCTCATAAACGTTGAATTTTTTTATTGGGTTCCTGAAAGGATTTTTATATTTTTTTGTTGATGCTTCAGAAAAAACTAAAAGTTTTACAGTAAACTGAAAGGGCCAAAACCAGGTTTATCTATACATATTTATGTCTTCCTAAAACAGAAATAAAATTCTAATTGGCCCACTTGTTTTCTCGTTTCAGTATCTATACTGTATATTATAGTAATAGATTAGGAGATTTTTGAAGTTAAAAGTTTTAATTTATTTTTTTTCAAATTTTGATTTTTTAAAAACATAAAATACATGTGTCATATTATTATTTGTTTCTTTTAATTTATTTATTCTAAGTTTCATAAATGTGTTCATTGATAGTTATATCTATACTATAATATTATATATTACAGCAGAATGTTATGAGTTCTTTGATATTCAAAATTTCAATCTAATTTTTACAGAATTTTTATTTTTTGTAATATTAAAATACCACATGTTGCAATTTGATTGGTTGGTTAAAACCTCTCACTAATCTAATTATATAGTATATAGATGGAATTTTAATTCCTATTATATATTTTCTAAAGTCACTCTGTTAAAATTTCTAGAAATTAAATTTTTTGTAATATTAGGATAACATTTTTACAATTTAATTAGTTAACAAATATAATTTTATTACTTTTCTAAAATCTTACATTTATTTCAAAACTCCAACTATTAGATATTTCCTAAAGTCACTCTCTTAAATTTATGAAAATTCAAATATTTGGTAATATTGACATGGCACTTACTACTTTAATAATGAGTTTTGACATATTATTTTGTATGCAGAATAGCATAATGTATATTTATAGCTATCTATTTACAGTTGTTGGGTCTTTAATTTTGAAATACCTACAATGAGTTTCTTAGTTTTTTAGAAATTTTAAATTACTAATACTAAATCTACTATAATAGTGTAGGTTTAACTATAAAATATAAAAAATTTTACTTTTTTCGTGATTAATAAATCTTTACTAAATCTCATCTTATTTTGAAAAGTTTTACGTAAAATTCAAAATATTAGTATTCTTATTAGTAAATATTTAATGAAATTGAAGTAATCAAATCTTCCTAACTTAAAATCTTAAATTCTTTTTTAGGTAATTTTCATTTTAAAGTAGTTATATGTGCATTATAAATGTACTTACTAAATTAAATCATCTAACAGGTGTAATATATACATTTGACCACTATAGGTCCTTAGCAAGATTTTAAGCTAAAAAAATAATACTTTAGAATGTTCACAAAAAAACTTAATTTATTATTACAAGTTTAGGTTTTTTTATTTCTTACAATCAAATTTTGATTTCTTATTTTAAGATTACATCATATTATTATAATTTAGTTTAAAAACTAATAATTTATTTTCACAACATTCTTATATTTAGTATATATTATTTTCACTCCGTGCATAGCACGAGTTCACTGCTAGTTATATATTATATCAATAGGTTTTAAAGTCTTTGAACTTGAAAGTTTCAATCTATTTTTCTTTAAATTTTGATTTTTTAAAAACATAAAATACATGTGTCATATTATTATTTATTCCTTTTAATTTATTTATTCTAAGTTTCATAAATGCTATCATTGATAGTTACAACAACATATTCAATTTTTTTTAATTATAATGCTCCTAAAGAAATCTTCCTTAATCATAAATAAGATTTTAAATTTCTAAAATAGAAAGAACATGTATCATCAAATTATTAGCTATTTGTTATATACAAGATACATGTATCAAAATATAATTGGTTCTTTCTCATTTTTTCTTAATTTTATAAATTCTATCTATTAATAGTTATGATGATATTTTTAAATTCTTTAATTCTAATGTTTCTAAAGAAACCTTTCTTAATCATAAATTATATTTTAGATTTTTAAAATGAAAAGAATATGTGTCATTGAATTATTAGTATTTTGTTACATAGAAGATACATGTGTTGAAGTATCATTTGTTCTTTCTAAGTTTTTCTTATTTTTTTTAACTTTATAAATCCAATCCACCTATCTATCTGTATCAATATTATATATTATAGGAACATGTTGTCATTCAACACTTAATCCAATTTTATCAGATTTTAAGTTTTTGTAATATTCGAATAATTTTAAGATAACTTTAAAACTCTCAATAAATGAATAATTTATATAGTATAGATGGATCCATACCTAATAAAGTCTATCAATTAATGTTATAGTGCCTAAAATCTGTATCAAAATTCAAACTATTATGTGTTTTTTTAAACTCACTTCCTTAAAATTTTTGAAAAATATACACCCAGTGTTATATGAATTATAGTATATTATAGTAGTTGGTTATTTGGTCTTTGAGTTCAAAATCATAACTCATTTTTTTAAGAGTTATAAATTTAGAAAAAATTGAAAAATGTATGTTGGGTAATCACTGGCTTCTTTATGATATAAATCTTTGTTACAATTTTTATGTGGACTCTAATTAAATATAATATGTAACACTCAGATCACTCTTTTCTAATATGTTTATTATCCTAGGTTGAACACTGAATTAAAACCTATTCGTTTATGATTGGGTCTAAAGGAATAAATCTATCAATAGTTTTTTACAAAAAAATCTAATTAATAGAAATTGGTTGAATTTAGACGAGAAAAGCTTAAGTTGATTCTTTTGCAAAAATTAAGTTGATTACTTTAATTTTTGTCTATCACTAATGATTTTTCTAAAGTATATTAATTTAAAGTGGCAAGTATTTTTTTTATTTTGGACGAAAAAAGTTTATTCTTTAAGTATGTGGCATAATATTATGTTCTTACTCATATATTAATGTATTTACTATGTTTATAAATTATATACAAGATATGGAATATAAAACTACTTTACGTAAAAAAATACATTCTTAAAAAAAAATTTATCTTTTTTTATTCCCGAACATAATCCGCCGTGCGGGTTTACTGCTAGTGACCTTATAATTGCTTAATTTTAAGTGGTTTGATATAGAATCTATCTATTTGACATATTTTTACCCTCAATATTCCATAGAATATATAGATATTTTTTTGCTCTCATCATATTTGAGTCTTCACTTGGATTCCTCTCTCTCTCTCTCTCTCTCTCTCTCTCTCTCTCTCTCATTTTTTTAACAAAAACACAAACAGTTGAGTGGTGAAATTTTAAGATCAGTTTCCGAATATTTTAATTTTTTTGGTTGCCAAAACAGTGTTAGAAGAATAATAATAGAGAAACTTAGAACATAATATATTTGAAGTAATAAGATAGTTTATTATATTGAGAGAGAGTCTCTATATATAAGTCAAAGAGTTCTATATATATAGGTCAAAGAAGAGTGATGAACAAGTAATAAATAATAAAGGAGACCATATATTCTAACAAAAAAGTATCATAGATCAAGACACAATTCGGTATGGAAAATACTATTTTTTCAGAATTATTGTACTGAATTTTGTATCAGAATGATGTAACAATGGCAGTTTTATAATTAATATGCACCTTGATAGGTTCTTTTATTATAAAGTGATAGGACCACAACTTAAACATATTATTCTGGTAATAAATTCTGTATGAATTTTTTGATTTATAGCATTACTCATCCGGTATTACAAAATCCATATGAAGATTTTAGTCTCTCTCTAAAACAAAGCCCCAAACAGGGCACTGTATGTATATTTCCCAATAAATAGCCCCTTCAACAACATTCTTATGAGTTCAACCTCTTCCCTTACCAGGCTCCCAACTAGATTCCCTCTCTCTCTCTCTCTGTCTCTCTCTCTCTCTCGTAAGAACCCTTAGATTTTAGCTAATGGCACCCAAGGGAAGGACCAGCAGCAAAGGGGAGGGAAGCAGCAGCAGCACACGGCGGCACGAAAAAAAACAAGATGATGCTCTCCGGCGTCGTCTCCGCAGAGCAGCCAAGGACGCCGACGAAGAAGTGAGTCAAATTCTACAGACGATGGTTGAGGAGCAGTACGAACACCTTGTTGTCACTGCACCGGAAGAGGTGGATGTGGCGGTCTTCTTCATCGACCAAACTGGATGGAGAGGAAAGCTTGTTATTGTAGCTGCTGATCAGGAAAAGCTCTCACCCATCATCGCCAAGGCAAACGAGTTCCCAAACAAGTTCACCTCCATCGAAGAATATGTTGAGTGAGACCCCCGGCCATTAGGCGCAGTTCCACCTCATCTCTTTTTCTACTCTCCCATTAATAAATTACTGGTGGTTTTCCTTCTCCTTCTGTCTGTCTTTCTTTTGCCGGTTTATGAACTGGCCGGCCGGTCTGGTTAGTCATTTATTGAATGATTCCCATATTAGATTATGTGCCTTTGGTTACACAATCATACATGAAATGAGGTTACATAATCATATATTATATGGTTAAAAATTTTGGGCTTTTGAAATTTTTTTGTATAATTTTTTTTTTTTGGGATTAAACAAGTTTTTCTTTTTTAAGTTAACTTGGTTAGTTGATTTTCGATCTTTTATTTATAGGTTTTTTTTTTAATATATTTGGATTGAGCTTGTTTCCAAAAAAATCGTAGAACCTATATAGGGCCTTAAATACCATGGGAAAGTTTAAAAAAATTTGCAAGCTCTAAAATTTTATTTAGATGTACAATTTATTTATTTGTTAAACCTGTATTTTTTTTCTTGAAGTTTACTAGAGTAGATGATTTTGAATTTTTTGTTTTTACAAACCTTTTTTTTCTCAGATGGAATGAGGCTTGAAAAAAAAATATTGACAATATAAAGACCTTTATCATAGAATATAAAATTTTTACAAATTTGAAAAAAAAAATGGGGAACTAAGGCGACTGTCTCACCTGCCTAGTTCAAAATACTTGTAATGATAATCATAGCTCCTTTCAAAAAATATTTCTAATATGGCAAATAATGCTATCTTATAGAATAGACAGAATTTTGGGAATATTTTGGAAAGGAAGAGTAGGCTGCTTGCTAGACTTGTTAGGCATTCAAAGAACGCAAGCTCAGAACTTTTGCTTTAATTTGGATCAATTGGAAAGGGAACTGGTGAACCAATATAATGCTGTTTTAAGGTATGAAGAAATTTTATGGTTCCAAAAATCTAGATCCAACTGGATAATCTTTACGCTTTATTTGGATCAAAAATTTGGTGAGACAAAAAAAAAGTGAAAAAAAAGAAACAAAAATCCTTTTCATTGTGTTATCTTTTTCCTCACTTTTTTTTTTTTGTTGATAAATTCAACTTCCAATCACAGCAATAGTTTTTCTTTTTTTTAGGTACAGAGAAGGCTTCAAAGTATCTACCAAGTGGTTGGGGTGTGTGAGAGAGAGCTTGCACTCTTTTCTGAAGAAAGTGCATTTGAAAACACATCTAATGGCATTTCTTGAAAAATATTGCTGAACCATGTGAATATTTTAGCCTTTTGAGTAAAATTTTACTAATTAAAAAAATAAGTTTAATTTTTATGCATTGTTAATGTAGAGATTTTTTAACACAAAAATGTATTAAAATACGGCACATGTTCATGGGCATTGCATGTTTGTTTTGTACTTAAATTTTGAAAGACACGTGTTGCCTTTTTTTATGCATACTTGTGTGAAAAATCTTTACATTGACAATGCATCAAAATTAAATTAAAAAAAAAATGTCACAAAAAAATTCAAACTCTTGAATGGCAATGAACCAAAGTGGACGTTGAACCCTACACGCCACTCTAGTGACATTCGGGCTACAAAACGGTGTCATTTTGTACGATTGTCTGAACTCTGAAGCTAAATGTAGCCATTAGAGAATAAGTGTCAAATAACATTAGTGCAAAATCCGCCTCTTCATTTCAAAGAAATTTGGGAAACTGGCCGGTCCCCTTTCTAACGAGACAGCTGGATGGAAGGGCGCACCCCCGTTTTCTGTAGTGACTCAGGCCCAGTTTTGCTTTCTTTTCTTGGACTAGAAGTTAGGGCCGAAATGGGTAATACATATCCAGATAAAGAAAATATTGGCAAATGCAATGGGCCGTTGAGCAAAAATACCTTTTTAATTATGGCTCGGTATCTCTAAATCGTGACATGATGATTTCTTAAATTACTAATTTATATTAACATATTTTTTTAGCGATTAATCAGAAAAATAAATAAAAAATGATCTTTTAATTTGAACATCTTCACAAAAACATTGTTTTATATCTTCTAAATTGATTTTCTTTTATTATATTAATTGTCTAATAAATAAAATGCCCCTTACAATGACCTGTAGTTATAGGAACAATTCAAGGGTATTTCAAATATTAAACAACTATAATCAATTTAAGTATAAAGTTATATTTTTGTAAACTTATCCAAGACACATTACAATTTTCCATCCATTCTATTAACAAATTACTAACATGTGTAAGTCAAATGGCTCTATGCATATGCCAGAACTAGAAGATTAATATAGCTTGCAAGTTTTGATAATCAAAATATGAAAGCTACTAAAAGTTAAGTCACTTGTCAAAACCACGATAACAATGACCTCTTTTACATGTGATATGACCTCTTTTACATGTGATATTATATGTAAATAGGTATAGCTTGAAATATCATATAGCTTGCACACACGCTAGAACTAGGAAATTCATAAGAAAAATTTAATAGATCTCTTCAGCCTGGCTTTAAAAAATTACCAAATTTAGATTACTAAATTTTGAACTTAAAGACATCTAGGCCTATAAAATATCTCTATCTCCATTAAGCTACCCCTCGGTTATATACAGCTAAGTCTTTTTGTAACAACGCAATAGAGTAATGAAATGTTGCTTCCCCAAGGCAGAAATAACAAGCATTCGATATCTATACCAAATCCTGGTTCGGTTGTTTTCCGATCTTTGCTTCCTGTGTCGTTTTCATTTCCATAGTACCAATATGCACATATATATATATATATATATGTATATACGCTATTGGCATTCAATTTCTTAGAAATTTTTGTACTATATACCGAGCTATAAGGCATGCAGTATGTCAGGAAGGCATGCCAAGGAAAACAAAATGACAAAAACCAAAAAACAAAATACCAAATGACACTAATCAATGGTGAGCCCTGTGAATTGAAAGTGGAGGCAGGGGTAAACATCGAATATACACTTGACCACCTGCAGAGCATTATTTATATCTCTTACCCTCCGCATTCACTATACAACAGAACTCAAAAATGGGCAAGGATTTACATTTGCACTGATGTGACTCACCGGAAATCAGTCAGCCAGCCGGCGAAGTCTAAGCATTTATTTATATCACAGAAGGTCATCTTACCCTTCTGCATTCACTGTACGTATTCAATTTGCACTAATGTGGCTATCATCGGAAATCAATCAGTCAAGTCACTCAGCAAAGCCAAGTACTTATCTATAGCTTGGACTTCTTTTGTGACATCAATGTCATAGTCCAACACAGCATCTGTGTCAGCACCCAAACCATCACTGCCAGCGTTATTAGGCATTGGAGCAGAAGAAATTGCATTCCCATCTGCTGCAACAGTGAGATCTGGGTCAAGTCGACTCAGTGGGTGACTCAATGCTCCCTCTTTGGTGACATCGATGTCATGGTCCAACAGAGCATCTGTGGCAGCACTCGAACCATCACTGCCGGAGTTATTAGGCATTGGAACAGAAGAAATTGCATTCCCATCTGCTGCAACAGTGAGGTTTGGGTCAATTTGACTAAGTGGGTGACTCAATGCTCCCTCTTCAATGTCATGGCCCAATACAGCACCTGTGGCAGCATTCAAACCATCACTGCCAGCATTGTTAAGCATTGGAACAGAAGAAGTTGCATTCCCATCTGCTGCAACACTGAGGTTTGGGTCAAGTCGACTCAGTAGGCAACTCAATGCTCCCTCTTCAATGTCATGGTCCAACACAGCATCTGTGGCAGCACTCAAACCATCACTGCCGGCGTTGTTAAGCGTAGAAACAGAAGAAATTGCGTTCGCATCTGATTCTGCAGCAACATTGAGGTTTGGGTCAGATTGACTCAGTTGGTGAGTCAATGCTCCCTCTTTAGTTCCAAACGCTCCAACAGCTGCAACCACTGCAAACCAAGTAGTAGAAATAAATAAACAAATAATTAAAATATCAGAGCCCTACTAGGCACCCCCAAACAATACCTTTCATTGCACTTTAACTGTACAGGAGATAAATATTTTAAACCATGGTAACTCCCAACTGCAGTTATACTAGAAGGCCAGAAGCTGATATGACAGGGATATTAACAACAGTGTATTCTAATCATTTTGTTTATTGCCATCCTTTTCTTTTTTTTTTTTCAGGGAGGGGCAAGGAGCGCAATCACTTCAATACTCAAAGAAATCACGTCCCTGAGATAGAAATTCAGCACCTTTAATTTAAATTGTATGCCAAGAAAATATATGCTTATGAGCTGATGACAGTATCTTGTTAAATTTGGCTTCTCAAAATGACAAGCAAGTCACTAGATATGTCTTTTAACAGAAGGGGCTGAAATGAATAGTTTACTGTGAGTAGTGGATAAATAAGCAGAGTAAAAACAAAAATACTCCGGCACTCCAATAATTTTCAGGTACAAAGGTACCTCTTGCTGTTGGTGAATCTTTAAATTTAGCACCTGTAGCTAGATGCAGTCTATTCCTTGATAAAATATTTCAGTTTAAGAGCCATTGAAATTAGTCTTGTCATTTGGCTCTAAGAACAACAAGTAAATACTCTTCAACCACAAGAATACAAATTAACCTAGTGCATGTGAATTAGTGAATAAACAAGTCAAACGGGTCGATGGAATGCAAAAATACACTAGCACCACCTTCTTTTAGCAAGTCCAACGTACCTGTTTCCCTTGGGAAACCAATGGACATAAGCTCCTCAATGGTAGCATTCTCTGCTTGAGACAGCCTTTTTCTATTCCTTGATTCAGTATCAAGCTACAAATCAAAGGGTGAGGGGATTGAAGTCTACCAACTGCAAAACTATTCTCAGAAGGCTTTGGAGACAAGTTTAGTCGGGAAGGAAATGGGTAATGGAAACTGAGCATTAATCAGGATAATTATCCGGGAAAGGATAAAAGTCAAGTGCTGATTTGTGAAGAAGGGAAAAAAAAGTACGAAAGTTGACAGTAGCCACAAAAAAAAAAAACATATTAATAAATTTAAGAAAGACTGGAACAACCTGACAGCATTTAGGATAATTCGAACGTCACAGAATGGAAGCAAAAGAAAGTGAAAAACCTAGAATGCAAAGAGGAAGCACAAGCTTTTTTTTTTTAACTCGGGGAGGGAAGTGGCTGGGCCGCTGGGCACTGTGTGAGAAAGAGCAATAAAGCTATCTACGAAGAGTTAAACAACCTTAAAAAGGAGGCATGCTGAAGGTTCTGATGTGATAAATTTCCCCTATGCATTTCTTGCAAGCATAAAGAAGTCAAACCTGGAAGTATCTAGTTTGTGCAGAGGTCAAGGCCTCCTTAGATTTGTCAAACTGACCGCTGTGGTATGCCTCTACCCCTTCCAACAGTTCCATCCTCAAATGTCTGCGGACAAGCAATAAAAATAGAATGACTACAAGTTGCGGATCAAGATTTTTATGAACTTCAAAACAGTGTGATACATATGGACCACATATGAGATACTCACAATGCAATCTCTGGATGGTGACCTCCTTCAACAAGTCTAACGCGAGTACATTCCTTCACCTGCACACCACCTTTAATTCCTTCTCTAGCTTTTGAAAGGCGCATTTCTGCCTCTGAGAGCCAACTGGTGTCTCCAAGCATGAAATAGCACCACATCTTATCTATTTGTAGTATTGGGATACTTTCATTCTGTTGGAAGACAAAGGAGAATGAACAATAGGAATAAAAAATGATATTTATAGGGAGAGTGTTGAAGATAATTGATATGAAAACCTAGAGCTAAATCACTAGAATCATGTCAAATGCATAATGCCAAGATGCAAAGGTCGCGTCAAATTTTTTCAGCACTCTGGATGCAAATCAAACTTAGTTATCCTAGAGGCAGCACTGAAGAGCAACTCAAGGGCCTAGACTTCTCAAGTTGACAATATTTGCAAAGTCCAGGGAAATCAAATTGAGTATTAAACTTCTTCATGAAGAAGAAAAAGAAAAAGAACAAGCACAGAAATTCCTAGATCACACTTCTTTGCTTCCATTGAGAAGCCAACAGAACTTCAGCAATGAATTTGAGCTACTCCTATAGCAGTCATTGTACAATGCTCAAGGCTCTAGGCTGAGTAGCAGGACCAACTCTTAATTTATTACAAGGCCAAAAGATGGATTCAATAAGTTCTTGCCAATAACCATGTTGGCTGAATAGAAACATTAAAACAAAACCCATACAAAGTGAGACCAAAGAACAAAAAGAGGGCATATGCATATAACGAAGAACCATATTTTGTCATTACAAAATGCATGTTCTGAAGCAAATGCTAAAAGCAGGTTTCAGCTGTTTCAGTACACAACAAAATAGACCCTATCCGTCATGACATTGCTGCACGCAAATATTTTCTTAGAAAATTAAAGCTCCTAAAAATACAAATTCTTCAGAAGAAACAAAGGCCACTCACCAAAATTGTGATACAGTCATTGCTGAGAGAGAAAGCCTCCTACAAGAACAAAGTTGAATTTACTTGGGTTAATTTGTTATTGTAATTACAGGACTAAACATGACAGTATAATTAAGTTACCAACTTCCAAGACAAAAAACGTTGTGTTATGGTTTGGCTACATTATCACCTGCTAAGCAATAAAAAAGAAAGCGCACGCGCACAGAGACAACAATATACACAGTCACACAAGTGTGATGAAGCTTTGAAACGTTTAGAAGTGAAGAGAAAAGAACAGTAACAACTACTACAAGCTTATGCCATGCATTTAAAAATTTTCAAGAAGACAAACAATAAGTGTTCAAGCAAGGTAGTGTTGCATCAAAACAGCAGATGACCATCATCTTACTAGTTGTAAAGAGAGCAACAAAGGCTCAATCAGAGTATATTACAATTTGGTCCTCAAAAAAAAAAACTAAATATCTAGATCCTACAATTGTTTTTATTTGTACAATATAATAATCAAACATTCCAGTTAACTTAAGGAACCCTACAACCATTATCTTGCAGGAACTGCAACAGTAGCTGACCTCTCCTCTTTTGAGAACGTCCAATGCATCTCTGTTCTTTTCCCTTCTAATTAGCTGTTTAGCAATGGCATGAAGTGTGAGACCCACGAACATAATGTCATTAAGCATTAAAGACCTGTCAAATGACCACCAATTTCTGCTTCATTAAGAATGAATTGATAGCTTAAACATAAAAAGATGAATGATTGCACAGTTCTGAAAGAATTTTATGGAACAAAAGATCCATTTCTTTATCATACCGCTGCTTAGTCCTTTTGGATACCACACCTACTTCCTCTCCACTTGGTCCTACCAGGTCTGTATCCATGTCTTCAAATGGTAACAAAACACCATAAGGTCTCTTGGCCACTGATTTTGCAATACGCCTGTCAATTTAATGGTCCCACCAACATAACTATATAGAAAATAAAGAGCAGAAAGTGTGATTAAACAACCAAAGCAGAAGATAGGACACATTTTGTGATTTAGATTTTTTAATCTTTGGGTATAAATTAGTAAGTATTGAATATTGAATTAATAGAATGCACTGATAGCTTAAACACAGAAAGGGGACTGATTGCACAATTCTAAATGAATTTTAGTAATACATTATACACAAGATCCATTTCTATATCATACCACTGAAGAGTCTCAGCTTCCAATCGCTTTTCCTCTCCACTGTTTTTTATCAGCACCAAATTAATCTCTTCGGATGGTAACCAAACGTCAGTGTGTCTCTCAGCTAGTGATATTGCATCAGCCCTGTAAAATTTATTGCCTCACCAACAACACTATAGAGAAAATGAAAAGAGCAGCAAGTGTGCTTAAACAATCAGAGCAGAAGATAGGAAACAGTTTATGATTGTTTAAGCTTTGTGTCTTAAATGGTAAGTGTTGAAATTGAATTAATTTACCCATCAAAATGCAGTAAAAATATTAGGCAATACAGGTACAGGAGCAATAGTTCAAGGCAATGATGATGGCAAGGTTCACCAAGTCTAGGAGGCAACACATGTAACAAGTGGCAGAAGATTCGTTGGATGGGAAACAGCAAGCTAGAAAGCGAGAGAGATTGAGTATTGATAGGCCTAAGGATGCAGGTCCAGTTTAAAGCTCCACTAAGGTTGGGTGATCACCCACAAGAATGGTCTGTTTGACCTTACGTGTGGCTCATAGGAATGTGCAGGATAACTAGGCTGCATGCCCAGAAATAATCAAATGCAATGGAGCAGCCAGCCTGTAAGGCATGCAAACGAAGCCAAACACTATATCTGTTACAGCTAGTGTGAAAAGGCACTGCAAGAGCCTTGTGTCACGGAGATGATGTCAGCTGACTCAGCTCTTCCCCACTTCAGAGCAGGCAAGATGCATAATGCAAAAGCTCAAAAGCTCCACTAATTACTTTGGCCCACAAAAGCATTAAATCAAACACTCCCATTAATAGCCAATGTTAATCCAACATTGTCCAATCAAAATTTATGCATGACAAATCAAACACTCCCATTTAACAGCCATCATCTTTCATGCATGACAATTCATGTTGTTCCCCCTCCAACAAAGTTTTTTTTGTTGGCTGAAAATAAAGGAAAAAAGAAGACAAGCCGGGAAAGAATCCGTGCATATACACACACAAACAAATTGAGTACATGTTTTCTGCAAGGCCAATGGAGCATCATGCATGAGTATATATACCTTGGGATGATACAGTTAGCCATGCAGGTCCAATCAAACGCATTAATCTTCATATTCTTACTTGACATGGGTATACACAAGTATGGCATGACACTTCACTTAAGCAGCACTCAGAATACAGCAACTTACACACTGCCTTTTTAGCTAAAAATCACAGCTTCATAATTCTAGTCTTACAGTATTATTATGGCTTTAGATATATTATAGCCTCACTAGGTAAGGTAATAGATAAGATGAGCTTTATGAATAATTAAGTTACTTTAGGGATTCATAAAGGCTATATTGTCTCCTTCTGCCAAAAGTGGGTTATGAACAAAGCTTACATAACAATGACATTTTGAAATAGCATTACATACTAAGTCTCATACGAAGAAAACACATACTTTGTGATACCACAGGTAGGTTATTAATTCTCTATTATTCTTTTTGGTTCCTTACTTCAATACATCATTTTTGTTAACAAACTTCACTTCATCTAAACTGCAACAAGAATTCATCACTTGCCAATTGCACATATATACATATAGATGTACCGAGAGGGAGTCTATAGAGAAAAAGTAACTCACTGGAGAATCAAGATCTGCTCATACATCAACTCTTCCTTCTGATTAGCAAAGGCAAGGTATTCCAAAAAGATTTAGAGTATGTCAAAGTGAACTTCAATTGATTTATGTAGAAAACAAGCAAATAACTATAGTATCCCATTATCTCAGCGGCGTCAGCATCTACAACTTCGCCATTTTGCACCAATACATAGGCATAATAGTCGAGCACGCCCTTGTTCTTGTTCTCATCAAATATCACCAAGCTTCCAGTCCAACCCTCAACCTTTCGAAGAGTATCACATGCCGGGTCGTTCCTTCCAAATAGGACAACCAAGTCTAGCTCCATAAAAATTTTCTTGCTTTTCTCCAACTCCTCTTCAGAATTGCTTAACTTTTTCTTGCTTCTACTGCCATCCATAAGTACTGCCTTCAACATTTTCAGTCCATGATTGGACTGATTAGCCAAAAGCTTAATATGCTTGCTTTCTTTCAATGCCTTGTTCTGTTTGTTTTTGCTCTTCTTCGGCATCGTTTTGAATCTAAAAACAATTAGAAGAGCTTTTTTTTAAATTTTTTATAAGTACTCCATAACCTCACAACAAAATAATAAAACCAAGAGGTAATTACACTTTAACCCCTTATAATTTGAGTCAAAATCAAATGACCCCCTGTGGTTTAAAAGTGAATACATGACCTACCTGTGGTTTGGATTTATCTGCAAAATGCATGAGAACAATTAGATTTAATGAAATTTTTTTCATAAAAGTATTTTTGTTATTTTATCTCTTCAAATTAGAACATCAAAAAGACAATTTGGCCCTTTTATGCCAAAATAAAGTGTTGTCTTTCGAGGGGTTTTTTTTGTTATTTCACAAAATCGTCTTTTTGATGTTTTAGTTTGGAAATATAATATGAAGAAAATATCCCATGATAGAATTTCTGTTAAATCTAACGGTTTTCATACATTTTGTAGTTACGTTCGAACTACAGGGGGTCATGTGTTCACTTTTAAATTTTGACTCAAACCACAAGAAAGTAAAGTGTAATTACCCCTAAAAACAATAATATTCATGTAAAAAAATAACATAGGACATGATTGATAAAAAGAAAATAAACGTGCATCCAAAGCTTAGGTTAAAACAATAATAAAACCTTTACATCTTCTGACCAAGAGACTAGAAAGGAGGATAACTCCAGAGAACATCGAGAATGATAATATACAGAAGCCAAATAAATAAACTACCAGTAACAATAACCTCCGCAGTTGGAAAGTCAATCAAACTATAATCTATATATTTCCGTAAATTTTCAGAGATACAGAGGCATGGCAATACAGAAACTTAATAAGATTGACAACAATATAATTGAAAGAGAAAAGGTTGAACAAGATAAAGAAGACAAAATGACAATGGTGACTTGTGATTGAAGATATTTGAAACGGACTTTGTAAATTCATCCTTTCTATCTAGTGATCTAGAAAACCTTAATGAGATTCACAACATAATTGATAAAAAAATTTAGAACAAGATAAAAAGATGTTAACTATGTTCAGTGATCTGATAATGATTTCTAAACCACAGAACATCAAGAACTGTTGCTGAAAATTCCAAGTAAGAGTAACATAGACGGTTGAAAATTCGACATGAAACCCTAAAAACTCATGGTACTTTCTCTGAAAATTGGAAGAGATGGATCGATATCCGGAACAAACAACGAACTGCTTTATATCAGAATCCTTCAATTCAAAGGCAATGAAGTCAGTTCTATTTTGAAAACTCTCGTAAATTCGGATTGCGTTACCAATTCAAAATCATAGAAAACCTTGATAAAATTGAAAACTATACATATAATTGAAAAATCTAGAACAAGATGACGACGATGCTCAGTGATGTTAATGGATTACGATAATTTCAAAATTCTTGTTTATGAATTCATTTTTTTCAAGTTAATCTCACAATTGCAAAACCACAGAACATCAAGAATTATACATTAAGCATATTACACAATTACTAGGAAGAGAAACATACTCCGTTCAAATTCAATTTTCGTGAAACCCTATCAACCTCACGCAGAACGGAGCTTTCTCCGAAAGTCGAGAGTCTCGAAACAGATGAATAGGAATGGGAAGCAGGGACGACTTGATTATATATTGGGACTCCAATTCAAAGGTGATGCAGAGTTTTTTTTTTAATTTTTTTAATTTTTTTTGTATTTCCGAATTGCCCCTCTTGGGCGCCAAAACTTGTGTAGTCGGTTTAATCAGAAAGGATAGTTTGGCTTATGATAAGTACATTAATGCCCATTTTTTTTTCTCACACATTAACACTAACATCCCTTGTTTGAGGTGTTTAGCACACCACTTTAAATGATACGGAACAGGACATTAATTTTGAACTATTAATTTTTTAAAATAAAAAATAAATAATATTATGGAGAGATGATATTAATTCTCTTTTTTTTGAGAATAAGTTTAAAATTAACATTTTTATTATTTTTTTATTATTATAATAAATTAATATAATATTTAATAGTTATATTATAATTTAAAATTTATTTTTTTTAAAATTTATTTTTAATGTGATATTTTAATAAAATAACATTACTTTTTCTATTATAATTTTATTTTAATTAAACTTAGTATAACTAATTTTTCATCACATTAAGTATTATTTATTATTTATTATTATTTTTTTAATTTTATAATATTATTTAATTTTTATTTTTTTACCCCGTAAAGAAACAAGTATTTGGGCTTTATAATCACCCCCTTAACGCTATAGCCTCGACTCCACCAACATCACGTCATAACTCATAATTACAGCTTTTAGCAGCATTGCCGTTTCTCTCTCTTTCCCTCTCTCCCATGGGCAGTCACACATGCTTAGGAATATAAATTTAGTTCGACACTCATGGCTGCCCGTGTTTGGCCCGAGCCTAATCGGTCTAAATTTGCCCAAGCCAGAGCCCCTATAGCGGGCTTGGATCCCTTGTGGTAGCTCAAGCCTAACCTATGAGCCCGGCCTGATAAATGGTAAGAGTCTCCAAAATAAATAACAGACAAGTTGTAGGTGCCAACTTAGTTAGGATATACTTGACATATAGTGATACAATTTTTTCATTTTTTATATTACTCTTGTGGAATTGATAAAGTTTCATGACTTTAATAAAATTTTATAATTTGTTTGAATTTATATTTAATTTTTCTTAATCACCTTTATTGAATGGCCGGAATTATTGTATAAATAATTTACCTTGTTAATCCTTATTAATTATATAAATGTAAGTGTAAAGTTTTTGATATAAGTTCAAAGAAATTAAAGCTTACAAATAAATTTCTAATTAATAGAGTCATAGTGCATTTTTTACGTAATCAATAGTTTTGTTAGTTTATGCAAATTTATATTAACCAAACTTTAAAACTTAAAAAATTAATGTTACAAAATAGTTGGTCAAAAAGGTTCGGCCCAAAGACTCGCCCAAATAGCACACCCAAGCATTAGGCCCACAGCCTGAACCTATGTCGTGAATTGAACTTGGGCCTTTCATTCCTTATTTTCACTTGACTCGGCCTGATATATGATACGAGCCTGCAAAGCCTGACCCAAGTCAGGCCAAATTAACACACCTCAACATATATATATATTTTTTCAGATATAGTGGTTCCTAAACACAACTAACAAAAACTTGAAGCTTCTATGGAAATTAAAGGAATCAAAGAGGGAGGAACATTCTCCATCCAAACTCCTTGAGTCTTATACTCCAATGCCATTATAGTTAGGCAATGAGCAACCTCATTTCCAATCCTTGAAATATGAGAGACACTAAATCATTTAAAGAACCTTGATAATTCACCAACTGCTTCGCTAATATGACCAAACGGAGATAACATAACCCCAGACTCTCAGTAGTTGTCATCATAGAACTAGAGTCTCCCTTCAATTGGACCTCGTGAATACCTAATTCCAAAGCAAATTGGGTGGCTTTAAAGGCCGCTAATGCTTCACTGCAGGCGACATCCTCCAAATATTAAACCCTCTTTGTCATGCTGGCTAGTACTCCCCTTTGTTATTACAAATGACTGCACCTATTCGTGCTACCTTCTGCGTTCGGAATATAGCCCCATCAAAGTTGATTTTAAATACATTCACATTTGGAGCCACCCATTTGTAGTTTGTCTCTTCAATAGCAGGCAAATCAATATTGATCTGGGCCTGGAGAAATTCTTGTATGTAATCATATGCAAATTTGGCTACTTAATAGGCACTCCTTTGTCAACATTGGAATAACAACTGATTGCGATTCTTCCAAACACTCCAACAGGTAGCAAAGAAAACTCCCAACATTTCTGGATACTTTGTAAAATCTCCACACTCCTGTTCAAAAATTGATTAGCAAGCCTCATTAAACCAATATATGAAAAAATGGCATTCCTGCCACACTTGCTGGACAAATTTGCAGCTATAGAAACAATGAAAGATTGTTCAGCTTCTTTAGTACATGTTCTACACAATTCTTCAGTTTAAGACTTTTCTTCTCTTCAGGTTAGCTTTAACTGGGAGAATATTTAGACACACGCCTCAACAGTAAATGATCATCATCACCCTTTTAGCACCGCCTTAATGCCTCATCGCACCCTTATCTTTTGTTGATATGTGTCTTCCCGTACCTATATTTATATTGTTATAAATAATAAAACATTGTCAGGTTTTTAAGGGCCAAACTTTCAATCCATAATTCAAAGTTTTAAAATAATGATAATGACACATGTCATTACATGTCACAATTTGATGAGTCCTAATTACATTGAATTTTTTAAAAAAAATGTTAAACTATTTATTGATAACGAATATTGAGACATATCTTAATAGCCAATCACTTAAGATTTCAATTTTGAATTTAAAGTTAAATTTTAAAATTTTGTTTCATCTTTATTCGATTGTAAATTTTTAAACTTACTTTATCCATTGGTAATATTTTTATATATTTTGAAATTTTGTTTAATCTTTATCGGGTTGTAAACTTTTAAACTTATTTTATTCGTTTGTAATATCTTTATATTAAAAAATATACCACAACCATGACATATGGGTTATTCTCTCTCTCTCTCTCACAGTAGCCACCTTATCTCCTTTCACTTTATTCTTCTTTTTCTCTGCAACCAACTATAACTAGAACTAGTGGTCACTGCATTGACCACAACCAGTAATCATGAACTTCCATCTGCTGCAATACCTCTCCAGCTCTCCTCTTTCTCGCGCACTTGCAACTCTCTATTTCTTTCTATTACCATCTTTGAGTTCAAATTCTATGTTTGGTTACAGTGTTGATATGTTCAAAATAGTAGTTAAAAAGAAGTAAACACATCATCATATGACTAAAAGAGTTCATGTAAAGAGACCTATTGGATTTGAATTTGTAGCCGGTGGTGTAGTGTTGGGGTTGGGGTAGAAAGAAATTTATTTTAGCGCATTAGATGTTCTTTCTATTTTTTTAGATGTATCAATTTCTGTTTTTTTTTTTTTTTTTTTGTTGAAAATTTGTGCTTATGAGTGCTTTAGATCTTTTATTATTGAAAGAGTTGGTTTTGAAAATCTTAAATTGTCGTTAACAATTTAATCTATTTTTCCTTTTGGGTTTATGTTGTTCCACTGTTTTTAATACTTCTTTCTATTACCAAGTTTAGATAGCTTTATGTTTTGAAGACAACTGATTTACTAGAAGCAAAAGATCAAGTAGTTTTATTGGGTCGATAATATCAGATTATGTTAATGATGCATTGTATCCAGCTCATCATCATGTACTTCATAATGCTTTTACAGTAGGAGTCAAAAGGTAAAACATTTTAGGAATTTTAGATAATTTACAGTATTAGTTGACCATTAAGGATTGAATTGGTTTACCAGTGGCCTGCAAGTATAATGTGGGATGCTAGGATGGTTTGGGAGAGAGATTTTGGACACCTTAACTATGTACGTTGTGTATCAAATGCTCCCTTTGATAGTTTAATGGAAATATAATTAATGTTTTCATATTTTCCAACAAAAATAAAAATTAGTCCACATCTTGAAATGAAGCTATATATACTTTCAATTCAATTTGTTTCCAAAATTGGTATGCTTAGTTCATCAATTTGTTTGTTTCTCAATCGTTTAACGGTTGCAGTATGAAGTCATAAAGGTGGTATAAGAAAATACTTGCATTTTAGATTTTGTAACTTCGAGAATTGGTTATATTTATATAGATGAATCAAAAAGTGCTCGATTGAATTTTCAAGTAATTAATTGGATAATGGTTTTGAATGAAAGTTTTAAATTTTTTAATTGTTTTCTTCTTCTAGTAAGAAAATGATTCGATAAAATTTTCTTACTTGTTTGTGTAGAACATGAGTGAGGAAAACATCACAATTTTTCTTTAAAAAAATCTTTTAGGTGTTCGTTTGATTGGCTTTCTATAATTGGTGAAACTAATTAAAAATTTAGTAATGATAAGTGGGAATAACATTTTGAAGAAAATGAAAATAAATTGGTATCATATATAGTTTTGTGTTAGCGTCAAGACCTTCCATGTTTTTATTTTAATAAATATTTCAAATGACTCGAATCACAAAAAAATGAAAAAAAATGCTAATGTATCTGTGGGTTAAAATGCTCACGGCCCAACCCATCTGGTTAGACTCAATTTAAATAAATGAAGTTGGGATGCGGGATGACCCAAATTAATACTACAGGACGGTCTAGCCTAGTGTGCCAACCTGCTGCCAACCAGGACCCAAAATTGCGAAAGGTAAGCCCAAACCGCTAGCGGTCACAGAGCATTTAATGTGGAGTTGACCTGCATTAAATGCGCAAGCTGCTCCCCAAGTGACATCGACCTACACATCCAATTAGCCGAATTTTGGTGCGACGGTAGAGTAGAACCTGCATTCTGTCAGTTGGTGACAAATGATAAAGTCTACACAACAGGTCATGATGACCTTCCAGTAGACCAAAGGAAAAACACTCCATCGATCACACTATAAATACCGAAGTTCTCAAGAGCAAGGTATGGACAATCAACTTCAAGTATACACTGCGTTCATTTATTTAACTCTCAATTAAGCTTGCTAACTTAATCATGGGAGTGTGATCGGCCCAAAAAGGGTCGACTCATTCTAACTTCTCTTTCTTGCAGCAAGTTTAGGGTCATTAGCATTGGCTTGAGTGATCGGCCTAGCCTTCCTAAAAAATTCCACCTACAATTGGCTCTGTCTGTGGGAAGGCTGAAATAACCATGAGTTCAAATGATCAAAGGAGAAAAAGAGAGAACCACTATGAGCGAGGCAACGAGGCCTTCTCTAGCAAAGATCACACCAATTCGGCACACTGCCAATCTACCTGAGTAGATCGGCCCCGAGACGGAATGATGAGGTCGAAAATATAGACCCCTGCTAGGAGCCATTAGGAAACACGAGATGGATTGCGAAGAAACCCAGACTATGTCAGGGAGCAAAATTTCTGCAGAAACCATCACTGGGACCTTGCCCCCTCACCCTCCAGTGGACGTGTCCCAAGCGAGAATACGCTCCATTTGGCTGAAAGGGAAATACGGCGGCATGGTGAAGAGATTGCCTACCTCACCTCTCAGGTTCGGGTCATAAGAGAGGCAATCTCCGAAAAAGATAGGCATGGCAGGGAAAGGTCCCCAAACTGTGAAAGAATGACAAGAAGTAGGGACGCCAGAAGCAGGGAAGCTCCAGCGCCGCGAATAGGAGGAAGTTACACCTCTAGCACCAGGCTCTGTGAAGATAGGTGAGCAGATCAGCGTTGAAGAAGGAGCAAGACTCCGCAGAACGATGCACAGGCCGAAGTTGGTTTGTAGCACAAAGACTGGCAAAAATTGTTCAATGAAAAGCTGGAGGATAAGAAGCAACATACCAAAGACCGCACAACCCATGACCTGATCAAAAAGGCCTTGGACCAAATTGCGTTCACACCATTCACAGAAGAGATTGAGTCCCACCAGCCTCCTCGAAAGTTCACCCCACCGAAGTTCACCCCATATGATCGAAAGGCTGACCCAGTAAGTCATGTTCGGCATTACAAGCAAATGATGGCTTTATGGAGTGGCGACCAATCATTGATGTGTTGAATCTTCCCCTCTAGTTTAGGGGACGTAGCCTTACGCTGGTTCGACAAGTTGCCGTCTAGGTTAGTGTCAAACTGGAGGCAACTTGCCGAGCTCTTCACCACTCGTTTCATAACTAACAGCATGCAACCTAAGGAAGTCGATTTCCTACTAACCTTGCGGAAGGACAACGGAGAAGGATTGCGGGCATACGCCAGGCGCTACTAGGAGGCATACAACGAGATTGACGAATGCAGCAAGCAGCTGGCCATGACTCAATTTAAAATCGTCTTGCCCGGGGAGCACTGCTTACTGCAATCTTTAATGAAGAAGTCAGCCCTCACCGTACAGGATTTGATGTCCAAAATTGAGCGGTACGCCCAATTGGATGAAGATGTGCCTCAACCAAGTTCAGTGAAGGTCGGCATAGTCGCCGAAAAGATAAATAAGAAGGAAGCCAAGAAACCTCGACAAGAAGACAGCAATCGGGGTAGGAAGGTGAATGATGGGGTCTATACAGTCTTTAAGGATCCCATCTACAAAATCTTGCCCCAGATTCGGACAAGCCCTTTTTCAAATGGCCTCCAAAGTTAGGAGGGGACCGAGCGTCCCGAGACCAAAAAAGGTTCTGCTCCTATCATTGGGAAAAGGGGCATAAGACAGAACAATGTCGGCATCTCAAGAGCCACTTGGAAGATTTAGCAAAGGCTGGCCATCTCGACCAGTATATTGATTGGGACAAGACAAAGAGCGAGGCTGAGCAACCGCGAATGAAAGATGTCCCACAGAAGGAGATTGAAGTAAGAATGGTCCAAGTAATCAATGTGCTGCACGATTTGGCTGAATCAGGAATCATCGACCCACATAGATATTGGGCCGAGATACAAAATGCTGCGCGTTTAAGGGAGGTAATGCAGATACAACCCCCGAGCAAAAAAATTAAGGTTGGTAATGGCCCTGTGTCTATAACCTTCACTGATGAAGACCTCGTGGGGGTGCAGACCCCTCATAATGATGCCTTGGTTGTAACATTGAGAATGGCGGACTGTGACGTGAGAAGGTTGCTCATCGACCAAGGAAGTTCCTTCGAAGTCATGTATTACAGCCTGTTTAAAAAATTGGAGCTCAAAGAGTCCGACCTCCAGCAATCATTTAACCCATTGGTCGGGTTCAGCTCTGATCCAGTTTGACCCTTAGGGAATGTAACAATTCATGTGATTACCGGGGGAATTACGTTGTAGACAGAATTCTTGGTAGTTAATATGCCTTCCCCCTATAATGTGATTATGGGACCACCTGGTTGCACCTTATGAAAGCTATCCCATCATCTTACCATCAGCTGATTAGATTCCTAATCCCTGGTGGAGTAAAAGAAATAAGAGGAGACCAAGTAGCTGCAAAACAGTGTTTCCTGATGGCATGCACCACGAAGGTAAAAGCTGAAAAGATACAAATGATGGAGCTGCACGAGGATACCCCTATTATCGACGATGTGGGCAGACGCTGAAGAATAAGGCTGTGAAAGAACTAAAGAAGATACACATCGATTGGCAGGATTATAAGTATTTCGTCATCGGCACATCCTTGTCCAGAATTGAGGGGAACTCTCTGATCGAGTTGCTGACAAATTACCTTAGGTGTTCTCTTGGACTCCTTATGATATGCCAGGAATTGATGTCGAGGTTGCCTGCCACAAGCTGAATGTTGACCCAAAATGTTGACTTGTGATCCAAAGAGGGAGGAGGGCGGTAACACAGCATGTGGACGTAGTTATTTAAGAAACTAAAAAACTTTTGGAAGCTGGGGCAATTCGAGAAGTCCACTACTCGAGTTGGTTTTCAAACACAGTGGTGGTGAAGAAGAAGGACGGCAAATGGAGGGTCTGTGTTGACTTCACTGATCTGAACAAAGCATGCCCCAAGGACCCTTTCCTCTTCCCCAAAATCGACCAACTCGTAGATGCAATAGCTAGTTTCGGGAGGATGAGCTTCTTGGATGCTTACCGGCGGTATCACTAGATTCCCCTCCATCTAAATGATCAGGAGAAGATGGCCTTCATCACTCCAAGGGGTATATTTTGCTATAAAGTAATGCTCTTTAGTCTAAAGAATGCCAAGGCTACCTACCAGCGATTGGTCGCCAAGATGTTCAAAAACCATATCGGAAGCACTGTGGAGATCTACATCGACGACATGGTGGTGAAGAGCAAAGTCAGAAACTCCCATTTGGAGGATCGAAAAAGAGTATTCAGCATCCTGAAGCAGTACAAAATGAGGTTAAACGCCTTGAAATACGACTTCGGAGTTAGTTCAGGGAAATTCCTAGGGTTCTTGGTTACACATCGGGGGCATTGAGGTGGACCCACGACAGATCAGCGCGATCCAGGGCATTCAGGCCCTGAAGAATGCTAAAGAAGTACAAAAGTTGACTGGAATGGCAGCAACACTCAATAGGTTCATCAACCGATCTTTAGACAAGTGCCGACCATTCTTCTAACTTCTCAAAAAACGTGAACAATTCAAATGGACTCCGGAATGTGACCAAGCCCTCAATGGTTTGAAGAAATACTTAACCCAGCCACCCTTACTTTCCACCCCCCCTCAAACATGAAAAACTCTTTCTCTACCTCGCAGTGTCGGAGCATATAATCAGTGCCATACTACTCAGGCAATAAGATCAGCAACAATTGCCTATCTATTATGTCAGCAAAACTCTCATGGGGGCAGAAAGTAGGTACTTACTACTGGAAAAATTAGCACTCGCATTGGTAATGGCATCCTGCAAATTGGTGCACTACTTTAGAGCTCATACTTTCAACGTCCTTACAGACCATCAGCTCAAACCTCTCCTCAGGAGAGTTGACTTTTCTAGAAGATTGGCAAAGTGGGCTGTGGAATTAGGCAAATTTGACATCAAGTTCCATCCAAGATTGGCGGTAAAAGGGCAGTGCTTGCAGACTTTATTACCGAATTTTCTGTTGAACTACCACCCGAGGCCGACCAACCACCACCTCCTGCTCAATAACACGATGGAGGGTGCTGACCATTTTTGGGAGAATGCTGATCATTGGAAACTCTATATCGACGGAGCATCCAATGACCGGGGGGCAGGATTGGGCATAGTGCTCATTACACCAGATGGTTTGGCCATTGAACAAGCTATCAAGCTTGAGTTCACTGCCTCAAATAATGAATCTGAATACAAGGCACTACTCGTAGGACTACGTCGAGCAATTGAACTGAAAATTACCGAGATTATCATCTATTCGGACTCCCTGTTAATTGTTAACCAGATTACAAGAGAATAAGCATAAAAAAATGACAGAATGACGCAATACCTAGTCAAAGCTAAGGAGTTGCTCACCAAGTTTCGGCAGTTACAAACTCTGCCAGATCAACCGGGACAACAACTCTCATGCCAATGCTCTGGCAACGTTAGCAACAGCCCTGAAGTCGGGTTCAAAAAGAACAATCAATGTGGAGACTTTAGCTAGACCAAACATATTTCATGAGAAAGAACAAGCTCTGGCTATTGAACAGTTGGGACTGTCCTGGATGGACCCAATTATCTTCTATCATGACAAAGACGAGCTATTGGAGGACAAAAATGAAGCTAGACGGATCAAACACACAGCCCTCAGATATTGGCTATCACCAAGCAAGGAACTTTACAGGAGCTCTTTCACAGGTCCTCACTTGCATTATGTCCACCCGGACAAGGTGCAGGGTGTCCTATTTGAAATGTACAAGGGAATATGTGAAAGTCACGTCGGTGGCAGATCTATAGCACATTGTGTTATCTTGCAAGGATATTGGTGGCCTTATATGCAAAAAGACGCAGCCCAGTACATTCTAAAGTGTGAGAAGTGTCAAAAGGACTCTCCAATCATACATCAGCCTACTAAGGATCTCGCAACCATAATCAGCCCATGGCCTTTTGTCTAGTGGGGACTGGACATAGTCGGGCCTTTGCCCTGAGCTCTAGGGAATAAGACGTTTCTCATTGTAGCGACATATTACTTCACTAAATGGGTGGAGGCAGAGCCTTTGTCAAACATCAGAGAGATCGACGCTAAGAGATTCACCTGGAAAAGCATAGTGACAAGGTTCAGCATACCTCGTGCCCTTGTCTCTGATAACGGCACCTAATTTGATGACAACATGTTCAGGTCTTTCTATGAAGAACTTGGGATCAGAAATTATTATTCAACATTAGCCTACCCATAGTGCAATGGGCAAGCTGAGATTTCAAACCAGACTATGCTCAATGGGATTAAGAAGCGACTGGAAAGGGCTAAAGTGAAATGGGTGGAGGAACTATCCAGCGTCCTGTGGTCCTATAGAACGACCCCAAGAAGATTTACCAGCCAAACCCCCTTTTCTTTGGCTTACGGGGTAGAAGCATTTATACCTTTAGAGGTAGGGTTACCAATGATCAGATCAGCAGCATTTAATACTGGACTTAACGACCAGACTCTGGCAAAAGATCTGGACCTTACCAAAGAAAACAGGGAAGCTGCCTTAATTAGACTCACTGGATATCAACAGCAGTTAAGACGTTCCTACAACAAACGGGTTCGTCCAAGAAACTTTGCTCTAGGGGACTTAGTGTTACGGAAAGTGCTGGGGGCAACAAAGAACCCAGTGGATGGTAAGCTCGGCCCCAACTGGGAGGGTCCCTCCTGAGTGGCATCCTAGGTCGATAATGGTGCATACCGACTAGAAACTATCGAACATGGGAGACAACTCCCTCGGCCTTGGAATGCCAACAACCTTAAGAAGTTTTACCAATAGTGTGGGCTCCCATATGATATAATAACTCAACAAGTGTGTAAAGCTTTATGGAATCAATAAAATACGAAGTTGTTCAAACAAATCTACTCAAAGCACTAAAGGACTAAAAACCAAGTGTTAAAACATGGTCTTATCCAAGTTGGATAGGTCGGCCAATGAAGGTCACAAAAACTAAGTGTTAAAACTTGGTCCTGTCCAAGTTTGACAGGTCAGCCAACAAAGGTCACAAAAATCAAGCGTCAAAACTTGGTCCTGTCCAAGTTGGACAGGTCGGCCAATGAAGGTTACAAAAACCAAGCGTTAAAACTTGGTTCTATTCAAGTTGGACAAGTCGGCCAATGAAGGTTATGAACACTAAGTGTTAAAACTTGGTCCTGTCCAAGTTGGACAGGTCGGCACATGAAGGTCACAAAATCCAAGGGTTAAAATTTGATCCTGTCCAATAAAGGTCACAAACACAAGTTTGGACCATTAATGGTAGACCAGGGATTTATTCATAAAAGCGCAGGTCTGGCTCCAAATTTGCCCCTAGATAACTTAAGCAAATCGGAAGTTTCATAAAACTTCAAACGAGTCTTTCATTAAAATTAGAAGAGTTAGTTACAAAAAGAGAGCAAAACAAAGGTTGGCTTAGGTCTAATCTCAACCAACTTCTCCCCTAACTAAACCAAAGGCCTGGCTGAGTTGTTTTCAACCGCCTCTACAACCTTAGATGATTCGGCAGGAGTCTTTTCACCTTCAACAGTCGCCTCTAGGGCAAGTTATCTCCTATGCTTGGTGTTGGCAATCACTTTCGCCGAATCGACAACAGCCTCCTCAGTTGTGTTGAAATAGTCGGGGCACAGATGCCAGGCGTCAGAGGACTTATCCACCTTGGTAAAGATAAGGGCACCATTCCAGCCCTCTCGGAAGATGCTTCAACTCAAGTCCATCATCTGAATGGCTAGGTCTTTGGCCGCCCTTTTCATGATGGCCTCTTCGTCCGACTTCAACCTGGCCACTTCAGCTTGGAGAGCTTCAATCTCCTACTTGGCTTTGTACAGCTCCATGGACTGCACATCATTTTGTTTCTGAAGGTCGACTACTTTTCTGTCTCTTTTTTCGTAGTCTGCCTTCACTATCTTCAGTTTGGCAATGGTTTGCTCAGCCTCTTTCCTAAAGGTGATTCGATCTTTGTTAGCATCAATCCACTCTTTCTTTAAGCCAGCATGCACCTCTATAAGGTGCTCGTGCTCCTCAACAAGTTTTCGGAAGCGGCTTATTGCCTCTAGTGAGTTCAGAAAACCCTACGCCAAAATGAAGTTTACATTAAGATAATGTGAGCGAAATCTATATCGAATTGAAAAATAAGGAAGACTTACCAAGAGAGAGTCGTGAAAGGCCCACATAAAAATGCCACTATCACTTGCCGCCCCCAATTTGGTGACGTCCTTCTTCTGGAGGACACTCTTGATGACACCAAAAGCAACCTCGGCTTGGTTAATCATTGAATCGGCCATCGTCAGAGGTTAGCCCAAAATATCTAGCATAACACTCACCACCTCTTCGGCTTCCTCCATTGCAGCTTTGCCAGTGTCGACTTTTGACTTCTTGGAAGCAGGTGGTGATGTGGCAACCTCAGGCCCCTTTTCCTTCTGTTGCCGAGTGATCGGCTTCTTTTGTAAAGGTGCAACCTCCTCCGTCGGGGTAGTTTCCAGGGTAACGGTCAGAGGATCAGTAGAAGTCATTGCGGTCATCTTCAATAGCTTGCCTGCTGCGGCAAACATTATCTCCCTCAAATTCATGTCGTCCTCCTCGTCTGGACACGGGGTGGATTTTTGTCTTCTTCGAACCAATTTGACTTGGCGATCTGGAATTGTGAGTGGCGTCGAACTGGAGGCCTAACTATTCAAATCAGAACAGATCTCGTGCATAACCTCCCCTTCAACAATGGGCTCTTATGGAGGAAGGACGATAACTATTACTCCCGTAAGGGCACGGACCCTTTGTGGGATCCCCATGTCGACAGTAAACGTCGAGTAGCGAAGAGGATAATTTGACAAAATGTGGGCGGTTCGAGCAACGTCCCTCAATCTGCCTTTCCTGCGAAAGTCTAGAGCCTTCTTCAGATCGGCCAAGTTAACAAGCTAGTCACGCGCCGTCGACCGCTTCTTCTTTTCTACAAAAAGTCATCGCCGAATTCAAAAACATAGTAAAACTGAATTAGGCACATAAGGTAAAAGATCGGCATCAAACCTATCTCAAAGGGAACTCTAGAACATCGAAGCGTCGGTTTGTCACCCTCAGGAAGGTCGTCGAACTCCCAGAGCCCGGTTACCCAAACCCTAACGTCATTAACGCCCTTCCTAGAGAAGGGTAAACATTTCACTAATTCCCTGACCTGCTCTACAGCCTGGAAATAGACTTTGGAGCTCCCCCCGACCTTACAGAGTGTGTAACAATACTCGAGTTCGTCAAGCCCAAGGTTCACACCCAGGCTCCAATTAATCTTGAGCATACCAAAAATGATCCTATATACATTAGACGATAGTTAGGAAGACGACACCTTCTGTTTGGTAATAAACTTATGGAGGAAGGGATGCAGGGGAAACCTAAGGCCCCTTTCTATAATAGCGATGATCGGGAAGGGCACTCCCTTCTCAGTTTCTCCCATGGGGTGATCACTAGGTTCAACTAGCTTTAAGCCAATCTCGTTCGGGATCTCATATCTAGCCTTAAAAGCAGTGATAGTCGCTGGACTGTCTAACATTTTTCTGAGACGAGATGCCATCAGGGGACAACCGTCGGAAATGTGAAAAAAAGCACGAAAGATATAGGGGCTAAGAGAGACTTACAATAGAGTGAGTTGAAATTGGCAATGAACATGCTAGACAAATAGATGAAGTAAAACGAAGTTCCTTACACCAAAAACGGCATCATCCTTTTATATATATGCAAGCCGTCGGTTTGCACATAGGAAAACGATAGCAATCATGTCGCTCCATCGAATCGTCACATCAACTGTCGATTCGGCGGCATCCCATCATTGTAGCTATAAATTCCCGCCGTTCGCATGGGTGGGTAATTGAAGAAATGGTCATATACTTGAAAGGGTGCCATTATGACTCAACGCAGCCCCTAGTCGTTTGGAATTCAAAACGACGCAAGGGTTGGGGGGCAATTGTGGGTTAAAATGCTCGCGGCCCAACCCATCTAGTTGGGCCCAATTCAAATAAATGAAGCTGGGCTATGGGACGGTCCAAATTAATACTAAAGGATGGTCCGTCCCAGTGTGCCGACCTGCTGTCGACCAGGACCCAAAGAGTTTGATTGGTTGGAAGAGCTATTAACGTTATGAACCATTAATAGCATTTTATCATTTTATTAATTTATGATATTAAGGGCTCTCAGGGAAAATTTCTTTTCGTTGGATAATAAATACTAAGGGTAGAATTAGGAATGCCAAGTTCTAGGGTGCCTTTATTGCCTCCAATAAATCAAAAAAATTTGTGAGTCGACACTGCTAATTTCCCTCTCCGAGCCAACCAATCCCTTTCAATTAGAACAACCCCCCCCCCCCCCCCCCCCCCCCCCCCCCCCCCCCCCCCCTCCCTTTAATGTTCCTTTCCTCTATTCCCGGTTGCATACATAGGGACCATACTATTTCCTTCCCATAAAAGCTATGATTACCCTTTATCTATTAACATGATAACTCGTTTAGCATGATAACAAACATGTATCTTTTGCTCATGAAAATTTATCCATTAGCATGGTCACCCATAAGACATAAAGTTATCCATTACTAATTTACAAAAAGCTATTTATCATAATTATAGGTATGTTTATACATATGTTATCTATAAACATATTTGTCATAGAAGCTATCTTTATTCAAGTCATACACATTAAAGAAATGTTCATCCTGTTCTTGCTCTTCGTCCACATTTCCCTTTCCATCCTAACCAAATCAACCAATCAAAGGTTGCTTCAGGTTTATTTCTAGTAAAAAAAATTCAAACTTAGACTCAAATTTAACTTTTTTTTTTCTTATCTACCATTTCTCTACCAGTGAACAAAGAAAATATTCCACTCAACTTTCCTTACAACCAAATAAACATCTTGGTTTACGTAAAAAAAAAAAACAAAATACAGAAAAACAAAAAAGCTAAATAAATAAACAAAGTTACAAAATCAATTGTACCTGAAGAAGACTTGTCTCAACTTCTCTTCCCCTTCCTCTTGTGAAATACTCCTTGCCTAGAAAATAAAAAGATAGAGATTCACAAATGAAAAAAAAACAAAAAACAGAGCTAGCAATGCACAAACAGGGAGAGAAAGTAGGGTGTGTGGTCTTTTAAAAATAGTATAAAAAGTGTGGTTATGATATGGGAACTAAGAGAGAAAGTGAAGTGGTGGTATTTGATGTCAGAAGAAAATAATAAATGAAAAGAAAAAGAATAGACATAGAAGAGAGGTATGGCTTATGGGTATGATTATTTACCTCTACCAATCGTGAAGCCTCCTAGACTTTATCCTTTGGGGGTTACAGAAGCAAGATCAGCTACTCAAGACTGACCCAATCTTGAAGAAGGTGGAGGAGAAGAATGGGAGCGGCCGCAAGAACCCTGTGGCAGTTTTGCTTGAGAAGAAGAACGGTGGTTTCGGACTCAAAGGCCTTTTCGCCAAAAATGAAAAATGAAACCCCAACCCCTCTCTCCCTCTCTCTCTCTCTCTCTCTCTCTCTCTCCACAAACCCACTCCTTTCACCTTCCACAACCCCTTTTCAAAATGACTATAAAAAAAAAAATTCTTCCATAGCCTCCACAAACCCACTCCTACTTTGGACCCATGGCATCACTTCCATGCCAGCACCAACACCACCCATGGCTACCACTCCGAAGGTCATCGCAAGGTAAACCTAGTTGTTTACTCAGCTAGCCCCATGGCCGAACCATCCACTTGCCACCTAGAGACCCATCACAATACCTTTGAGTAAGCATCAAATGGGTAAGCAGAAATTTGAAATTTTAAACTTGCTCTACACAGAACTTGATCAAATTTGGAAGATATCCAATAACATTGCACTAAAAGAAGAAGGAGAAGCAAAAGAGAGGTGTTAAAGAGGTTTTTTATTTTTTTTTTTGGGCTTCCTTAACAAGTGCCTTGGTGAAATCGTCGGTAGTACCGATCGGGTGCCGAAGAAGATGGTGACTTTCTTCTGCCGTTGATGACTTCTAGCTTTGCCATAGCAACACCACGACTGTGAGATCCTAATCTCATATAAGTCCATAATTCATTATATTTATTGCATGTGTAATTATGATGTGTGCGTGTGTGTGTGATGTGTGGCTTATGATTTTATGACGACTTTAGCATTAATTATCACGAGACCCATGATAATTTTACTAAAGAGAGTGTGGTGCGGCTAGGGAATTCCATTTGGGAGGAACGGTTTGTCAAGTTATAATTGGTTCAAGTAAGGCAATAGGAATACGAATAAGTGGTGGGCATTCCTTGATAACGCGTCATCGATATATCGGGCCAACCTTATCTAAAATTGTGCGTACATGTGGGTGAAACATTTATTGCATTGAGGCATTCATGATATATATATATATATTGATCATTTATACATATATGCATTATGGGTGTTTATTATTATTCTTTATGAATTTGATTATCTATCGTGAGCATGTTAACTTTTAGCTTACACCCACACAGACCTTATTGACAGGTGAGCTAAGGATGGAGTTCGGTTTACTGTAGTTTTGGTCATCGCCGTGGTGGCGTCTATGTTGGTGTCAGGAGTGTCGAGTCTTGGGAACGAACTTTGATTGTTTTCCTTCTATTTCTTGTCGTGTTTTATATGAGACATTGGTCTTGATTTTATATAATGCTTTGGAATGACATAACATATGGTTTACTTTTCCTATATCGTACTGTATGAATGTTTAGTTTGTGAATATATATCTGTTTAGTTAATTTGTGGTTTACCTTTTGGTGTATGGTAAGGTGTTGTTTGTAGGGAAAGTAGCCTGTGTGATCACGCCCTGCCTATTACGACATTAATGATGTCTAATTAGGTTGGAGGTGTGACAACGACACCATTAATCAGCACAGCCACCGAAGTTGGCAGAGCTTGACGGCACAGTAAGATCGCACTCATCAAATTGAACATTTACACCTTCACTGATTCGATTGCATGTGGGTGTGCTTCGGGTGTGAAAAGCTATTACCTGTAGAAGAAATAATGGGATTGTGGTAATGTGTTACGTTAAAGGTGGTGGGGGTTGGTATAGATGGTTGGGTTAGAGGAAAGGGGGAAGAGAGAGAGAGGGAAATGAAGGGGTTGTCTCTGGCTAGGCAAGAGGGAAGAATGGCTGGGGGCATTGAACTTTAGGGAGCGTTTGGAATCTTGATCTAACGGTTGGAGAGGGTTTAGAAATGAAGGTTAAAAATGATAGAGATTGAGAGATTCGTTGAAGGTGGACCCACTGATGTATTTGGGCGGGAGAGTGGAGTCGATGGTTTGAGCTGAAAAATCATTTTAGCCATCAAATGGAAAACAAAATAAATGTCAACCGTTGGATGGATTTATAAGAGATAGCTATTTTCAAATTCTGACCTGTTTTATTAGATAGATTGTTAAGAGATTGGTTATTGGGTTGGGCCAATAAATGGGTCGGCCCAGCTCAAAAAATGGATTTGACAAGTTGTCCAATGGGCCTTTGGTGTCCAAAAGATAATAAAATTAATAGTCTTGAAAGGCAAAATATATGTATTGCAAAATGGATGGGTAAAATAAAAGTGATATTTGAATCGGGTCAATAAATGGATCGGTCCAACTAAAAAAAGGGATTTGATAAATTATTTAGTGTGCCTAGGGTGTCCAAGAATAAAAAAAGAAGTCCTTCAAAAGGGGGGAAAAATCTTATCTAACAAAGAAAAACAGATCATGTATTGATAACAGGTCGAATTTAGGTTAAAGGGTTCAGCTTGTGGTTAAATAAGCTCACTTAAATTTAATCTACTTGTTAATTGGACCTATTAGGCTAACATATTTCAACTCGTAATTCATAAATACCCAACTCAAAACCACCCATTTGCAACCCATAGTTGTAGCCCTTTTATTTGACCCATGTGTGGGGACACCCACACAATCGTTTCGAGGGGACAACCCCTGCTTTGCTGAAATGTTTTTTTGTTTTAATAAATGTACCAAAAAAGAAAACTTGGATTTCCATGTTATTCAAATTTGATTTTTTCATGCATATATATATGACGTCTTTCAACGTATCTTGACCCAAATTAAGTGTAAAATACTTTCATCATATACCTTTTTTACCTTCTTGTTAAATCTATATTTTGGGCTTTAGTACTATAGTACTCAGCTCATTATAATCCATTAGAGTGTTTGAAATCTCTCAATCCTTACTCTGTATGGAGTAGTAGGCTAGAGTTATAATCTGTATCTATGCATCCCAATTGTTAATTTGTTATATATATATGTGGGGGAATAACCCCCGGTCTAACCCAATGGGTGAGGTCCAATCTATGCAAATTAAAGTTGGGGCTGCTTGGCGGCCCAGATCAGAAATAGAGGGAGGGCCGGCCTTGACTGCCGACCTCCTCCCCACTATAGCCCAAACCGCGAAAGGTGGGCTCAAACCGCTAACGGTCTTCAAGCATTAAATGCAGAGTTGACTTGCATTAAATGCACAAGCAGCTGCCCACACGACGTCGACGTGCACGTCCGATCAGCCAAAATCCCCTGCGACGGTGCGCCAAACCCTGTAAGTAATCAGGCGGTGCTAATGATGATGCCTACCCAGCAGGCTATGAGAGCCTACTGATAGGCCAAGGCAAAACACACTCCTTCGAGAACTCTATAAATACCCAAGGCATCGAGAGCCAGGTATGGACAGTTAACCCCCAGTATTCACAACTTTCATTCATTTTTATCTCGATTAAGCTCGTTGACTTAATCTTCGAAGTGTGATCGGCCCATTAAGGGTCGACCCATTCTAACCTTCTTATCTTATAGAAAGAGTTTGGGCTCATCCATTCGGGGCTTGAGAGTTCGGCCTAGCCTTCCCGGAAAATCCCACTTACAATTGGCGCCGTCTGTGGGAAGGCTTAGAAAAACCATGAGTCTAAACAACCGGAGACATAAGAGAGAGAACCACAACGGAAGAGGCATCGGAGCCTCCTCCAATAAAGATTAGACCAATTCGGCGCACTGTCAATCTACACCAGTAGATCGGCAGAGAAGGAGAACACTAAGGTCGGAGATACGGACGCCTGCTGAGAGCCACCGGGAAGCACCAGATGAAATGCGGAGGGATACGGGCTATGTCAGGGACAGAAATTTCCACAGAAACCACTCTCGGGACCTTGCCCCTTCGCCCTCCAGTGGGCAAATCCCGAGCAAAGATACATTCCGTGCGGCGGAGAGGAAAATTCGGCGGCGTGGAGAAGAGATAGCCTACCTCACCTCCCAAGTTCGAGTCATGAGGGAGGCATTCTCTGGAAGAAATGGGCATGGGAGAGAGAGGTCCCCTGATCAGGAGCAGATTATTGGCGACAGGAACGATCCAGCGCTGCGGGTAAGAGGGGGATACACCCCTAGTACCGGGTGTTGTGACAACAGGCGCACAGATCGGCGGATGGAAAGGAGCGAAACTCCACCAAGAAATAACCCTGCTGAAGAAGATCGACAGATAGAGGACTGGGAGAAATGGTATAACAAAAAGCAGGAGGCTAGGAAGCAGCAAACTAAGGAACGCACGGCCCACGACCTGATGAAAAAGGCCCTGGATCAAATTGCGTCCTCTCCATTCACAGAGGAGATCGAGTCCCACCCAATTCCTCGAAAATTCACCCCACCAAAGTTCACCCTCTATGACGGGAAGATTGACTCGATTAACCATGTTTGACATTACAAACAGCTTATGGTAGTGTGGTGCGCTGACCAAATGCTGATGTGTCGAATCTTCCCCTCCAGCCTAGGAAGTGTGTCTTTACGGTGGTTTGATAAATTGCCACTTAAGTCCGTTTCTAGCTGGAGGCAACTTACCGAGCTGTTTACAGCTCGTTTCGTAGCAAACAGCCTGCAGCCGAAGGAGATTGATTTCTTGCTGACATTGCGAAAAGAGGAAGGGGAAGGATTGCGAGCATACGCTTTACGATACTGGGAGGCTTACAACGAAATTGACGAATGCAGCGAGTAATTGGCTGTAACCCAGTTCAAGATCGGCCTTCCCAGGGAGCACCATTTGCGACAATCCTTGATGAAGAAACCAACCCTCTCCATACAGGAACTGATACTGAGGATCGAGCGCTATGCGCGGTTGGACGAAGACGCACCCTAGCCAGCATCGGCCAAAGTCGGCGTTGTTACAGAGAAGGCAAATAAGAAGGATGCCAAGAAACCTCGATCGGAAGATAGCAACCGGGGAAAAAGGGTAACAGAGGGAGTCTATACAGTCTTTAAAGACCCCATCTATAAGATATTGCCCCAGATCCGCGACAAACCATGTTTTAAATGGCCACCAAAGTTAGGAGAAGACCCAGCAACTCGAGACCAGAAGAGGTTCTGTTCATACCACCGCGAGAAGGGGCATAAAACGGAGCAATGTCGGCATCTCAAAACCCATTTGGAAGATTTGGTCAAGGATGGCCATCTCGACCAGTTTATTGATCAGGTAAAGACGAAGAAGGAGGCCGAGCAACCATGGGTGGAAGACACGACCCAGAAGGAGACAGAGGTAAGGCCGGTCCGGGTAATCAATGTGTTGCATGGTTCGACCGAGTCAGGAACCGTCGACCCACATAGATACCGGGGTGAGATACAAAAGGCTGCACACTTAAGGGAAGTAATGCAGATACAACCGCCCAGTAAGAAAACCAAGATCGACAACGGCCATACGCCCATTGCCTTCACTGATGAAGATCTCATGGGAGTGCAGGTTCCCCATAATGACGCACTGGTGGTAACACTAAGAGTGGCAGACTGTAACGTCAGAAGATTGCTCATCGACCAAGGGAGTTCGTCCGAAGTTATGTACTACAGCCTGTTCAAAAAATTGGAACTCAAGAAGTCCGACCTCCAGCCGTCACTCAGCCCATTGGTCGGATTCAGCTCAGATCCAGTTTGGCCCATGGGGAAAGTGACTGTTCTGGTAACAGCCGGTGGGATCACATTGCAAACCGAGTTCTTGGTAGTCAACGTGCCCTCCCCCTACAATACCATCATGGAACGGACTTGGTTACACCTTATGAAGGCCATTCCCTCATCCTACCACCAATTAATCCGATTTCCAACCCTTGGTGGAGTAGGGGAAATAAGAGGAGACTAAGTGGCTGCCAAGCAGTGCTTTTTAACAGCATGCACAACCAAGACGAAAGCTGAGAATGTGCAAATGATGGAGTTGCACGAAGATACTCCTACCATTGAGGATGTGGGGATGACTCCTGAGAATAAAGCCCTGGAAGATTTAAAGAAAATATACATCGATCGGCATAGAGATAAGTACTTCGTCATTGGCACCTCCTTGTCCAAACGAGAGGAATATTCCTTGATCGAGTTGTTGATGAGCTTTCTCGAAGTGTTCGCCTGGACCCCCTATGACATGCCTGGGATCAGCGCCGATGTTGCTTGTCATCGATTGAATGTTGACCTAAATTGCCGACTTGTTGTCCAAAAGGGGAGAAGGGCGGCTACCCAGCATGTTGACGCTGTCCTGGAAGAAACAGAGAAACTTTTGGAAGCTGGGGCAATTCGTGATATCAACTACCCAAGTTGGTTGTCAAATACAGTGGTCGTGAAAAAGAAGGACGGCAAGTGGAGGGTCTGTGTGGACTTCACTGATCTTAACAAAGCATGCCCCAAGGATCCATTCCCCCTCCCCAAAATTGACTAGCTTATGGATGCAACCGCTGGCTTTGGGAGGACGAGTTTCTTAGATGTTTACTGAGGGTACCACCAGATTCCCTCCACCCTGACGACCAAGAGAAGACGACCTTCATCACTTCAAGGGGGATATACTGCTACAAGGTTATGCCCTTTGGTCTGAAGAACGCCGGAGCCACGTATCAGCGATTGGTCACAAAGACGTTCAAGACGCAGCTCGGCAGAACTGTCAAGGTCTACATTGACGACATGGTGATAAAAAGCAAACTGAGCGACTCCCACTTGGCAGATCTAAAAGTGGTGCTCTGTATCTTGAAGGAGTACAAAATGAGGCTAAATGCTTCAAAATGCGTCTTCGGTGTCAGCTCGGGCAAATTTCTGGGGTTCTTGGTCACGCATCGAGGCATTGAGGTAGATCCACGGCAGATCAGTGTGATCCAAAGTATCCAAGCCCTGAAGAATGCCAAAGAAGTGTAGAAACTAACAGGAATGGCCGCAACACTCAACAAGTTCATCAGTCGTTCATCAGACAGGTGCCGATCATTCTTCCAGCTTCTTAAAAAACAGGAACGGTTCGAATGAACCCCAGAATGTGACTCCGCACTTGCCGATCTGAAGGAATACTTGACCCAACCACCCTTGCTTTCCACCCCCCTTCAGCACGAGGAACTCTTCCTTTACCTTGCAGTATCGAACCATGCGGTCAGTGCCGTCCTACTTAGGCAAGAAAACCGCCAACAGTTGCCAGTTTACTATGTCAGCAAAACCCTTCTCGGAGCAGAAAGCAGGTACCTACCCCTTGAAAAGTTGGCGTTGGCACTGGTAGTAGCATTCTGCAAGTTGGTGCATTACTTCAGAACTCACACCATCAACGTCCTCACTAACCAGCAGCTCAAACCTCTTCTAAGAAAAGCCGACTTCTCTAGAAGGTTGGCAAAATGGGCCATGGAATTAGGGGAGTTTGATATCAAGTTTCAACCCAGATCAGCAGTAAAGGCCCAAGTTCTTGCAGATTTTGTTGTCGAATTCTCTGCCGAATTACCAATAGAGGTAGAGCAAACCCCAGCAACTACCCAAACACACAACAAAGTCCCCCTAGATCTTTGGGAAACAACTGATCATTGGCAACTATACATTGATGGAGCTTCCAATGACCGGGGGGCAGGATCAGGCATTGTACTTATCACACCAGACGGTCTAACCATCGAATAAGCCATCAAGCTCGAATTCACTGCCTCCAACAACGAGTCTGAATACGAGGCCTTGCTTGCCAGAATACGCCGGGCCATCGAACTTCGAATTCCTGAGATCGTCATCTATTCGGACTCCGTGCTCGTTGTCAACCAAATTACGGAAGAATATGCAGCAAAGAACGACAGAATGACACAGTACCTAGCTAAAGCCAAGGAACTTCTCGGCCGATTCAAAAGCTACAAGCTTCGACAGATCAGCTGGGACAACAACTCACATGCGGATGCTTTGGCAACCTTGGCCACAGCTTTAAAGGCTGGGTCAAAAAGGACAATTAATGTGGAAACCCTTGCCAAACTAAGCATCTTTCAGGAGGAAGAGGAAGCCTTAACGGCGGAACAGCTGGGACCATCATGGATGGACCCAATTATCTCTTACCTCAACAGAGATGAACTACCAGAAGATAAGACTGAAGCTCGGCGAATCAAACATACATCTCTCAGATATTGGCTGTCACCAAGTAAGGAGCTTTACGGACGTTCCTTTACAGGTCTATACTTGCACTGTGTCCATCCGGACTAAGTACAGGGCGTCTTGTTTGAAATCCACGAGGGGATATGTGGAAGCCATGTCGGCGGAAGATCGATAGCACACCGAGCCATTTTACAGGGATATTGGTGGCCTTACATGCAGAAAGATGCAGCCCAGTACGTCCTAAAACGTGACAAGTGTCAAAGGTATTCCCCCATCATCCACCAGCCAGCCGAAGATCTCGCAACCATCACTAGTCCGTGACCTTTTGCTCAGTGGGGCCTTTACCCCAAGCACCAAGCAACAAAAGGTTCCTCATCATGTCGACTAACTACTTTACCAAGTGGGTAGAAGTAGAACCTTTGTCAACTATCAGGGAAGTCGACGCCAAAAGGTTCGTATAGAAGAGCATAGTCACGAGATTTGGGGTACCTCGTGTCGTTGTTTCTGATAACGGCACCCAGTTCGATGGTAACATATTTAGATCGTTTTGTGAAGGGTTGGGGATCAGAAACTATTACTCAACACCAGCCTATCCGCAATGCAACGGGCAAGCTGAGATTTCAAACAAAACCATGTTTAACGGAATCAAAGAGTGACTGGAAGAAGCCAAAGGAAAATGGACGGAGGAGCTGCCTAACGTTCTGTGGTCTTATAGAATGACCCCAAGGAGGTCCACCGGCCAAACCCCGTTCTCTCTGGCATACGGGGTGGAAGCAGTCATTCCTTTGGAGGTCGGACTACCTACTGTCAGAACAGCAGCCTTCGGCACGGGCCTCAAACACCAAACTCTGGCGAGGGACCTGGATCTAACTGAGGAAAGGAGGGAAGCTACCTTGATCAGACTTACGGAGTATCAGCGACAATTAAGACTCTCCTACAACAAACGGGTCCGCCTAAGAAACTTTGCTCCTAGAGACCTAGTCTTACGAAAAGTATTGGGGGCAACCAAGAACGCGGCAGATGGCAAGCTTGGCCCAAACTGGGAAGGCCCTTACAGAGTAATATCCCAGGTCGGCATTGGCGCATACAGATTGGAGACTATTGAGGAAGGAAGACAATGGCAGCGACCTTTGAATGCAATCAATTTGAAGAAATTCTACCAGTAGTGCGAAACTCCGTGCAATGTAACAGTTCATCAAATGTGTAAAGCTTTCTTGAAGAATCAATGGAAATGAAGCTGTTCAAACAACCCTACTCTGAGCACTCTGTGAACCCACAAAAACCAAGTGTAAAAACTTGGTCCTGTCCAAGTTGGGCAGGTCGGCCAAAGAAGGCCACAAAAACCAAATGTAAAAACTTGGTCCTGTCCAAGTTGGGTAGGTCGGCCAAAGAAGGCCATAAAAACCAAGTGTTAAAACTTGGTCCTGTCCAAGTTGGGCAGGTCGGCCAAAGAAGGTCACAAAAACCAACTGTAAAAACTTGGTCCTGTCCAAGTTGGGCAGGTCGGCCAAAGAAGGCTACAAAAATCAAGTGTAAAAACTTGGTCATGTCCAAGTTGGGCAGGTCGGCCAAAGAAGGCCACAAAAATCAAGTGTAAAAACTTAGTCCTGTCCAAGTTGGGCAAGTTGGCCAAAGAAGGCCATAAAAACCAACTCGTAAAAACTTGGCCCATGAATTCCACGAAGAACAAAGGTAAAATTTGGTGCTGACCGAATTAGACAGTTTGACCAAAAAGGGGAAGTCATACAAACTTAAATCAAATAGTGGATAATGAGGCAAAACCAAAAACTTTCATTTGCAAATGGCGTTAAATACAAAACATATTCCAGAAACAAGGAAAAACTACAAAAGATTATGCCGACTTGTCCTCTGGCAATACAGATGGCTGCGTCGTGCAATCTAAAGAATGTTCGGCATACTTCGATTGCTCGGCTGCCGCTCTTTCCTTTTCTGCCTTATCTTTTTCAGCAGTAATCTCCAGAGCAATCTGCCTCTGATGCTCAACATTGGCAATCACCTTCTTCGGGTCCACGATGCCGTTCTCAGTTGTGTTAAAATAGTCAGGGCATAGGCGCCAAATGTCAGCACTTTTTTCAATGCCGAGGACATGGAGAGCTCCACTCCAACCCTGCCGAAATATGATACAGCTCAAATCAGCCATCTTAATGGCCAGTTAATTGGCCACTCTCTCCTCGCCTCTCTTCAACAACACCTCCTCGTCAACCTTCAGTTTGGCCACTTCGGTTTTGAGCGCCTCAACCTCAGCATTGGCTTTGTGCAGATCCACAGTCTGCACGTCGAATTTCTTTTTGAGATCGGTGAGTTCCTGATCCCTCCTTTAAAAATTAGCCTTCATCAACAGCAGCTCGGTGGATGCCTGTTCGGCCTGGTTCCTGAAGGCGATCCAGTTCTTATTGGCGTTGATCCATTCTTCCTTTAACCGGCCGTGCTCTTCGATAAGTTCTTGATGCACCTCGACGAGCTTCTGGAAGCAGGTCATCGCTTCCAAGGAATTCAGGCAGCCCTAAACCAAGAGAAAGTCGTGTTAAAACAGTTGATCAGAAAAGCCCTTGAAACGGAAAGGAACGAACGCCGACTTACCAATAGTGAGTCATGGAAGGCTCCCATAAAAACGGCCGCATCACTGGCCTCGCCCAACTTTGCCATATCTTTCTTCTGGAGAACACTCTTCATCACGCCGAAGGCTACCTTGGTCTGCTCAATCATCGAATCAGTTGTTGAGAGAGGTCGTCCTAGGATATCAGGCGTAATGGTCACAGTTTCGCCGACCTCGTCCACTATGCCTTTTCCTTTTTGCTTTTTGGGCGCTGGAGTCAATGCGGTAGCCTCGGGCCCCCTTTTCTTCTGTTGCCGAGTCTTGGGCCTCTGTTGAACGGGAGGAGTTTTCTTGGCAGGAGTTGTTGCTAGTTCAGCAGTTGGGGCATCGGTGGAAGTGGCCGCGGCCGACTTCAGTGGCTTGTCAGCAGCGGCGAACATCCTCTCCTTCAGATTCATGCTGTCCTCTGCGGTGGCGGACGGGGTGGAATCTTGTGTTATCGCTGGAACTTTAACCCGGCGGTCCGACACAGTGAATGGTGACGAACTTGAAGCCGAACTGTGGGACCTCGATCGCTCCCCGCGTTGTTCTTCGCCCCCGGGCTCCAACGGAGGAGCAACTGCAACTGTAACCCCGGTAGGGCTGCGGGCCCTTTCGATTGCAATGCCTGTCGGAATCTCCTCGAAGTCTCCCTCGGCACCTTCCTCCGCCAATCTTGCAAAGGTACTCTGGGGAACACCCGTGTTGGCGGTGAAGGTCGAGTATTGCAGCGGGTACGCGAGCAAGATATGCGCAGCCCGACCGACGTGCCTTAATTTGCCTTCGCCGACGTAGTTCAAAACCTTATTGAGATCGTCGAAGTTGACCAACCAGTCACGCGCCCTCGACCGCTTCTCCCTCTTCTCTACAAAAATGCGAGGGACAAGTGAGATGCATACTACAGTTTAAAAGACTCACAGTATAAGAGATCGACATCGAACCTATTTCAACGGGTTCTCTAGAGCATCAAATCGCCGATCTATCCTTCTCAGGAACGTCGCCGAACTCCCAGGGACCGGTAACCCAAACCTTAACTTCGTCGACGCCCTTACCAGAGGAAGGTAGACATTTCACTAACTCTAAGGACTTTTCTACGGCCCGCAGGTAGACTTTGTAACTACCTCTGACTTTACAAAGTGTGTAGCAATAATCCAGTTTGGCGAGGCCCAGGTTCACACCCAGGCGCCGATTTATTTCAAGCATGCTGAAAAAGATCCTATAGACGTTCGATGACAATTGGGAGGGCGACACCTTATTTTTTACTATGAACTTATGAAGAAGAGGATTTAGGGGAAACCTAAGTCCCCCTTCTACGATAGCAATGACCGGGAACAACACCCCTTTTCTGTCTCACCCATACGATAGTCCTCAGGATCGACCAGCTCTAAGCTGATCTCATTCGGAACTTCAAACCTAGCCCTAAACGCGGCAAGGGCCGACGGACCGTCTAACATCTTTCGAAGACGAGAAGCCATCAGGGGGCAACCGTCAAAACACAGAAACTACATTGTAGAGCAAAAGAGGAGTGGGCTTGAAGAACACTTACAGTGGCGAGTGCTGAAACAGCCGACGCACACATTACTTGAAAGGCAAGGAAAAACCAAGTGTTTTTCGATTGAATAGGGCATCGCTCTTTTATACGCATCAGTGACGTCGGTTCGTGCAAGGGAAAACGGCAGTAATCATGACACTTTGCCGAAACGTCGCATCTACCGTCGATTCGATGATACCCCACAGTGAATCTTTTAAAATCCCCGCCATTTATGTGGCCCGGTGACCGTTACAGCTTTTGGCCGTTTCAGAAGCCAAAACGACACACAGGCTGGGGGGCAATTGTGGGGGAATAACCCCCGACCCAACCCAATGGGTGAGGCCCAATCTACGCAAATTAAAGTTGGGGCTGCTTAGCGACCCAGATCAGAAATAGAGGGAGGGCCGGCCTTGACTGCCGACCTTCTCCCCACTGTAGCCCAAACCGCGAAAGGTGGGTCCAAACCGCTAGCGGTCTTCAAGCATTAAATGCAGAATTGACTTACATTAAATGCACAAGCAGCTGCCCACGCGACGTCAACGTGCACGTCCGGTCAGCCGGAATCCCCCGCGACGGTGTGCCAGACCTTGTAAGTAATCAGGCGGCGCCAATGATGATGCCTATCCAGCAGGCCATGAGAGCCTGCTGATAGGCCAAGGCAAAACACACTCCCTCGAGAACTCTATAAATACCCAAGGCATCGAGAGCCAAGTATGGACAGTTAACCCCCAGTATTCACAACTTTCATTCGTTTTTATCTCGATTAAGCTCGCTGACTTAATCTTCAGAGTGTGATCGGCCCATTAAGGGTCGACTCATTCTAACCTTCTTGTCTTGCAGAAAGAGTTTGGGTTCATCCATTCGGGGCTTGAGAGTTCGGCCCAGCCTTCCTGGAAAATCTCACTTACAATATATATAATGGAAACATGATGGTATAAGTGAAACGTATATGGTTAATTAGTTGTGGTCCATAGGGGGATAATGTTTGTTGAAGTACTCTACCATCTAGAGGAAGCGAAGACATAAATGGAACTGTTTATTAAGAGACAACTTTGCATGCAATGCAATCCCTTTTAAGTAAAGCATAATTGGATGTCTTTAGGTATCATATGCCATTGCTGTGTAGGGAATTGATCTTGGGTACTTGAGGGCCATGGTATAAAACTTTAAATGTCATATGAAATTCCGTATTCCTTATATTCAAGGATCAAAATTTCATTTTGAGGGGTTGTTTCGGTTCGCTCAGAAATGGAAAGGTTTTAGAAACATTTTGAAAATGTTTCGAAAATATTTCAAAAGTGACAAATATTAAAATAGTAAAATACAATCTTTCGTATAAAAATTGTACACCTTTTATAAAAATTTTAAATTCGGGTTAATACAACTTATTGTTTAGGTATATTGCATTGTGTTTCGGTGCATTTTTTTATTTATTATATTTCAGTGTGTTTTGATTATAATAATAGGGTTTCGTTATTCCACTAGTGTTTCGTTTCAGTTCCTTAGGAAACGGAAACGTTTCAGCCGTTTCGGTGGAAACAAATGAAAATTTTGTTTCTTGCTTATATTCACTTGGATCTCTTTTACTATGTGAAAATTATATGCAATGCAATCAATCAATCACACAATAATTAAAGAAACACAATAAATTATCGTAGAAATCCAAATTGGGAAAAAAAAATACGTCCAACAAGCCAAGCATTAAGTTGAGTAGTTTACACAAGTACAACTTACAACCCTTAACAATTGAACTCTACAATTGCCGTTCAAATACTCTCAAACTCCGGTTTAAGACTACTTACTTAACTCCTCGAATTCTTGCTCTCTGCGCTTCGACTTTAACACCTAATATTCACGTTGTTCTTCGTCTTCAAAATCCTCTCAAGATGATCTCGATATATGAGTCTTCAATTCAAAACCAATAGTGAAGAAGCTCTGTATGCTCAGATAATCAACAAGATCTTCACATTCATTGTTTATCTTCTTTGTATATTTTTCTATTCTTCAGAGATCACTTTTACAATTAATTTTTTTTTACTCTTAACGCATCCCTAGAATAACCAATAAGGTAGGCTGGAACTACCTTTTGATTGACTGAAAAGATCTGGTTAAAAAGTCCTCAAAACTTGACTTACTTGGAGGAGATAATATTTTAATTCGAACACAATCATGCTGCATCGCTTGAGCGAACTTCGAGCGATGCTCTCTAGATATTTGCTTCTATAGAATTTTCACTCACTAGAGCAAACTTCATATCGCTCGTTGCTCAAGCCATGTTTATTTGCATATTTAGACTGCTTTCGAAAAGTTACATGGAATCCATATATTATGAGGTTGGAATGGACACTTGAGTAAAGAGATATGCCCTTCCAAAGTTTCAGCTCTGCATGCTTTAAATGGTTGTATTACAGCTTGGACAGCTTGTACTCTGGCAACTTGAACTTGAATCTTGGACTTTTTAACCCAAATACAACTTGAAATAAGATTATAAGCAAAGTGTCTTTGTTTATGAAATTAGCCAATACTAAAAATCCTAATAATCTCCCCCTTGGCAATTCCGTGTCAAAACTTAAACACCCAAACAAACTTATTACAAATCCAAGAAATTTAATCAACTAAAACAACGGATTGTACAATGTAATAAAGTCAAATAAACTTTGAAATTAATGTAAAGGTGTTAAAGCTGTAGCTGCATATTCAGAAACAATCCAACCGTGTGAAAAGCACTTTTGGAAAACATATATATGAAATAGTAATCATAGCCATAAGCAATATCAGAAGTCAAGCCCTAGACATCACTCTTCGCTCCCTTAAGTCAACAAGTCTCCCTTTTAAGTCAATATAGATAATCTTATCTCTCCCGTTTTGTCATGAATTGACAAACCAAACAATAGACACACACTAATAATGAGAGATAAGAATAAGAAGACATTAACCTATAAACAAAACATGCTAAACATATCTTCAATAATATTAATGATGGAGCTATGTACACTCTCATATGCATAACACTTTTTTTTTACAAGATGAAGAATATGTCTAATCTAGATATCAATTCAAGGCAACATGACACGAGATGAACAAGCTCATGAATGTGTTGGCGTGAGTGAGTGAATATCAATTGTATATCAACATATCGTTCAAATCCTAGTTGTGATCCATATTACTACACCACATTTGAGATTTAATGAGCTTCACGAGCTAGGAGTCAAACCTATTGTAACCTATAGTCATGTTGATTTAAAGAGCTTTGCTCTCCTTCAATTTTGGCATTCCTTGTGAAACTTATTCAATTTTCTAGCAATCACATAGTAGCTTCCACTCTATTGACTATGGTAGCCTTAACTATCGAATTGACATATTTTGTATCTTTAACTTCATGTCAGATAGCAACTTTCACACATAATCACAAGTAGCCATTTCCATTATGCACAAGCTTCATACTCTTTTCAATTTTACAGAGAGGACCAATAAGAAAGGTATGCAATACTTGATCAATTTAGCACATGATGATCATTAAACTCAAGAAAGACACATAGAAGAGTTTGATCATATATGTGGATAACCGACTTGTCAAAACAGATTGATATGTGTACAAAGAGTACACAATCATGGATATATCACTTGGACAGGTTGACAGTGAATTGATTCGAGCAATACACATACACTTGTCTTGATTATAAGCATTTAGCGTATACAGAGTCACTATACTCATACATAAATATCATAAAAGTATACAACATAAAAAATAAAATAAATCTTATTGGCATTTTTGAAAAGAAATAAAAAAAAAACCACAAAGCTTTAGAGAAAAGGATATATAGTAAGAACATTCTAGGCTGTAAGAAACTGAAGATTATTTTATTTGATAGACACTTACAAATTTCCCAAGGTCATCTAGGGGTTTTGAGAATAGGTTTACTTTTCTCACCCAAACAGCTCTTGTCTTGGGTATAACAGTAATCATTGGCTGTGCAACCTTGGCATTTTGGTTTCTCTGAAATTTCTTTTATTTGATTGAACCCTCCTGGGCTGAGACAATACATCAAACCTATTATAATAATATCTATTTTGTTGTCAATGTTGGTATGCATTCCTAGCTCTAGTTTGAACATAATCCCTAGAAAGACCATACAATTTATGACATTGAGGTTTGATATGCCCTCTAATCCCACAATAATGACATATGGGTACAAACTGTGTAGAACATGTAGGTCGAGTGGGCTTAGGTCTACTATTGAAATGATTAAATGTGTCAAAAGAAACAAACCTATTCTGGACTTTACCTTTCAATTTTACTGGTGTTGGAGCTGGAGCAGTTCTCTTTTCACGTACCTAAGTTGGAGCAACTTTCTTCTCAAATCCAATCCTAGTAGTGTCTCTGCTAGCCTTTTGTGAACCAAGAAGTTTTTTAAGTTTCTCTGAGCATGCAATCATCTTTTTCACACGATCTTGAGATATAGATAAATCAGATTCAAGAGATGTAATTTTTTGTACAAATTTCTTTTTCTCTTCCAAACATGCATGCAACTCTTTTTCAAGCTTAAGTTTCTTGTCATATAAGGTAACTTCTTAGTTTTTTAGTTGACTTACTAATGATGCTAACTCAAAAACTTCATGTTTGAGAATGTCATTTTATTTTTCAGGAGTTCCAAGCTTAACAATAACATCAAACTTATATTGTTTCAATTTCAGACATTCCTCATGCAATTCAAAGTATGCAGATTTTAAAATATCATCCTTGTCCTTATACTCACCTTGACTGTTAGTGCTCGCATCTTTGGAGCTTTCTATATTTAACAATCTCTTTTTAGGTAAATCCATGAATACGAAAAAAAAGAGATCACACTCAAATAATAACGTGGAGTGACCAACTCTAATAGTAATTGAAATTTCGTATTTCTTAGATTCACCTAGATCCCTTTTCCTATGTGAATATTATATGCAATGCAATTAATTAATCACATAACAATTAAAGAGACACAACAAGTTATAGTGAAAACCCAAATTGAAAAAAAAAATCATGTCCAACAAGCTAAGTACTAAGTTGAGCAATTTACACAAGTACCACTTACAACCCTTAACAATTAAACTCCACAATTGCCATTTGAATCCTCTCAAACTCCGGTTTAAGATTACTTTCTCAGCTCTTCGAATTCCTACGCTTTGAGCTTTGACTTCAACACCGAATCTCTACGGTGTTCTCTGTCTTCAAAATCCTCTCAAGATGATCTCGATCTGTGTCTTTAAGAATCATTGGTGAAGAAGCTCTGTATGCTTAGATAATAAAAAAGATCTTCACATTCTTTTTCTTCTTTGTATATTTTTTTATTCTTCATAGATCACTTTTACGATCAATTCTTTTGACTCTTATAGCATCCCTAGAATCACCAAGAAAGTAGGTTGGAACTACCTCATGATTAGCTAAAAAGATCTGGGTAAAGAGTCCTTAAAACTTGACTTACTTGGATAAAAGAGTATTTCAATTCGAACATAATTATGCCGCATCGCTTGAGCGAACTTCAAGCGATGCTCTCTGGATATTTATTTTTGCAGAATTTTCACATATCCCTATAGCGAACTTCATATCGCTTGTCGCTCGAGCCATGTTTCTTTGCTTATTTAGATTTCTCTTGAAAAGTTACATATAATCCATATATTATGGAGTTTGAATGAATATCTAAGCAAAGAGAGATGACCTTCTAAAGTTTTAGCTCTGCGTGTTTTAAAGGGTTGTACTGCAGCTTGGACAGCTTGTACTCTGATAGCTTGAACTTGAATTTTGGACTTTTTAACCCAAAAACAATTTGGAATAAGATTATAAACAAAGTGTTTTTGTTCACTGAATTAGCTAATACTAAAAATCATAACATCACAAGTCCTTGTGAGTTTTTTAAGATTAAACTTCTCTTTATCAGTGGGTAGACTCGTAATCTGTGTTAACATTTGATAAAAGAAAATAGGTCTATGTTTAGCATTCGGTTGAGATAATACATCAGTTGCATGCATAATCACAATCCATTTACGAGGCAAAATGGGGTTGAACATTTCTATTTTTCCTTTTCCTTTTCAAATTTCTAGAATCACATGTATTCGATGTCATTGAAGGCAGATTGATTAGTTTGAAAGTCGTCTATCGTTCTCCTGTACTGAAATGAAATGGACTCGCTGGACCTTGGTTTGGAGGTTTATGCCTTAAGAAATTGGCAACATGTTCAAAGCATTTAACAACGATGCCCAAGTTTTTTCCTCCAACCTCACTTAAAGGCTTAATGCATTTTCCATTTTCTTAACATCATTAAATTGTAAAATCTAAATTCAATGTTTAAGATGTGGTTCCATTTCCAATTGATATTTTAAATAAAGTAGAATTTTGTTACTGTACTTATTTGTAAGATTTTATGTCTCGTGGGGTTCATGTCTAGATCTCTAGCAGTGGTCCCCGAAGTTGGTTTCAAGAATCAACCATCTCTATGTTTCTTTTTAGGATGTGTGGAAGTGGTTCTCTATGTTCGAACTAGGATATAGTATATATGCCTCTTTTGCTAAAGGTGATTGTTTTTCCAACGCTTCCTGTGAAGAGATGGAGAGGGGATCGCTTTCTATTCCTGCCATGACTCCCATCAGCCCATGACAATGAAGTAAAACCCAACATCCCCACCCCCCAACCTCTCTCTCGCTCCCTTTATATTGCTTCTATGAATTTAATTCCTCGTTATCTTTTTTTTTGGTACATCGGAATTAAAAACAAAGACTAGAAACGGAAAAAAAAAGAAAACAAAAGTGAAGGGATTAAACCCTTACAAAAGAGACACCAATAGTATCTGCAATAAGCAGACTTAAGAGTTGAGTTGGGGGGTCATCAACGACCACCAAATCTTCCTGTTGAGCAACTCCCATATTTGCCAATGCATCGGCACACTGATTTCCTTCACGAATGGTGTGGTTGATACTACACTTGCATGTTTGCAACAAAATTCTAACATCCTCAACAAGAGCTCTGTAGGGAGAGGTAGGAGCAGCTCCTTCCTTGATAAAGTTGACAGCAGCTTGGGAATCTGATTCAATCTCAATTTCACTTAGCCCTTCTTGAAAAATTATAGTGATTCCTCTGTAAATTCTCCAAAGTTCAACTTCTAAGCTAGTACAATCTGCAAGCTTCCCAAAATAACCACTGATCTTTGAAAGTATTTTGGTAATCGACTAAAGTGAGGATTGTATACTAGTGCAAACTATCTGTCCCCAATCCCCATAACTTTGCCACAGAGAGAGAGAGAGAGAGACTTCACCTGAAAATGGAAGCCCAAGACTTTTTACTCTGAAGTGATCAGAATTGTAGATTGATGCAAAGCATTCTATCACACATAACTTTGCCTATGAAAAAGATTTACCAGACTGGTATGTCGGGTCGGTTCATGCATTTAAGTATCCAATATGGTGTCGCACTCCAGAAGTAGGGGATGAGTTTTGCTACTGTTGCAATGGGTACAATCATATACTGTCAAGTTCATTTTATGTTAATTTTTATTTTACTTACGGAAATCAGGATTTATCTTTATATAAAATTTCACTTGATGCATTACTCTTAAAAAATTCAGCTTGATTTGAACAATTTGATTCTTTCAACACTTTTTGAAACATTTTTTATTATGTTCTGACCGTCAAATGTTTTAGTATAAAATTATATGGCCAAAACTGTCAAAAGATAATGATTTTTTTGCACATATAATCTCTTCAACAATATTGTTTAATTAATAAATTAAACTTTTTTATAAAATATTGTAATGGTAAAAAAAAAATTGCTGACAGTACATGACCGGAGGGTCATGACTGCAGCAAAGTCAGACCCCCAGAAATAGGGGGCAGCTTAATATCCCCTTGCTATTAATGCAACACCTGTCTTGAATCATTTATCACCAGAAGTTGGAAGTATACGGTTAGCTTAAAAATCAGGAAACATAAAAAAAAAAAATATAAAAAAATCAGGACACATCACATGGGACTTGCAACAAAGGGCCTACAGCACAAGCTCTAAGCAAATAAAAAAAAAAAGAAAAGAAAAACCAATAATGTATGTATATAAATATATATATATATATATATATATCAGCAATACAAGTAGTGTTTTTTCTTTTCAATTTTCTTTCTCTGTTAATTTCGTCTGCTAGCCAAACCTGTGGCGAGAGTAAAAAGAGTTGTATGTGGTGTGGACGTTATGCATTGCTTCGACAACAACTAATGCTACTCTAGTAATAGACAGACCCATATATAACAGAATCCTGGCGAGAAAATTAAGTTGTTATTTATTATGCTTGATCTCATAAGTAATTGAATAAAAAAATTGCCTTCCTTTATATGTCTGTGTGTGTGTGTGAGAGAGAGAGAGAGAGAGAGAGAGAGAGAGAGAGAGAGAGAGAGAGAGAGAGAGCATAATATGTGCAAGTCACCAATCGTGAATTCAGAATAGCCTTTTACGTAAAAATGTAAGCCCATGCCAGGGTAAGGATTGACTATTAATGCAAGGCATGGGTCCCCAAAACTTTGCTTATGCAAAGAGCTCTTACCTGAGAATGAGTGCCTGTTAATGGGTCTTCGTTCAAAGGTTTTGCTTTTGCATGGGTTTTTCAACCAACTTGCAAGTATGTACTGTCATAAGCACACTTATCCAAACCTATCCAATGTTGAGGTAGTTGTAAATTGTAAATCCCACATATATTGCTAAAGTGTCCTTGTAAAATAACCTGTGGTTACTTATTGAATGATTTCCACATTCTGGTCTGGTTAATTGAACTTGATATAAAAAAAAAAAAAAGGCTATTAGCATCTGGTATCTCTCCCTCTCTCTATACGTATCATGTACATGTATATGCCTGCATATATGTGTGGGATGTGTACCCTTATATAGTTTGGATACAGTACTACTAAGCTGGTGAGAAGTTGCTCTGTTTTCTACTTTTAGACTAGTTTTATCTTGAAGACCAAGTCTTTTGAGAGAGGGATTGGGGTGGAAATCTTTTGGCAGTTGTACAGTTCTCAGTAGGTGAGCAGTTACTCTACTTACTATTAGTTTTATTTTGAAGACCAAGTTTTGAGTTTGAGAGAGGGCTTGGGGTGGGAATCTTACGTACAGTGCTCAGTAAGCGAGAGGTTACTCTGTTTTTTTTACTGGTTTTATCTTCTAAGGCCGTTTCATATAATTTTTTTTTTAGTTTTTTGCTTTTGCTTTTTTAGCTTATAAATAAAAAAATTAGATTTTTTTTTTGTTTTTATAAACTAAAGATAAGTAAAAAAATAAAAAAAATCAAAAAGTCAAAAAATGTTAACTTTTTTATTTATAAGTTTAAAAAAATAAAAAAAAAATTGTAGCAAATGGCTGCTAATACAAACTTCATGAAGACTGAATTTTTGAGAGAGAGAGAACATAATATGTTGCAAGTCACTGATGGTGAAATATATTTATATATATATATATATATATAGAATAGCCTTTACATAAAAATGGAAGCCCCTAGTGCCCAAAGCTTTGTACATGAAAATGATTATTTTACCTCAGAATGAATGCCTGTGGCTTCTTACCGTCATTTATCCAAAGTAGGTACAGTGATGAAACATATTTGTTACAACCTAATAATATAAAGAAAATGATATTCTTCAAGAATTTGTGTACATAAATTTGTATCAAAATAATGTGGCAACGATAATTTTGTAAATAATAAACATTTAGGTGGACTATTTGTTTTAAAGTGATAGGCATACAATCTAGACATATTATTCTGGTGATAAATTCTGTATAATTTTTCTAGTTGCATAATAGCATTACCCATAATATAATAATGAAACTCGGCCGGTCCCATCCATCTGGTGTAACGATTGTTATATTTTTTTTATACAAAAAAAAAGACTTCACTGCATCCACTTTCCTATAAATACAACGCTCCTCTAAACGGGCACATACAAACCAAAGTTTCTAAACTAAAAACACGCCCACCCAGCATCTATCTCTCTCTACTTGTTTAGTTAAGCACAATGGGCAGCAGAGCCTCGAGCAGCAAAGGGAAGAGGCCCGACCCCATCAAACCGGAAGAGATGAAGCGGGAGGACTACCTTTTACATAATTCTAGAATCATGTTGACTCAGATAAGTAGACAGATGGATAAGGTAAAAGAGGACCGCTTGGAAGCAGCCAAGGACGACGAAAAAACTGCGAGTATTATTGAGGGGATGGAACAAGAGCAATACAAATACCTTGTTGTGACCGAACCCGGAGACATGGAAGCCGCAATGCACTACGTCAGCGAAACTCAGTGGGTAGGCAAGCTGGTCATCATGTCGCCCAACCATAATAAGATCAAACACATTAGGGCGATGATAAACAAAGATAATGAGCATCACTTCACCTCCATTGAGGAGCATGTTACTGCCACTTAATGAGTCGGTTGTCATTTGGACTCTCTCTCTCTCTCAAGAATAAGTTAGCTAGGGTGTAGTCTTTAATACGTTAGTATTGTGTTGTAGTTCTCTTAATTTCTTTCTTTCTGTCCGGTCTGTCCTTAGGAGTAGTTTGTTATCTTTCCTTTCTTTAAGTACTCTTGAAATGAATGAAATTTCAACCATTTGGCACCTCTCCATATATGTTTATTTATTCTTTAATATCTCTACTTAAAATGTTTATTTTAGCTAGCTAGCTCTGGTGTGATGAAATGTTCTCTCTCAAATAATAATGTTTTCATCAAATAATTACATGGATTCAGCTGAACCTTCGATGAAAAGAAAAAAATCCATCGCATTACAATATTATTTATCAAGATAAGGATCGATCAAGTACAAATGTTAAATCTGAACAAATATATGACTCATGACTTTTTAATTTATGGTTGATGGGCCTTTATACCTGGTAATTAAGAGTTCCAAGCTAAAAGACTTAATAATGTTTATAACAGATAGAGAGAAGTTAGATTATAGCTTATGGTACTCATTTAATCTTTCTTTTGTAAAGCTAATTTATCACACCAAAATAATTTAACATGACCCAGTGAATTGAGTTAAACTTGAAATCAACATGCTTACTTACACGGATAAATATTAAAAAAAAAAAACAAGATAATTTCTTTACAATTGAAGTAGATCGATAAAGAAGTATTTTGGTGTTTTATATACATACATACATACATATATATATATATATATATGTCTTAAAACGAAACTAAAATTGATGTTAATGTATCTCCTACTGAACTTTCCTGCAAATAATACAAGTGAATTGGGAATAAGAATATGTTTTACTTCAGTGTAGCCCATGGAGTTCACAAGGTGGTTTGGGATAAGATTTTCATCCCAGCTTATAAAAAAATTTGTTCTCCATCAAGATAACCACCGGAGCATTAATTTTGGATGGATGAGGCCTGTGGATAAATCAGTTTAACTGTCATGCATACACTCCTAAAACGTCTATTTTTAATCTTTTTAAGGGATTGGCGTGTATGTGACAGACTATATAAACCTCTTAACACCTGTGGGTCCAATGAGAGACAAGCCCTAAACAGAAGATGACTAGCTCAAGAGATTGGCTCAATATTGCCGACATAGCGGGTTGGGCCTGTGCCTACTCTAGGCAAGTTTCCAAGGGGATTGGCCCTCGGATTATGGCCCAAAAACTATAAGGACTAATGGGTCCAGCAGACATAAGTCTTATTCCTCAATGGACTAGAACATCAAAGGATAAGTCCAATACAACGTAAACCGATCCAAAAGGGATGACTCCTCGAAGGAAATTGAGTAAAATTCTCAAGAAAATATGGCATTTCGAAAACTGTAAATACCTCATGCACTAAAGAGGTAAGACACATTTATTTGAATTTTAGTTGAGAATTCTTTATTCGATTTACTGTGATTAAGCTCGCTAACTTAATCATTGAAGTGTCATCGACTTAAAAGAGGGTCAACGCATTCTCATTGTATTATTCTCTTGTAGATTGTTCGTAATCATCAATTTGGTTCGTATATTGAATCAAGCCTTCTAAAAATCTACTTACAATTAGCGCCGTCTATGAAAAGGTCTAGTAACAATGAGTACCAGTTTTCTTAAAGGAGGAGTTGAGCCTATTAGTAGGGAAACTGAAGACATCTGAGATGTTCCCAGTCATAAGGACACTCACCTGTCAGATCACCGAGATGGTTTAACATGAAGTCTGGGAGGTCGTCCGATAAGGTTGGAGATACGAGTCCTTGGCAATAACTGTCAAGGAAGGCGAGAGGAGCTATGGCGGGCTCTGCAATACGTTAGAAATCCAAACTGCCGAAGGAGTAATCGCAAGAACTTAAACATCTGCCTAGTGGTATATCACCCCGAGCAGTCGAGTAGGAACTTCAGCAACGAGACGAAGAGGTAGCCCACCTCAAGTCTCAGGTTAAAGCTATGAGATGGGCGATTGCCAGAAAGGATGGAAGACTCGGTGAAAGATCGTTGGATCAGCATAGAAGAAGAAAGATAAATTCCAGAAGCCTGAGGGCCCCTACCACACATCTGACTATAAGCCAGGCCTCCAACAATGGACATTACAAGGACAGACAAGAAGATTGGCATCATGGGAGGAATCGGACTCCACCTGTAAGAGATCTAACAAGAGCCAATTCAGAACAACAGGACTGAGATCGATGGCTGAACGAGCAGCTAGACAACACGAACAAGCGTCGTACGGGACGGACGGCCCAGACATAGCTAAAGTAGCCCTTGATCAGATTGCATCCATACCCTTTACAGAGAAAATTGAAGGCCGCCGACCTCCAAGAAAATTTACACTGCCAAATTTTACACCCTATGATAGGAAGTCAGATCTCGTTAGTCATGTGCGGCACTACAAACAGATGATGGCACTGTAGAGTGGAGACGAGTCCCTAATGTGCCGAGTTTTTCCATTAATTCTTGGAGCAGTAGCTTTACAATGGTTTCACAAGTTCTTGTCCAAAACAATAGCAAGCTAGAGATAACTTGCCAAGCTATTCACCACTCAGTTTATCACAAATAGCAAGCAGCCTAAGGAGGTAGACTACTTGCTGATCTTACAAAAAAAAGAAGGAGAAGGGCTACGAATGTATGCAATACGCTACTAGGAGGCCTATAATCAAATTGAGGAGTGCAGTGAGCACTTAACCGTCGCACAGTTCAACATCGACCTGCCCAAGGAGCACCGGTTGAGGCAATCCCTAATGAAAAAACCAGCTTTTAGGGTATAGGACATGATGTTGAGAATTAAAAAGTACGCCGAAGTAGAAGAAGATATATCACAGCCGATCCAAGGGAAGGTTGGCGAGAAATCGGATAAAAAAGACGGAAGGGAAAACAAGAAGCCTCGATGCAAAGAAAACAATAATTGGGACAGAAAGATGATTGAAGGAGTTAACACAGTCTTTAAGGACCTGATCTATAAAATTATGCCCCAGATTTGGGACAAGCCCTTTTTCAAATGGCCACAAAAGTTGGCAGGAGACCCCCACAACATGGGATAAAAAAAAGTTTTGCTCCTACCATAAGGAAAAGAGGCACCAAACAGAGCACTGCACACACCTCAAAAATCGCTTGGAAGAACTAGCCAAAGCTGGCCACCTAAACCATTACATTGACCGAGAGTACACTAAGTAGGAAGCAAAGCAGAGTAGGCAAAACGATGCCCCACAGAAGGAAGCCCGGATAGAGCCGCCCTAGGTAAATGCAGTATTGTATGTATCGACGGGGTCGACAGAAGTAGACCATCACAAGTATCGAACAGAGATCCAGAAAGTAGTACACCTAAGGAAAGTAATGCAAATCGAGCCCTCGGCCAAGAAGGTTGAGATCGACAGTAGTGCTGAGGCTATAACTTTTACTGATGATGATTTAATGGGAATTCAGAAGCCCCATAATGACCTATTGGTAGTGACACTGTGAATGGGGGATTATGACATTAGGAGAATTCTAATTGACCAAGGGAGCCAGTCTAAAGTCATGTATTACAATCTCTTCAAGAAGTTAGAGTTAAAGGATTTTGAGTTACATCCATCCCTCAACCCACTGATCGACTTCAGTTCGAACCCAGGCTAGCCAATGGAAAAGGTGACAATCCCAGTAACCGCAGGAGGAATTATGCTTCAGACAGAATTTCTAGTAGTCAATGTGCCTTCCCTCTACACTGCAATCATAGGTTGGACGTGGTTGCACCTTATGAAGGCCATACCATCCACCTACCACCAACTGATTCGCTTCCCAACCCTTGAAGGAGTAAAGGAGATCCGAGGAGATTAAGTGGCAGCTAAGCAGTGTTTTTTGGCAGCTTGTGCCATCAACATAAAACTAGGCAAGGTCTAGATGATGGAGCTCCATGAGGACATGCCCACCATTGACGATGTCAGACAGACACTCGAAACAAAGACTGTAGAAACCCTAAAGAGAGTGGAGGTAGATCGGTATGAAAAGGAGAAGTACTTTGTGATTGGCACCTCCCTATCTACGATTGAAGAAAAATTACTAATTGAACTGCTGACGCGTTACACCGAAATCTTTGCTTAGACCCCTTATGACATGCTGAGAATTGATCCAGACGTAGCCTGCCATAGACTCAATGTTGACCCACAGTGCCGGCCTATGGTCCAGAAAAGAAGGAGGGTAGCTACACAACATATGGATGCAGTAATCAAGGAGGTAGAAAGGCTTCTTAAAGCAGAGGCAATTTAGGAAGTCTTCTACCCACGCTGGCTATCCAACACAATAGTGGTAAAGAAGAAGAACGACAAATGGAGGGTGTGTGTAGACTTCACCGACCTAAACAAAGTATGCCATAAGAACCATTTCCTCTTCCAAAGATTGACCAGCTCATAGACACAATAGTTGGATCTTGGATGCTTATCGTAGGTATCACCAGATACCACTTCACAAGGATGATCAAGAAAAGACTGCTTTTATCATCCCGAGGGATATTTTTTGCTATAAAGTTATGCCCTTTGGACTAAAAAATGCCGGTGCTACTTACTAAAGATTAGTCATGAAGATGTTCAAAGAATACATTAACAGTATAGTAGAAGTTTATATTGATGACATGGTGATCAAAAGCAAGGTTGGCAGGCTCCACCTTGGCAACTTAAAAAGAGTATTTGACATCCTAAAAAAGTACAAAATGAGGTTGAATGTCTCCAAATGCGTGTTCGGCGTAAGTTCAGGGAAGTTCCTGGAATTCTTGTTTATGCACCAGAGAATTGAAGCAGACCGATAATAAATCAGTACAATCCAGAACATCCAAGCCCCGAAAAACATCAAGGAAGTCTAGAAGTTGACTAGGATGATAGTGGCTTTTAATAGGTTTATCAGCTGATCTTCAGATAAGTGCTAACTATTTTTCTAGCTTTTGAAAAAACAAGAGCGGTTTAGCTGGGGCCCAGACTGTGATCAAGCCCTTGCCGATCTAAAACGTTATTTGGCCCAACCACCACTCCTTTCCACTCCGTTCAAACACGAGAAACTTTATCTAAACCTGAGTATTTTAGAGCATGCAATCAGCACCGTCCTACTTCGGCAACAAGATAGGTAATAAAAGGCAGTTTACTATGTTAGCAAGACTCTCCTAGGGGCAGAAACTAGGTATCTACCTTTGGAATAGTTGACTTTCACATTAACAATGACATTATGCAAGCTAGTGCATTACTTTAGAGCCCATACTATCAATGTCCTCATGGATCACCAATTAAAACCACTCTTTCGAAGAGCATATTTCTTTGGCAGAATAGCAAAGTGGGTGGCGGAGTTCGGTGAATTCGACATCAAGTATTAGCCTAGATCGGCGATGAAAGGTCAAATAGTTGTTGACTTTATTGCTGAATTTTCTGTTGAATTGTCACAGGAAACCAATCTAACGCCTACCGTTGAACTACCAGAGAACGACCCCCCCCCCCCCCCCCCCCCCCCCCCCCCCCCCCCCCCCCCCCCCCCCCCCCCCCCCCCCCCCCCCCCCCCCTTTTGGAGCTCTGTGGGACTATTGATCATTGAAAGCTGTTCGTAAATGGAACATCCAACGACAGAGGGGTAGGATTAGGTGTAGTCCTAATTACACCAGATGGCATAGTAATAGAGCATGCTATTAAACTGGAGTTCACTGCTTCAAACAACAAATTAAAATACAAGGCTCTACTCGTCGGACTGCGTCGAGATATAGAGCTAAAAATTACTGAGATAACAATCTATTCAGACTTACAGCTGGTGGTGATCTAGATCATGGGAGAATACGCGGTGAAGGGCGACAGAATGGTACAATACCTAGCAAAGGCACATAAATTACTAAAGAAGTTCAACAAATACAAGCTATATCATATCGGCCGCGACAGCAACGCCCACGCTGATGCCCTGGAAACACTCGAGACAGTCTTAAAGTCAGGATCAAAGAGAACAATCCATATTGAGACCTTGGCTAGCCCAAGGATCTTTCAAAACGAAAAGAAAATACTGGCCACTGAAGAGCTAGGACCATCTTGGAGGGCTCCAATTATTGGTTACCTTGACAAAAATGAATTACCTGAGGACAAGAATGAAGTCAGGAGAATCAAGCATAAATTTTTAAAATACTGGCTGTCACTCAATAAGGAGCTTTACAGAAGATCTTTTATGGGTCCCTACCTATATTGCTTTTATCCAGACAAAGTACATGGCATCTTGTTTGAAATTCATGAAGGGATCTGTGGAAGTCGTATTGCGGAAGATCGCTCACCCATGAGCCATTTCATAGGGCTACTAGTGGCCTTATATGCAGAAGGATACTGCTCAATACGTACTGAAGTGTGAGAAGTGCTAGAAGTTCTCACCATTAATCCACCAGCCAGCCGAGGACCTCACTATTATTACCAGCCCCTAGCCATTTGCCCAATGGGGACTGGATATAGTTGACCCATTGCCTCGAGCTCTAGGGAACAAGAGGTTCCTCATCATCACAACCGATTACTTCACCAAGTGGGTGGAAGTAGAGCCCCTATTAACTATTAGGGCAATAGAAGCAAAAAGATTTACATAGAGGAACATAATTACAAGGTTCGACATACCACAAGCACTAGTCTTGGACAACGGCACCCAGTCTGATGGAAATATATTCAAAACATTTTGCAACGAACTCGGGATTACAAATTATTACTAAACACCTGCCTATCCACCATGCAACGAACAGGCTAAATATCCAATAAAATAGTGTTGAACGAAATAAAAAAAAAAGGCTGAAAAAAGCTAAAGGGAGATAGGTGCAGAAGTTGCCTAGTGTCTTATGGTCCTATAGAACCACTTCAAGGAAGTCTACTGGTAAAACCCATTTCTTAATAGCATACGGGGTTGAAGCAGTAATACCCTTGGAGGTCGCACTCCCAATAATCAGATCGACAACATTCGATACCGAACGTAATGAACAAACTTTGGCCAAAAACTTGGACCTCATTGAAGAAAAGAGGGAGGTGAAAAGCTTACTAGTTATCATCAGCAGCTTAACTGATCTTACAATAAGCGGGTTCAGCCTAGAGCTTTTGAATCTGGAGACCTAGTACTTAAAAAGGTATTGCGGCAATAAAGAATCTAGCAGACGGAAAGCACAGGCCCAACTGAGAAGGTCCAAGCAGAATTGCATCCCAATTCAGTGTGGGGGCATACCGATTAGAGACTATCGAAGAAGGGCACCAGCTATCCCGACCTTAGAATGTGAACAAGCTTAAGAAATTTTACCAATAAAAAGTTGACTTAGAAAAACTATAAGAATTTGGTTGCTTATTAAAGATTTTTTCCTTTATTCTCAATAAATTAATGGTTACTTGATGACTTTAATGTTCGAAACCATGTTAAGAGAGAAGAACCAATGAAAGCAAAAAAAAAACCAAGTGTAAAAACTTGGTCCTGTTCAAGTTAGGCAGGTCGGCCAATGAAGGCTAAAATAAAAATCAAGTGTAAAAACTTGGTCATGTCCAAGTTGGGCAGGTCAGCTAATGAAGGCCAAAATAAAAACCAAGTGTAAAAATTTGGTCATGTCCAAGTTGGACAAGTTGGCCAATGAAGGTCAAAATAAAAAATCAAAGTGTAAAAATTTGGTCTTGTCCAAGTTGGGTAGTCAGCCAATTAAGGCCAAAATAAAAACTAAGTTCAAAAAACTTGGTCTTACCTAAGTTTGGTAAGTCGGCCAATGAAGGCTAAAACAAAAGAAAAAACCAAGTTTTAAAACTAAGTTTGCTAAGTCGGCCAATAAAAAAGTAAGCAGTAAAATTCAAAAACCTAAATTTGCTTAATGGTGTATGAAATAAAAACCTTCGTTCATTAAAGAACAAAAAGAGGACTACAATATTTCAGCAAAAGTAAAAATGAGAAAGCCCTAAAGTTAAGGCATGACGTATTCAACGGACTTCGCAGCAAGATCAACCGACTCATCCACAGCAACAACTTCAGTTGGCTGGACTCTGAGTGAACCATTCGCAGTAATAACCTCAGTTGTATGAGCTCTCGACGTTTTAGAAATAATAGTCGCATCCACTGGAACATCTTTACCTTCTGTAACTTTGGTAGGACCATCAGTGTCGACCTCCATAGCGGTCTCCAGATAGTTTAGAATGTTGTTCCAGAGAGTTGAAGAGCTTTCAACCTTCATCTCTTTCAGAACCCCTTGCCAACTTTGGGCAAAAATAAACTGAGACAGTTCAATCATTTGCTAAGCAAAATCTTGGGCATTATCAGCCGCACCCTGCTTATAGCTTGCCTCAGCCTCAACTTTAGCCTTAGTGAGGTCGACTTGAAGCCCCTCAACTTTGGCCTTCACCTTGTATAAATCCACCAAGAGCACAACATTATCACCCTCTTTGGTTGGATAAGTCGGCACTCTTCTTATCAAGCTTGCAATTACCTTAGTCAGAGAAATCTTTGCCTTCTCAGCCTCTTTGGTTGCCATTAGTTCAGCCTTCTTCGTCTTGATCCATTCATCCTTAAGCTTGGAGTGCTCCATTATCAGGTTTTTGTGCTCCTCAATAAGCTATTTATGCTTCTTGGCCAAACCAAAAACTTTGTTAACTAGATTATGAAAATGGTGCATAGCCTACAAAGCATTGAACGAGCCATGGAAACAAAAGAACTTGTCAAAACAGATACTAAAAAACACAAAAAAGGGAATAAAAGTGGAAAAACTTACCACGAAGGAGTCATGAAAGGCCCCAAGGAAAATTGACATATGATTGCTATTTTTCAGCATATCAACATCGATCTACTGGATAACACTTTTGACTACTCCCATTGCAACTTCTGCCATATTAATCAAAGAGTCACGCGTCGTCATGTGGCGGCCGCAAATATCAGGAGTTATGACTACAAAGTTGCAGTGCTAGTACCTACTTTAGGATCAATCGGTGTGACCTTTAGTTTCTTCGCCATCGGCTCATCGAGAGTATCCTCTGCCACCGGCTTCTTCCTTGCAGATCTCATTGCCATCTTTTTCTCCTTTAGTACAGGGGCGCTAGTCTCCACAACAACAAGAGGAGGGGGTACAAACTTCGTGACACCAGTCTCTGGCTTCCCGAATTCTTAAGCTATTTTGCCACTTTTTTAAGCATCAACTCTTTCAGATTCATCTTGTCTTCAGTATTGGAGTCCGAAGACAAATGAATGACTAGCTTCTGCTTTTTCCCAATCTTCACCATAACCCAACGATTGGGCACAGTGTAAGGAATAGAAGTAGATACTGAGTTAGAGGAAGTCGATCGCCCAGAAGAGATATCCTGGATTGGACCACTCTCATCGCCAGAAATATTGATAGACTCGTCGGCAGATACTGGAGGCAACTCGAAGGATGCCCGACTCGAAAAAGCATCCCTTAAGGTCGTTGGTACGTCGGCTTTAAAATTTTGACCTCCTGTACCTTCACAGGCAATGCATCAGCAGGTAGATCTGCAATAGTCACTTGATCATCGAGATGCACATGTTTAATCATGATTCCCACCTGAATTTCTTCAAAATCACCAGTTGTACCCTCCTCTACTAGTCGGCTAAGCACTCCTATAAGAATTCCTGAAACAACTGTGAAGGATAAAACCTGAAGTGGTAGTTGAGTAGAATATGGAGAGCACTTGCAATATCACGAAGTTGACCTTCACCCCGATAGTTCAGAACCTTATGTAAGTCGTCGAGATTGATTCTCAAAGTTGTCTTTTTTGTACTCTTTTTACCAGACTCTGAAAAAGCAAAACCAAATCAAGTTAGAGTTGTATGAATTAATATGCTATAAAGGGGAAAAGTTGGCACCAAACCTAAATCTCTGGTGGTCATATGTTATCGTATCGATGGCATCTGGTCAGCAGGAAGGTTGCCGAACTCCCAGGGGCCAAAAACCCAAACTCTGATGTTATCGGCACCCTTTCCCGAAGACGAGAGGCATTTCATTATTTCCTTATTCTTATCAATCACTCTAAGGTAAATTTTCCAACTATCACCCCCGACCTTGCACAGAGTGTAGCAGTAATCAACATCTGCAATGCTTAGATTAACATCCAGGATTCGGTTCAGCTTTAGCATCCCCATAACAATTCTATAAACATTCATATATACTTGGGATGGTGACACATTATGGTGATGAAGGAATTTTATTAAGAAAGGGTGCGAAGGAATTTTATTAAGAAAGGGTGCAAAGGAAACCTAATGCCGCCTTCTACAATGGCGATCATAGGAAAGGGTATGCCCTTGTCAGTTTCTTCTATCCTATGGTCATCTGAGACAGTTAACTCTAGGCCAACCTGGTAAGTGATCAAATATCTAGCTTTAAAGGTAGCAATGGTTGTCGGAGTACCCACAAGCTTTTTTAGACGAGCCACCTTCAGGGAATGACCACTCAAAGGAAAGAGCATGATAATATAAGGTAAAGATGGAAGAACTTATAGTGGTAGGGGCAAGATAGCTCTCTCTTAACAAAAACCTGAAACCAAGCAAGAATGATGAGGATAGGGAAAGAGCCACCCATTTTACAGTAGACGCTTCCGCCGATTCAAAGGCTAAGAAACGGCAACAGTCATGTCCCCCAGCTCAACCGTCACCTCGGTAATCAGTCCTTGGAAACCCTTTAATTACAGGGCCACTGTGAGGTTGCCACGTGGTGTGAAAATCCTCAAAACGATGGGAGATGAAGGGACTAATTATAAATACAAAGCTCAGCCTTTGTTCTCCAATTAATTCAAATGAGGCACAATGGTTGGAGGGCAATTGTGAGCCCAATGAGAGCCCAGCCCAAAACAGAAGATGACTAGCTCAAGAAGATTGGCCTAATACTATCAACCTAGTAGGCCGAGCCTATGCTGACCCTGGGCCAGTTCCCAGGGGGACTAGTCCAAGGATTGTGGCTCAAAAGCTATAAAGACTAATAGGTCCAGCAGACACAAATCTCATTCCTTAATGAACTAGAACATCAAAGGATAAGTCCAATACATTGTAAACATACCCAAAAGGGATGACTCTTAGAAGGAGATCGAGTACAATTCCCAAAGAGAATATGGCATTCTAAAAACTATAAATACCCCATATATTAAAGAGACAATGTACGTTTACTTGAGTTCTAGTTGAGAATTCTTCATTTGATTAACTGTGATTAAGCTTGCTAAATTAATCATCAGAGTGCTATCGACCCAAAGAGGGTCGACGCATTTTCATTGTCTTATTCTCTTGCAGATTATTCGAACTCATCAATTTAGTTCGCATATTGAATCAAGCCTTCCAAAAAATCTACTTACAACACCTATTATTATGCTTCAACTGGATGGAGTTAGGAAATAAGGCTAAGTAACGTTTTTTTTTTAAAAGAAAATTACTATTCTTTCAGAAAATTTGCATAGAAAAATTCATCAGAATAATGTGGCAGTGACATTACTGTAATTAAGAGCCATCATAATAGGTGTTTTGTTTTAAAGTGAATGACTTTTATCCGACCACATTATTCTAGTAATAATTCTGTATGAATTTTTATCATTACCCTTTTTCTTTTTCCTTTCTTTGGGATAAGTAACTAATGTGGAAACTAGTACCTACCATGACATGTCATTGGACAAGAACTAGAATGAACAAATGCATTTCTCCATTATGGAAGTACATGTAACAAAGCATGCTGCCAAATGACGAATTGAGAAAATTCATTCTTTCAGGGGGAAAATTAATCACAAAGCAAAAAAAAGTTTATAATCAAAACAATAGGACTTAATGATTGGCTTTTTTGTAATTAAAATTCATTATTATAGGTACTTTGTTTTTAAACAAAAGGCTTAAATTCAAACACATCAAATTGTACATAAATTTTTTATATGTATAGCATTACCCATACCTATTTAAGCATGTCCATAATAAACGAAAGGGTCTTTAAAGAAAAAATAACTATTTAAGAATAGTGCTTAAATATTTTTAGGGGGCAACTCACAGCCACAGAAAGTGGAGCATAAGTTGTGAAAACAAATTCTTAAAAATAAAAAATTAATTTTGTATTGGTTAAACTTTACAAAACTAGTATGAACTTTATTAAATAGAAAATTACCATTATCACTTAAAGTTAAAAATTTATCAAGAAATGGTTTAAACCTTAAGTTGGAGAGACATCACTTATTACTAAATTAATATACTTAGAATACTTGTAACTAATTCAATAAATAAACAAAATGCTTGCAACTGAGAGGCCTAAACATCTAACTCACTATTAATTTAATTTTTATGTAAAAAAAATATACATAATGCATCCTTTAAATAAATAACAACAAAACAAAAAAATAATTAAACTTCATAAGAGCTTGTTAGGGTTGTTTGTGATAAATTTTTATTTATGAAATTGACTCAATTTTTATACATGAGCTTGTTTGGGTTGCTTGTTAGCAGAGGTTTGAACCTGAGCTATTAAGGGGTCTTTTGTATCACTTGTTGGAAAACTAGAATTAAAAGATACGAAATATCAAATCATAAACATGAAAAGATTCTCATATAAACATTTTAGCAATACATAATTAAACAGAAACAAGAAAACGCAAACCAGCCGGGGCTCGTGTTTCACACGATGAACTTAAATCGAATTAGCCCCTCGCCGTCGGTGCTTGAGTTATTGGGCTTTCGATTCCTAATATACAGTGGCTTCTCGGCGTTGGAGGTAGCACGACCTCGTTCACCCGGCAAACTCGACTGTATTGTATACTCTCTCTACAAAATGATTTGAAAACAAGGACGAAGTAGACAGATGCTTGAGGTCGAATCCTCTACACCAAGAAGAATGACCCTTATATATATGACATGGATACATATGAAAAGCCACCAACATTCATGGGGTATTATGGAATTGAATATGCAAGTTACATTCTCTCATCTTCTAGCACATGGTGAAACTCTAGAAGCCCCATTCTTTCATCTTCTAGCAGATGGTAAAACTCCAAAAGCTATTTTCATTCACACATGGTGGAACTCCAAAGGCCATTTGCATTCACACATGGCCATTTGCATTCACACATTTCCAATAATCCCCCACATGAATGAAAGTGGTAGGCGTACAAAGCTGACCAGACGAGAGAGAGTACAACGGATAATTCCCGCCTCAAGATAGGTAGCTTTTGGCTTTGAACCTTCTCTAGTAAAAACTTATTGGATTTACTGGCTGACCAGTGAACGTGATGTCTTGAACTGTTTTGCTGTTTATGTAAACCAAGACAACAAGCCTCATGCAAGAACTTCTCCTTACACAGTTCGGTTCTCATGGTTGTGTTCGTTTTGGCCTTAAACACCGCCTGGTTTCATGAGTGTTTTTTAAAAGATTTCCAACTTTACAAATCTCTTTTGAAGCGGCCCCACTTCACACTCACATAGGTGACCTCTTGTCTAAGAGTATCCTGCTATACTCTGCTTGGCCTTCCAAGGCGTAAGAATCATTAAAAGCAAAGCTTAACCTTCACACTGTAGGCATCACTCTATCACAAGAATGGGTAGTAGTGATGTTTGCTCCAAGTTAAACACAACTCAGTTATCCCTTCGAACCAAGATCTTAGGATCTCCAGTCAATTAGGTTGGGTTTACCATTGGTATAACTTGTATTTCATAGGCTTTAATCCCATTCCTCTCGACGTCTTGTCAACTAACTCTCTGTTTAATGCTTTGGTTAGCGGATCCGCAATATTATCCTTAGACTTCACATAGTCTATCGTGACAACCCCATTTGAGAGTAGTTGTCGAATGGTATTATGCCTATGACGAATGTGTCTAGACTTACCATTATACATATTGCTCTGTGCCCTTCCAATTGCCGATTAACTATCACAATGGATGCAAATCACTAGCACAGGCCTTGACCATCTCGGTATATTTTCCAAAAATTGGCGAAGCCATTCAGCTTCTCTACTAGCTGAATCTAAAGCTATAAATTCAGATTCCATAGTAGATCTAGCAATAATTGTTTATTTGGAAGATCTCCATGACACTGCTGCACCTCCAAGAGTAAACATATACCCACTTGTGCATTTAGAGTATTTCACATCTGATATCCAATTTGCATCATTATACCCCTCAAGTACTGCTGGATATCTTGTATAGTGCAGTCCATAGTTAGCAGTATACTTTAAGTAGCGTAACACTCTAACTATTGCTTTCCAGTGATCCTTTCCTGGATTGCTCGTGAATCTGCTCAATCTATTTGTTGCGTAAGCTATATCAGGTCTTGAGCAATTCATCAAGTACATAAGACTGCCGATTATCCGAGAATATTCTATCTGTGAGATACTATTGTTGGCCCAAGAAGGCAACCCAAGAGGGGGGTGAATTGGGTCTTATAGAATTTATATCAAATAATGTAACTAAAAACCGTTTATGTGTTTTTGCAATGATTAATCAAAGGGTAGATCAAGCAAGTGAAGTATATACCAAAATATATATATCTATGCAAGCATGTATAAAGAGCAAATAACCAAAATAGAGGCAAGAGAGAAGAGTACCAGATTTATAGAGGTTTGACCAATCTTTCCTATGTCCTCTCTTTTTCGATCCTTTCGAAAGAATTTCACTATGTAATACTCCTTACACAGCTACTGGTTTTGCCATAAGTGCCCAGCTCATTCTTACAAAAGTTTCTTCCCAAGCTTTCAAAACCAAGAGATTTTGTCTAAGCTTCTCTCAAACTTACAAGTGATTTTGTCCAAGCTTCACTCAAACTTACAAGTGTTTTTATCCAAGAACACTCAAACTTACAGGTTTACAAACCCACCCAAGTGAAATGAATAAAGGTTATACAATGGATAACTCTCCTAGTGAGTATATGAACAAATACAACTCAATGAATAACCTTAAACACTCAGCAAAATGTGTGGCAGTGAGGTACAAGAGTTTTTCAACTTCAAGCTCTTGATATCAATGGTATATTTCCTCTAATCATCATCATTGAAGCTGTATGTATCTTGTATATAAAGATATGGATCGATTCTAGTTATTGGAGAAGTATGAGAAAAGATTTGGTTGCATAGTTGTCCATACCTTCTGTCAAAAAACTAGCCATTACTATCTGGGGGTTGACTCTTTTTACAATGAGTCGACTCTTTTTGCATTTCAGCAAATTTTTCAAGTCACTGTCCAAATGAGTCGACTCTTTTGCTCCAGGAGTCGACTCTGTTAAGCAGTCTGCAGAATTTTTGTTCTCTATTAAAATGAGTCGACTCTTTTTACAGCAGGAGTCGGCTCTTTTAAGCTTCCAGCAGATTTCCAAGGCTCTGTTTGAAAGAGTCGACTCTTTTTACTTGAGGGGTTGACTCTTTTTAGGAGAAAGCATGTTTTTACAATTTTTCTTCATTCTTCTCCAAAGTCTCCAATCTTTTCAAGGATCATCTAAATAGGCTTTTCAAAGCTTGCAAACACTTCTTCAAGGTTAGATGACTCCAAGAACATCTTCAATCCATTCTAGATGAATTATCTTCATTTTAATCACTTGTAGAGCTCTTCCATCATCAATGCTTCAACCATTGATTCAAGTCTTCTTCAAAATCTTCAAGAGAGCTTCCAAGACTCAAGAACTTCATTTCTTCAACTGATTTTCTATTCTTCTTTGAACATCTTCATTTCTAGATTTCTTCTAGAATTCTTCAATCAATATAGCTTCTCCATAAACTTCAACAACTCTTCCAAGAAAACTTTCAAAGTCTTGTGATTTCTTCCATATCTTCGAGACATCTTCAAATATTCGAAGAAAGCTTCCATGTCTTTGAGTTGGTCTCTTCTTCTTTTATTCTTGCAAGATATCTTCAAGTCCTCAAAGTCTCTAATCTTTTCAATCAAGACTTTTAGCATTTTCATTCTTCTTCCATCATCTTCATTCTCTTATAAGATCACTATTGTTGAATATACCATTCTTTCATGCTTATCAGTCTTCAATCTAAGATTTTCATCAACTTGAGATTTCTTTTTCTTCTTATAATATCAGCTTTGTAGAATACACCACCTCATCATGCTTTTTATTTTTTATTCAAATATTTGCATCACACATCCTCCATTATGATGAGCTTCAAGTCAAGATCTAATAAATAATTAATATGCACACTAAGTAGAATTATTAGATCATTAAACCATGTTTTGTTATCATCAAAATCAAGGTATTGACTCAACAACTATCTCCGGTATTCTTGGACAAGTGGAGGTTTATGTCTACTGGGGACCTTGCCACATTAGTATCAGAATTACTGAATTTATTCAGTATTTTCTCGATGTAATGTTGTTGTGACAAGGCAATTCCAATAGGTGTTCTTGAAATCTTTATTCCAAGTATAACATCTGTAACACCCATGTCTTTCATGTCAAATTGATTATTTAACATTCTTTTAGTGGATTTGATCATGTCATCGTTTCTACCAACAATGAGCATATCATCCACATACAAACAAATAATGACATATCCCTTTGTTGTGTCTTTGACATAGACGCACTTGTCACACTCATTGATTTTGAAACCATAAGACAATATCGCATTATCAAATTTCTCATGCCATTGTTTCGATGCTTGTTTCAAACCATACAATGATTTGACATGTTTACAAACTTTTTTTTTCTTGTCCTGGAGCCACAAACCCCTCGGGTTGCTCCATATAGATTTCTTCATTCAAATGAAAGATGTTTTAACATCTATTTGGTGTATCTCAAGATTCCGTAGAGCTGCAGTTGCTATCACCATTCAAATGGATGTTATTCGACTAACAGGTGAATAAGTATCAAAGTAATCTAGGCCTTCTTTCTGTCTATAACCTTTTATGACAAGCCTAGCTTTGTACTTATCTATCGATCCATTCACTTTCATCTTCCTCTTAAAAATCCACCTGTATCCCAAGGGCTTACAACCTGGAGGAAGATCTACTAACTCCCAAGTGTGGTTTTGTAGAATAGAATCGATTTCACTGTTAATTGCCTCTTTCCATAGTGGACCCTCAGGGGAGTTCACTGCTTTTTTGTAACTTTGAGGCTCATTCTCTAACAAGTAAGTGATAAAGTCTGGACCAAACGACGTTGATGTCCTCGCTCTTTTGCTACGTCTAGGTTCGTTAACTTCAGTGTCGATTTGGTCTTGATTGTCCTCAGCAACAGTCTCACTAGTTCTCTCATTTGAATTAGGCCTTGCATTATTTTACAAGGAAATATATCTTTAAAGAATGACGCATTTCTGGATTCTATCACAGTATTCTTGTGAATATCCAGAATTTCAGATTTAAACACAAGGAAGCGGTATGCACTACTATGCTTAGCATAACCAATAAATATGCAGTCAACTGTCTTAGGTCCTATCCTACCTCTCTTAGGAATAGGTACCACCATTTTTGCTAGACACCCCCACACTTTTAAGAATTTGTAGGAAGGCTTTCGACCTTTCCACAATTTATATAGGGTCTTGTCAGTTTTCTTGCGAGGTACCTTGTTCAAAAAGTAATTCGCAGAAAGAATCGCCTCCCCCCACAAGTTCTAAGTTAGCCCAGAACTTATCAACATGGAATTCATCATTTCCTTTAGAGTTCGATTCTTTTGTTCAGCAACTCCATTTTGCTGAGGCGTATGTGGTATAGTAGTTTGATGAATGATACCATGTTTAGCACAGAACTTACCGAAAGGCGCCTCATATTTGCCTCCTCTATCACTTCGGATCACCTTAACCTTTTTGCTGAGTTGATTCTCAACTTCAGTCTTATAGCGTTTGAACGCTTCGATAGCCTCATCCTTACTTTTAAGCAAATAAACATAGCAATATCTCGTGCTATCATCCACAAAAGTAATAAAATATTTATTACCTCCATGTGTTTGAACAAATTTCAAATCACATACATCGCTGTGGATTAGATCTAAGGGTTCGGTGCTTTTTTTAACACTATGAAAGGATGACCTCGTCAGTTTTGTTTCTACACAAACCTCGCATTTGTGTTTCGAGTCTATTTGCAAAGCAGGCAAAAAGTCTAAGTTAATTAATCTACGCAAAGTATTATAATTAACATGTCCTAGTCTACCATGCCATAAATGAGAAGACTCCAACAAGTAAGATGAAGACGTCGAAGCGTCTGTTTTATTAGCTTTTGGGAACAAGGTTATCACGTTCATCTTAAAAAGCCCCTCGCTCAAATAACCTTTCCCCACATACATTCCATTCTTAGTTAGAACAAATTTGTCTACCTCAAAAACTAGACGGAAACCATGCTTGCTCAGAAGCGCTCCTGACACCAAGTTCTTGCGGATCTCTAGAACATACAACACATTGTTCAGAGTCAGCTCCTTCCCAGAGGTCATCTTCAACACTACGTTCCCTTGGCCTTTAACCTTGGAGGTTGACAAGTTGCCCATTAATAATTGTTCCGCTTTTGTTGTTGGTTCAAAAGTGGAGAACAACTTCTTATCTAAGAAGATATGGCGAATGGCCCCAGTATCCACCTACCATTCTCTTGGGTTTGACCCCACTAGGTTTACTTCGGAGACTACAGTGCAGAGGTCCAAATCAGAGATTCTTTCAATGTTTTCCATCTCAGAAAAGTGCGCTTGGGCAAGTCGCTTCCTTGGATTCCTTTGTGGTTTCACTCGACATTCCGATGCTCGATGCCCCATCTTGCCACAATTGTAACATTTGCTAGGAAACTTGGTAGTTTTCTTGGCAATGTCCCCTCTCGGCCCTAACTTCAAAGAACCTTGACCATCCTTCTTCTTCTTGTAATCAGGCTTCCTGGTGTACTCCACCACATTAGCCTTGGCCACAGCTTGACTACCCGTCTTATTCTCATTGAGCCTATTGTCCTCCTCTACACGGAGCCTCACAATTAGATCCTCAAGTGACATCTCCTTTCGCTTGTGCTTAAGATAGTTCTTGAATTCCTTCTAGGAAGGCGGTAATTTTTCAATGGCAGCTCAACTTGAAAGGATTCACTAAGAATCATTCCCTCTGTACGGATCACGTGCAAGATCACCTAAAGCTCTTGGACTTGGCTGATCACAGTCTTATTATCAACCATCTTATAATTGAGGAAACGACCAACAACAAATTTCTTCGTCCCGGTATCCTTAGTTTTATACTTGCGGTCCAGAGTTTCCCATAACTCTTTTGGAGTCGTCTTGTCTTGATACACTCTGTAGAGAGTATTACTAAGACCATTGAGGACATAATTCCGACACAGAAAGTCAGAATGCTTCCATGCATCAACCGCTGCAACGGATTGCATATCATTATCATCACCCTTAGGGCAATCTTCCCTTAAGAATCGAGCAAGATTCAAAGTAGTCAAATAGAATAACATCTTTTGTTGCCACCGCTTGAAATCCACACCGGTGAACCTCTCCGGTTTCTCGTTGTGGTTCACGGGCACATAGGAATCATTTGCGTAGCGGGCCGGGTTGCCTCAGCAAATGGGGAATCACTAGCTTGGGTCACCCCAACAGATGGGGTATCACTAGCTTGGGCCATGCTTAGATTAAGGGTAGTCATTTCTGTATAGACAAAAGATCGGTGTGTAAGTATTTGAGTACACAAATACCTTAAAAGGCTTGCTCAACAAAATCTCGTTAGTATGCAGTTCAGAAGAAGCATAACAAACTCTCAGAAACATATAGTACTGAAAGAACCATTATTACCCAACTCATATAAAATAAAAAATAAAAAAATTATATCAATGTCACGGATCCAAAACTTATTTGAACAGTGAGGACAAAGATGACTACTAAAATATTCTGGTTTATCAAATCACGGATCCAAAACTTATTTATACAGTGAGGACAAAGATAAAATTTGACTACTAAAATATTCTGGTTTATCAAAAAGGTAATTCGGTTTAAGCTTGTTGGAAAACCAGAATTAAAAGACACGAAATATCAAATCATAAACATGAAAAGATTCTCATATAAACATTTTAGCAATACATAATTGAATAGAAACAAGAAAACGTAAACCAGCCGGGGCTTGTGTTTCACACGATGTCCTTAAACCAAATTAGCCCCTCACCATCGGTGCTTGAGTTATTGGGTTTTCGATTCCCAAGATACAACAGCTTCTCGACGTTAGAGGTAGCATGACCTCGTTCACCCGGAAAACTCGACTGTGTTTATACTCTCTCTACAAAACGATTTGGAAATAAGGACGAAGTAGACAAGATGCTTGAGATTGAATCCTCTACACTAAGAGGAATGACCCTTATATATATAACATGGATACACATGAAAAGCCACCAACATTCATGGGGTATTATGGAATTGAATATGCAAGTTACATTCTCTCATCTTCTAGCACATGGTAAAATTCAAAAGTCACACTGTTTCATCTTCTAGCACAAGGTGAAACTCCAGAAGCCCCATTCTTTCATCTTCTAGCACATGGTAAAACTCTAAAAGTCATTTTCATTCACACATGGTGGAACTTTAAAGGCCATTTGCATTCACACATTTCCAATATAACTGGCATGACGCATTTTGAATCTGTGAGAGGTAACCCGAAGTGAATATATTGTGCTTGGCTCACATGATAAATGGTATACAATGGCAGCCTGTTTAGAACTTGGGGAGGGAAGGAGAAATTTTTTTTATTTTCCTTCATTTTCTTGATTCGGTTCTACCTAGGATAGAAAAGGAAGGGAAAGAGAGGGAGAAAAAAATAATCACTCTCCCTCTCTTATTTCCTTCCAGTTTTTATTTATTTTCTTTGCAAAATCATCAAGAAAGAAAAAAAACTTTTTCTTTATTTTTTCTTTTCCTTTAAGTTTAGAACAGGCTGCAAAAAGTTCAACCGTGAACTGCTTTCTTTCTCTTTTTTTTTTTTTCCCTCTTCAATTTTGTTTCATATGAAATCTATTTATCAATGCATGAATATTTTAAGCTGCTGGGGTCTGCAATGGGTTTTCCATTCTTCCTTGACTAAATTGGCCTTATGGTGGCAAGATCACAAACAGCTCTCCTTAGAACAATCTATATGGAAAGCCCTCTTCTTAGCAGTGATTTGGAATGTATGGATTCTTAGAAACAACATGATTTTTAATGAGGCTCTATTGGACTGGCAAGAAATCACTTACTCCATCAAGCTCCAAGTTGCTCTTTGGGTGAAAGCAAAAGCTGACAGCTATGAGTTTAGTGTAAATGATCTGATCTTTAACATAGCAGGTCTCAAATCCCTTAAATTAGCTCCCCCCTTGCTCTATTTAATTAGCTCTGCAGGTTGATTTAGAACTTGTAGTTGGCTTCTTGCCAACCTCTCCCTCTTTCTTGCTTATCTTTTTTCTTGTAGGATTGATTTGTATTGGCTATCTAATACATTGAAGCCTCAATGTACCTTATCCTATCAAAGGAATTCTATTTGTAGATCAAAAAAAAAAAAAAAAATGCATGAATATTAGGGCAAGAAACCAGCTAGATGAGCAACAAGTACTCCAAAGGTTTGGCCAGCTTGAATCCAATTTGCACCCTTTCTCTTCTTTGTTCTCTCAAGTGCGAGTGGATTATGAGGCCAAGCTCGTGGCTCTTCTTATGAGAGATTTACTTTTCATGGGGTCTACTTTAGTAATGAAAAATCGCAGAAACTCCATTCTATACCAGCATTTTTCTCTCAGTGAGAGACGGTTTTACTCATAAGAAAAAGCCTAAAAAGGAGCCCACATGGATCGATCAAAGAAGGGAGAGACTTTACCATTAATAAACGCGAGCGATCATTCTGATTGAACTTGGTAGTGAAAATTTTGATTGTAAAATCATCACACACAATACCTAATATTTTTATGATGTGGGAGAATATGTACAAGTGGATTAATTAGTAGATAAAAAATAACTATTTTCAATATAGGACTTATTTAATAAATAGGAAAGATCATATTAACTAATAAAGTGGGGGTGCCACATAGGCCCGCTATTACTCGGTTTATATGGGACGGGTACTACACAATTTTCAGGATTAGTCTTTGAAACCCCACCAAACTTCCTTACATGTAACAAATTGGACAGAAGATGGCAATTGGAGCCAAAAAAAATCCAAACTCTGCTTCACCCCGTTTAGGAAGAGTTTGGGGTATAAATAAACAGGTTAAGGATAGAGTATGGAGAATAAAGTAAAATTCGATGCAGGGACAGAATAAGATTTAGATCACCCCACCTCGAACTCACCCCAATTATAGTATGTAATACTTAAATAATTAATATTATTTTTAATTATATAAAGTATCCTTAATATACAAAATAAATATTAGGATTTTAGTGTTACTTCTTATTCTTAGATTTTTGTTTTTCTTTCTTTTTAAATTTTATATTGTATTAGAGATAGTGCAGTTTATATTATTTATTTATTTCTAGAGATTCATTTTTGTTCAAAATTTTATACAGGTTAAACCCGTTTTAATCTGAATCCTGATTAATTTAAATGTGTCAAGAATGAGATAAAAAGATTCAACTCGTTACGGGTTTGAAACTGGGTGTAAAGTGAAAATTTCTTATTAGAGGCAAGATAGAATTTAGCCGAACGTTACTCGTTGTCATTCCTAGATTAGACACGTCTCTAGCTAAAGGAATGTAAACTAATAAGATGCAGAGAATCAAAATCTTAATTGAAATTTTGTGAGATGTTTAAAAAATGCACGCAAGTCCCAAAAAAACGTTTTATAATAAAAGTTTGATTTGAATTAACATTTAAAGGCTTGGTAAATAAAAGGGTTAATAACAAACACAATTTTTGGATTATGATTCAGTATCAATATGCCTCATAAACTCTAAAACGTAACAAGTTAACTCTTTGAACATGGACAAAAAATTATTATTCGACTTGTAAATGTTTACAAAAACATAATTTTATACCTAAATTGATCTTCTTTTGTCATAATAATTGTTTTTGCTTCTTGGGTTAGTATGTTTTATTTTTTTCAATTATTGTAACCTATTGAATTGTGGTGCCTTAATCTTTGTATAAAATTTTTTTAGGATTTTCCAATGCCTTATTTTCTGGGGTTAGTGTCGAATTTTACATATTTGTTTCTTTAAAAAAGCCTTGTCATTATCACATGTGGTTATTTTGTCAATTTCTCAAACAAAATGTTAAAATTGTAACAATTAGAAGTATAAGAATTTAATTGCTATAATTAAAAATGAAGATTCTAAAGTAAAATTTAGTGTAAAGTGTAATGGTGCAAAATATAATAACCCTATTTAATGATACAGAACTTGCAGGGCCAGTACTTCTTATTGGGCCATCTCTCAGGTCACGGATCAGCAAGCTGAAGCCCGACACGGTAGGGCTTCAAATTTAAATCAACTACGGTGTTTTGCGACTCTGTGCGATTACATCTATGCAGGCGTGTGTATATACTTGAGTTGACTGCTGGGGGTGTAGAATCAGAAAAAGGAACGAAGACCCTGTCAAATTCATGGGGAGGATAAAATTTCAACTCACCCAAAAACATAGCCGTAACAAGGTGACTCCAACAATTTTTTTGTTTTTGTTTCTGGCGATTGTTGTAGCTTGTATGTGTTTGAACTTTGAATAAATTTTCCTTCTAGTCCTGTTGGCGTAGATGTTGTTCTCTTTATGTTTATTACGATGACGACGACGACGACGACGACGACGACGACGATGATCTCTGCTAAAACTCCCATGTCATGTCATTTAATTCTAATTAAAGTAGTTGGTATTTTTGCTAAAGCGTGTTCTTTTGTGTCGTCTCTTCTAAAATCTGTGACTGTAACATTGTTGTATTTCATGATGGACACCGTCTCTCCCAAAATCTTGACTTCATACGAAGTTAATTGGAGTATTTATATATATATATATATATATATTTTGTGCTAATCATGTTGTTTGGTGATGCAACAAGGGCGATGATTCTGTTTTGGAGGATCATATTAGCAAATTACCAGATATAATTCTTGCATCTATATTGTCTCGATTACCAATGACGGAAGCAGTACGCACCAGCATTCTTTCGAGCGGATGGAGGCGCATCTGGACACTTACCACCTGCCTCAACTTTGATTGCTTGGAATCTTATGAGAGCATTAGGTGGAATCCGGAGCTACATAACACTGGAAAACATAATTTTGTGAAATGGGTTAATCAGGTTTTGGAATCTCTGCATGGGACCGATAGCATAGAAGAGTTTAAAGTTTGTTATGTTTTGGATAAACGCTTCAAATATGATATTGATGAGTGGATCAGGTTTGCATTGTCACGGAAAGTTCAAAGGCTTGAGTTGGACCTGTCATTGAATGTTAACTTTAAGAAGCTTTACACTTTCCCCCATGAGATATTCCGCCAAAGTGAAGAGACTTGGTTGAGTTCAAGGTTTGGCACCATGGTCCATCCTACGTTAGTTGGGCTCAAGTCCCTTAAATCACTATGTTTGAAGTATCTAAATGTTGGTGATGAAGTTGTTGAGTTCTTTTTGTCCAATTGCCCAGTTCTTGAACGATTATCTATCCACCGCTCTTTATCGTTGTTTAATCTAAAAGTTAGGGGCCCACTGTGTGTGTTAAAGTACTTGGAGATAATGAATTGTTGCTGCATCAAATCCATTGAGATCTGTAACGTAAATCTTGTTTCCTTTACATACCATGGACCAAAGATAAAATTGCTTCTTGAGAATGTGCCCTCACTTGTTGATGTATGCATTGGTGCATACTTGGTTGACTCCTACTTTGGTTTTCTGATGAATGATTTTTTTGCTGAGATTTCGTGCTGCCTGAAGACACTCACATTGGACCTTTTTGCTTCTCGGGTTAGTATGTTTTATTTTTTTCAATTATTGAAACCTATTGAATTGTGGTGCCTTAATCTTTGTATAAAATTTTTCCAGGATTTTCCGATGCCTTATTTTCTACCGAAATTAACTAGCCTTAAAAAATTGGTATTGGAACTTCTTGTGACAAATGATATTGTGGGTCTCCTACAATATGCTTCCATGATAAACATGGCTCCTCACTTGCAGGAATTTGTATTGCAGGTATATATTCTTTCTACATGTATCGTGCTTTTATGTTATGGTTGGTTTATGTGCATTATATAACTGCTAATTCAAGCTTCAATATATGATTGCATCAGAGAAAAAGGTTCACCTTCTTAACCTTTTCCATGTTTTATATTATAGTGGTTTGAAGTTTTGTCTGTTAATATATATTTAGTAGTTTTGTAGTAGCTCTGATCAACATGCTTTGCAAAACACCGGGTGTAACTTAGGATTCAATTAACATTAGTTAGATGTTTAATTTGTTTATTATATTTGGCCTTTCAAATAGGAGTATTAGGGATGCTGAAAAATTGAAATGGAAGCAAGTGATTTTGTTGTTTTTTTTCTGTTTTTGTTAGTTTACATTGGTAATGGACCTAATGTAATCGTCCGTCATATTATTAGATGATTGTTTCTTTTTTTTATGCGGTGAGAATGGTGGATTGGAGGAGTCAAATGGTATGTTTGTGATTGGCATTATAGGATTGATTGATGCTCCTCCCATGGCAGCACTCTGGTACATCTACTCCTCCAAAGTAAAAGCTAATGATTTTTTTTTTCTTGTGAAGAGAGACATAATTATCAGCTGTTAAGTCCATATTGCAAGCATGATTAGAGAAAAAATTGACCTGGTATTTGGCACAGAACAAAGTTAGAAAGAGAAAATACTAGTTTTACAAGAACAAGCTCAATGAAAATGACAAATTATATACTACAATGTTGGAATCGATTTTATGCCAAAGGAATGTTTTACTTGCTTGAATTTGGAGAACTTCACTTTTGTTGAACCCATTATAAATGTTTGACCTGATTTAGATGGGTGATGTAGTATAAAATTTTATGGAATGACTACGTGAGCAATGAAAACTGGGCTGCTCCATGTTGCAGCCTTTGTGGTTTTGCCTTGTTTGTAAAATGATTTGGATCCTGTATCTATTATTTCTTTGCATTGTTGTGCTTTGAAGTCATTCAACGCTCTTTTAACATCTAAATTGTATAATAGTGATTTGGTTGGATCAACGAGCCCATCTTGATGCAGCTGCCTAATGGCCTTACACTAACAAACACGGATATGGGCACGAGACATGACATTTTAATTTTAAAAAAAGTGAGCACATAGATATAGTGGGGATATGAAAAAAAAAATTTTTAATTTTTTTTACATTTTATGTGTAACATATATGAGTGTAACATCTACAAGTCATAAAAATAGTTCAAAATATGTCTTAGATTTGTCTAATATGTATCCCTCTGTGTAGAGTGTCCTAGATGTGTACATTAAAAAAAAATGAAAAATATTGAGGTGTGTTCGACTTGTATACCCGCGTGTCCGAAGAACATGTATATTGGCCACGAATAAGGCATCTTAAACAGATTGTCCATGCTTCATAGACCTTGCTTTATTAAGATATTATTATGTTATAGAAAATTGTTTGCAAGGATTGTGATCTTTTTAGTTTTTCTTTTTTAATTTTAAATGCATGCCTACATCAATCATATATTCCTGGTTGTATGCAATCGTGAAAGAACTGCTTTTTATCTCCCTTGCAGGCATCGTGGGAAGGTTCTCTTCCTATTTCTAATAGGAAAGTCGAGAGGCGTAGAAAAAGTCCGCATCAGTGCCTCAAGGAAGTGAAGTTGGGCGGGTACTATGGTAGTAAAAGTCAACTCGAACTTGCGTTGTACTTTTTCGAGAATGCTGTGGCACTTGAGAGAATCATTGTTGATCCTCGCGATCAATCTCCATTTTCAAAGAAGAACTGTGACACCAAGAGGCAACGAGCTGCCAGAAGTCGTGCCAAGCAGCAGCTTGAAGGAAAAGCACCCGCTGGAGTCCAGTTGGTGATCTTTTGATTTGAGGAATCTATATTTATATAGTATACCAATAAGTTATTAGATCTTTAATGTTGAAATATTTAATTTAATTTTTTAAATTTTAAAAATTTTTAAATGATTAATATTACATGTGTCATGATATCATTAGTCAAAGTATGAAATATAAAAACTTTTACTTCCTACCAATGATTAATAAATTTTTGCTAAAACTTAGGTAACCTCTATGTTATTTCGAGAAAGTTTTACCTAAAATTCAGATATATTAAATCAGTTATTTTAAATTTCTTTCAATTTCACAATTCTACTCTTACAATTTTAAAAAGTTCTTTCTTAAATTCAAAATTTTACAATTTTCTCTTCAATTTTTTTTTTAAATTTTCCTTTTAAGAAGGACAAATATTATAAAACTAAAATTGCAATTGCTTACGAGTCAATTAAAGTTGAAACATTTAACTTTTTTTTTTTTTTTAACTTTTACATCATCATATAAAATTTGTAGTTAAAAGTTTATTAAGCACTGCCATAAATGTATCTATTTCAAATATATCCAATTTTGTGTCTTTAAATTGTGATTAGTCAATTTTTTTAAAAAAAGCCTATTTAAAATAAAATAAAAACAATATCTAAAATTTAATTCTTTGATCTTAATATCTTTAGATTTCTTATGCATAACTAGATGCGTTCTAATTTTGATTGATCAAAAAACTCAAAAGAAGTAGTAAAAAATAGAAAATAATAATAAAAACAACCCTAAATTTCTCTCTCCAATTTTTCATCTACTACCAATTATCTATATTATGGTCATCTATCTATCATATATAATATAATAATTAGTTATCATTATATAATTAAAAGCCTTGATGGTTCTTTCCAACTTTTTAGCTTTGCTTTAATTTTTTTTATTTTATTTTGGCTCTTCATTAATATGGCAAGTTTATTACAAATATCTCATTCAAAAAAGATTTAATAAATATAAAAGTTATTTTAAATTTGTACAATAAAAAGTCCACATGTCAGAAAATTATTAAATGGTGTTTCAACTATTGTTTTGTTATTTAAGAAATCACTTATTATTGGTCGATTTCTCATTTTACTGCAAATACTCATCAATTACATGTTTTAAATATATTTAGTCAACAATAACAATAATAAATCAAAATTTTGGCAAGCCCCCATGAAACTTGAGTTGTTATTTTTTTTTTTCAATTAAAGGATAATTCATATATTTTCAAGTGTTTATAGTGATTGAGTTGTCTAGCCTTTGAAACCGAATGAATCCATAGACAATTGTTTTAATTCTTCCATGGTTAATATGACGTCATATTTAACTTTTTATTGCTTACATTATTAATAACTTAAGAATATTCTAAAAAAAATTTCAAAGTATGTTATATATAATAAAGAAACAATAAGTACTTCAAATACTATAATTTTGCGACTCTAATATAATTTGATATTTTTTGACAAGGTTAGTGATGAATAACATAAACTTTGTGAGAAGAAATTATTATGACATAAATGCATGGACTTGAGATAGGTTACTATTTTAAATCGAGTCAATTTTATCAATAAATATGTACCACCAACCACCCTAACAAAACCATACGAAACTTAATTATTATTATTATTTTTGTTATTTATTTGAAGAATGCCTTATGTATTTTCTCACATAAAATAGAATTAATGTTGAGTTAGATATGCAACTCTATTAGTTTAGTCAAACCTACAAGTGTTTTACATATATTAAGCCATTAACAAAAAGTCACATACCTCTAACTTAAAATTTAAACAGATTTTCAATAAATTTTTAGTTCTAAATGATAATTATAATTTATGATTTAATAAAACTCATGTTACTTTTGTAAAGTTTATGAATCTAAAATTATTTATTTATTTTTACAAAAAATTATTTTTAAAATTTATTCTCTACGTCAAATACGAAGCACGGTTCACTACTTAGTTTGTATTTAAGAGATTAGAGCTTTGTGGCAACGAGAGAATGACACGATCGTGCCATTGTCCTCTTTATGTCTATTACGATGCACTTCTAGCATTTAGAATCAAGTCACTAAGATTTAACATTCTTTTTTAACGAGTGAATTGACTTTTTTTTTTTATTTTTTTTCTATATATGATTGTGAGCAAGTCTCGTTCTAAGATTAATTTTTTTTTGTTTTTTATTTGGTACGAAAAAACACTGAAGGAGAGTATGTATGAACTTAGATATGTTCTAGCCTGTTTTTTCGGGCCTTAGAAGAGCTTATTAGATAATCAGTGGGATGAGGGAACACCACCTATTCTTCTCGAATGTTTTTTTTTAAAATGTACCAAAAAACTTGTATTACCTTATTTATATTATTTTAGAAACTCCAATATTTCTTTTAGGACCCTACATTTATTACATTCTTTGTAAACTTTAAGTTCTAAGGAGTCAAATAAATATTGACCTTGTATTTAGGTTTTTAAACCCATGACATCACAGAAAAAAAATTTAATTTGAGCTACTATAGTTTAATGATATAGCAAAGTTTTTTTTTCTATATCATAACATCATTTCAATTTCGACGCAACTTGACCCTAAATGATGTGTAAAATACTTTAGTCATATACCCTTTATTACCTTTTTGTTAAATCTATGTTAGGCAAGGCATAATTGCCATATGTGTTTGGATATGATGCCCTTGCTGTGCAGGGAGTTGATTTTATTTCTTGAGGGCCATGGTGTAAATGTTGTAGGTTTTTACAAACATTTTAAGATTAAGCTTCTCTTTTATCAGTGGGTATATCTGTAATCTCTTTGTTATAATCATAAAACAGAGCTATGTTTAGCATTAATCTGAAATATTATATACATTGCATACTTCAAATTACATTTTTGAGGCAATATGGTGTTGAACATTTCTTTTTCCTTTTCATTTTAGGTTTTTCTAGAATTGCAGGTATTCGATGTCTTTGAAGGGAATTTAATTAGTTTGGAAGTCGCATCATTGTCCTGTGAAATGAAATGGACTCGTTGGACCTTAGGATGGTGTCTCATATTATGAGAATTGGCATCATTTTCAATTTTTTTTCATAGCATTTACAAAGAGTGACCTGGTTTTTATCTCAAATCTCACTTAAGGCTTAGGCATTTTCCATTTTTTTTTTACATCTTTAAAATATATATGTAAATTCATGTTTAGTTTAAATTACATCTTTACATCGATAAATTATAAAATCTAAATTACATTCCTATTGATAATTTTAATAAGGCTAGCATTTGCCTTGTCACACTCTCATCCTAATTAGACATTAATTATATTGTATTAGGTGAGGTTTCACATGCCTTTTAATAGTAATATGAAATTTTTGTTTTTTTATTATTAAAAAGGTGAGAAGAGGCAACCAGATAGTAACAACTCTGATTGGGTTCTCACTTGCTATAGAATGTTTAATTTGAGTCATAGCTACTGATGGAAAGTTGAACTTGTTACCATAACACCACCAAAGGCCGAGAGAAGAAGCAGGCGGCCTGATCTGATCACAAAATTTAAAAGGATACCAGCACACTTTGAACCTGTAACTTTCTGTAATCAAACCCGATGGAAGTAACCACTTGCCACTATGCTACAATCTTTGATGATATATGAGATTTTTGTTACTATTATTTGTAAGATTCTATAACTAGGATTCAGGTCTAGTGTCCCTGAACTTGGTTTCAACTTCCAACCCTTTATATTGTTTTCTTTTGCTTGGTAGATCAAGAGTTGACTTAATGGTCAAGGATTGAATTTAGGGGTTTGTTTCCTTCAAGATCTCAGGTTCATAACTTTTTAGGTGTTATCTATTTTTTGGGATCACTTCCAAGACCTCTAGCTTGGTAATTACTTAGTTTGTGTGGATATGGGGATCGCACAGATTTTGAAATTAGTTGAAGTATACACAAACTGACCCGAACAGTTTATTACCAAAAAAAAAAAAAAGATGTGCTTCCTCGCTTTCAACTCCTCTCTCTCTCTCTCTCTCTCTCTCTCCCCAACATTAATCCTTCTCCCTCATCTTGATTCTATGAAAATGATTCCCTCATTCTTGCAGGAATTGAGCTATCGAAATATTTGGTACTTTATTAAAGCACCCTCTCTCTCTTTCTCCATCCAATATTAGTCCTTTTTACCACACTACAAGGAAATTGACCTTTTGCGGCGGTCCATTACCACCGACAAAAGTTGCACCAACCGCCTTCAATGTATATAACAGCGGTTACACGACGAAAAACCCAACTGCCACCTAGGTAGGCGTCAGGAATACTAATACAGTGGTAAAGCTACCGCCGGTGAAGAAAAACGGCAGTTCGAAAGGTGGTATTAACCCGTCGCAATTAATATCGACGTTTTAAGTTAATTTAACAACGGTTCAATGTTACCGCCGTGAAAGCACGTGTTGTGCGGCAGTTGCGTACCGCCGTTATAGGTTATAACATTACTGGCGGTAGTCATATTGCCATTAAATATTGTAAAGTAACAGTCAATATTTAGGTATACGATTAGCGGTGGTTGGTGTAACTGCCGTTATGGTTAGAATTGAACCGCCGTTAATGGTTTCATTTAATCCTATAAATATATCTTGTATGGCGGTTCCGTGTCACTGCCAAGAAAAATAAATATTTATTACGATATCTTATATTAGACTATGTGACTTGTCCTATTAAAACAAATATATATCCACATTTAAACTGCACATCATCTATTCATCATTTGTAATCAAAAAGTTGTCCCAATACAATTAAAAAGTTAAAGTTTTTTCAATACCAAAATAAATCATACATAGTAACTTGATAAGTTTCAAGACAAAAGACTTATACAAGTCAAAACTAATCACTCCAAAATGTGAACCACTATAAAAGTTCAATAGGCCATCAAAAACAACTATCCCACATGTCAAGCTTTACATATGCACGCATTTATCTCTCCTCAATTTGCACACAAAGAAACAATGATTAAGAAAATAAAAAATTTACCTATTAATAGTATCAAGCATTAGAAATAGGACAAACATGTTAAGGTAATCACTGCCTTTCAGGAACTCACCATAACATGAATAACCAATCATTATTGTAATTCACATTTGTTACTTGTCCAGAATGTGCAGGCATTGGCGGTGCATCTGAAGATTCAGGCATTGGATATCCCATAGTTTCCACATGAGCTTGCAATCTTTCACACTTACGTTCCAAACGAGCAAACCTATCACCAAACTCTGTAAATACTTCTTGTCGAACCTCTCCACGGACCTCTGCACGTAACCTTTCCATGTCAACCTGCTACTTTTGAGGTTGATTATATCTCGGCCCAAACACTTAAGATGGACAAGGACCTAATCCATATGTACGCACACGACCATGCGTATCTAGCCCTAAGATATCTGTGAATACTACTTCTCGAAAAGCTGGGGTTTGTGAAGCCTCAGGTACCTGGGATAATCACTCATCGAAGCAAGCCTAAATATAGGAAATAGAACATTAATCAAGATATTTACAACTACATACTAAATTATTGAAATTCATGACTATATTGCATCCATAATTCATCCGTATATTACACCTACCATGGCTTCAGCAGCTGCCTGATCAACTGGAGCTCCATTCTTCTTCGTATGTGTTTTTATGTAAACCTTCATTCGATCTGCTTCCTCCCCAGTTTGTTTGGAAAGCTTCATGAAAAAGAATAACAAACAATAATAATGACAATATCTTTTGTCTATAATGTCCATTCAACTAAATTTGTCCACATATACTAGTCAAATACCTCATCCCGTACTCGACAATGAGCCTTCCTGCCACTCGTATGACACATTGTTTGTTTATCATGATTTGCACGATTAGTCTTGCTGCGTTCCTATTAGAGAGTTTCATTTTTAATGCAAAAAAATAAAGACCATTATTAGGCATAACAGTAGTACTACTACTAATAATTCCAAGCAACAATAATGGCTTAAATTATATGGAAAGAATCTCTATGAATACCTTTGCTATAGGACTACCCCAAAATTCAACAAGAACCCTCCATTGATCTGGATCCACTCTATCCGGACAATTTGCCAAGCGCTCTTCGTCATTTTCATAAATGTTGTAATGGTCTTTTTTGAGCTTATCTTTCCAATCCTTCCATTTCTTTCCAACCGACATCAGACAATTATGTTTGTAAGCATCTGGAATATTAGTGTTCGCCTACACAAAAATGATTGCTAAATGAAGTGATACAAAAAATTGCCAAAATGGAAATCTAGATATTGCCAAATGAAAACTGCTAGCATGTGAGTGAGAAACACATATGGTTAGATGATACGTGAAAATAGAGCAAAACCATTCCATCACCTTAACCTCATTCCATATACGTTCTTTGTAATAATCTGGCTCTGGGAACCTCCAATCATTGTAAATTAAGGGTGCAAAAGTCCCATTTCGAGTTATAATGCCTAGTTGACTTTGTAATTTAGGTGCTTCGAGTCCAATCGGTTGATTGTCATTATTAAACTCAACACAAAGCTTTTTTGTGCCCCAATCAGCAAAGGGTCGAGCTATGCCTCTCTTTCGTCTAGTAGTTGATTAGCTCGAGCTTGTACCTAGTCAAATATTTTATGAAACAAAAAAAATAATAATAAAGCACTTAGAACAAAATTCGCAGTTGCACAGTTAACAAAATCGCACATTATGAAAATGCCTACAACTCCCTCTAGAAACCTCTAATTGATGCACCGTTTTTTTTGTTGGAAACTAGACTCATATAGTTTTCCAACCGTGTATGGCTCAACTATTGGAACTCTTCCAATTAAATCAGATTTCACTGCAAATTTTTTTCAAAAATCATGACTGCACATTTCCCCTGTTTTCTTAGATGCTGAAAATTCAGCTCCAATGCCTTGTGAACCTCATATGGTTTCATAAAGTTCAAAAATGTTGGTTTGCATATGATAGGGACCATTTGAAATTTCAAACAAGTAATTAGCATGATGCATGTCAGCAGGTATCGTACAACCAATGCTGAAAGAATACCGAAAGTTGCAAATTCGCAGTTGCACAGTCAACAAAATCGCACTTTACAAAAATGCCTACAACTCCCACTAGAAAACTCCAATTGATGCACCGTTTTTTTTTTGGAAAACTAGACTCATACAGTTTTCTAACCATATATGGCTCAACTTTTGAAACTCTTCCAATTAAATCAGATTTCACTGCAAAGTTTCCCTAAAAATCATGACTGCACATTTCCCCTGTTTTCTTAGATGCTCAAAATTCAGCTCCAATGCCTTTTGAACCTTGTATGATTTCATGAAGTTCAAAAATGTTGGTTTGCATACGATAAGGACCATTTGAAATTTCAAACAAGTAATTAGCATGATGCATGTCAGCAGGTATTGTACAACCAATGCTGAAAGATTACCAAAAGTTGCAAATTCGCAGTTGCACAGTCAACAAAATCGCATTTTACGAAAATGCCTACAACTCCCACTAGAAAACTCCAATTGATGCACCGTTTTTTTTTTGTTGTTGAAAACTAAACTCATACAGTTTTCTAACCATGTATGGTTCAACTATTGAAACTCTTCCAATTAAATCAGATTTCACTGCAAAGTTTCCCCAAAAATCATAACTGCACAATTCCCCTATTTTCTTAGATGCTGAAAATTCAGCTCCAATGCCTTTTGAACCTCGTATGATTTCATGAAGTTCAAAAATGTTGGTTTGAATATGATAGAGACCATTTGAAATTTCAAACAAGTAATTAGCATGATGCATCTCTGATTTCTTGGTGGATGTGATCCTCCTTTTTGTAGAATGAACCCACACAATGTCACCAAACACATATCTAGTTCATCCTAGCTGGAGGATCATACTTTGCTTACTATTTTTTTTTGTTGGAAACTAGACTCATAGAGTTTTCCAACCATGTATGTCTCAACTATTGGAACTCTTCTAATTAAATCAGATTTTGCTGCAAAGTTTCCCCAAAAATCATGACTGCACATTTCTCCTATTTTCTTAGATGCAATCAAATACACGCTATCTAACAAAGTATAAATCTATATTACAAAAGAAAAGTAACTACCAAAAATACACTAAGATCATAATATCATGCTGTAATTTGATAAAAAAAAAAATTAGAGATCATAATTCACTTGCTCCAAATGATGGGGGTAACATACTATTGCTGTGTTGGGAAGAGCTTAAATTTGGAGTTGCATTTGTACAAGTAGGTTGTGGTTGTGGCTGCATCTTTGGTTGTAGTTGTGGCTGTGGCCGTGGTTACAGATGTGGCTGCAGCTGTGGTTGAGTTTGGGTAGGGACAATAGGGGGCTAAGTTGTAGTAGATGGTGGCTGGGCTTTACTAGTTGTAGGTTGTGGCTGCAAAGTAGAAACCATGGATCCTATCGGTCAACGTGTTCTCTTTCGCCCCATGGTGACCTATTCACATTAAAATAGCATATAGTTATTAAATAGATACAAAGATATGAAAAATATAATAGGAGATTATACAAATAGAGATAAGACAATGTTATAACAATATATCACATAGTGTGCAAAATCTAATAACGAGCTTTCATTAACCAAATAAATATTACAAGTTGGTCTCAATTCTTACATCCCCTAAATATAAGGAAACATGAGATTATCTAAAGAACTAAGATAATGAATCATCATTATCATCACTATTATCATCATCATCATCATCACTATTATCATCATCACTGGCCTCATCATAACTATTTTGATCATCCACATCTTCGTCCTCATCACCACTTTCATCCCAATCTTTCTCATCAACATTATCATCCAAATCCTCTTACTCATTAGCACTATCATCCATATGACCACCACCATCACCTACATTGATGTCAATTGTTGTTCCATTCACATCAGTCCTAACCCAAGTAACATCCTCCTCATGCGTGCATATCATATCATCTAATTGTTGACCACTGTATGGCTTAACTTGGGGACATGTTATTGCATCTTCTACAGATTTTGTTTCATGCATATCGTACAAATCTCTTGGGGTCATCTTCACAACTATATGCCAATCTTCCTCAACAGGGTCTTGTACATACCAAACCTGTTGTGCTTGGGATGCGAGGATGAATGGTTCATCAGTCAATCGGTTTTGTTTATACAAAAGATGTTTGAAATTCACAAGAGTGAATTTAAACTCATCTTGCTTCTTTCCCACGTTGTTATCAACCCAATTGCATTTGAATAACATAAACTTGAAGTCATTCGCATAGCGCAACTCAATGATATCTGTTAAGACACCATAGAAAGTGACATCTCCAATAACTGGATTTCTATCTCTTGAACTGGCATAACTTTGTGTCTTTGCTGTCAATAGTACTCCACTATGCTGGGTGTTTCTTTTCACCTCACGCCGCTTCGTGTGAAACCTGAATCCATTTATAATGTATCCCATGTAACATTTGACCCATTTGTCAGGTGCCAAAGATAACAATTTAACTTCATCTGATATGCAAGCATTTTCTGTTCGTTGCAAGTGTTGAACCTATATTTTTTTTAACATATGAGGAATAAGTTATCAGTGTCACTAATAATCAATGTAAAAAATCCTAAAATAATGTGTAGTACTATTATATATATGTATATAGACTTACATGCTCTTTTAACCAACTAGGGAATTTTTCGTTATGCTTTCTCAAAAGATCACGCTCACTCAAGCGAGGATTTTCAGATTTAAGCACTTGCTTGTGTGTCCTACATAGTCAACAACATACCTCTCAATACATTACATATTACAAAATTAAAAAGGAAATTGAATAATATGTTTAGTAGGTTACTTACTCTCGGAATGGGGTAATTACACTAGAGTTGGCTAGCACATATCTTTGAGCCTGTTCCCGTTCAAAGTTATCAAGGAGGACTGATTTCCCTTTCCCTAAAACACAGCCTACTTGGTCACCCTCATAATTCCGTATTGGCCGGTTTAATTTTGTCTCAACATCGTCTAAGTACCTAGTGCAAAATGTCAAGCATTCCTCTGCCAAATACCCTTCGGAAATAGAGCCTTCTGGATGGCTCCGATTATGCACGTACTTTTTAAGTGTAAGCAAATACCTAGGAACACATGTAATTCGATTGAATAAGTGAAAGCTAAGATATATCATGCTTATAATTATTTATTTGATACTAATATAAAATTTTCAAAATTAACACATACCTCTCAATAGCGTACATCCATCGGTAATGTACAGGCCCAACAATTTTTGCCTCTTCTGCTAAATGAACAGGTAAATGCTCCATGATATCAAAAAAGGAAGGTAGAAAAATCTTCTCAAGATGACAAAGTGTTAATCTAATTTGTTCTTGAAGACGGCCGAAGTCATTTGCATGCATTACTTTTGAACATAATTGTCTAAAAAAAGTGCAGAGCTCAATCAAAGTCTCACAAACATTCGTAGGCAATGCTCTTCTCACAGCTAGAGGCAGTAGTTGTTGCATTAGAATATGACAATCATGACTTTTAAGACCAGAAATAGTTCTCTTTTTAAGCTGCACGCGGCGTGAAATATTTGATGAGTAACCATCAGGAACTTTCACATTTTTTAGGACTTTACAAAATATATCTTTGTGCCCTCTACTCATTGTGAAGCAAGCTGGAGGCAGAAATACTTTGCCACTGGCCAGTTCTTGAGGATGGAGTGGCGTTCGAAGACCCATTGCTTGAAGATCACGACGAGCCTTTAGATTATCCTTTGTTTTTCCTGTAACATCTAGCAATGTCCATAGTATATTTTCACACACATTCTTCTCGATATGCATAACATCAAGATTGTGGCGAATTAAATTATTCTTCCAATATGGCAATTGGAAAAAGATGCTTTTCTTTCTCCAATTTAGTTCTGGCATGCTATCAGCATCTTTAGCATTGCTTCTATATTTAATATCTCCTCTTTTTCTCTTTCTTGGTACATGTGCATGCCTTTTTGCCATACACTTTCCAAATTGATTTTCAATTAATTCCACTTGTTTGAAAATGTCAAGCCCAGATAATGGAGGTGGCATTTCGTCTATTTCAATCGCTCCATCAAAACATATTGCATCTCTTCGAAACTTATGTCTTGGATCTAAGAACCGCCGGTGGCCTGTATAACAATATTTTCGGCCATGCTTCAACCATTGAGAATGAGTCTCCTTATTGCAACAAGGACAAGCCAATGCTCCTTTTGTGCTCCATCCCGATAATATAGCATATGCGGGGAAATCACTTATTGTCCACAATAAAGCTGCATGCATATGAAACATCTGGTTGCTTGAAGCATCATAAGTAAGTTCGCCTTCATTCCACAAGTCATTCAATTCATCAATTAAAGGTTGCAAATATACATCAATATCATTTCCAGGCGTACTAGGACCATCAATAAGCAAAGACAACATAAAATATGGTTGCTTCATACACAACCAAGGAGGCAAGTTGTATGGCATTAATACAATTGGCCAAGTGCTGTGAGCAATGCTCATTGTTCTAAATGGGTTGAAACCATCAACTGCTAATCCCAGTCTAACATTTCGGCTATTACTAGCAAATTCTTTATAATGTTCATCAAAATTTTTCCAAGCAAGTGAATCAGCCGGATGTCTTAATATCCCATCGTCATTGCGTTCCTCAGCATGCCATCTCATAAGTGATGCAGTTTTCGATGACATGAACAACCTTTGGAGCCTTGGCTTTAAAGGAAAATGCCTTACTTGTTTAGCAGAAATTTATGTTACTTTAGGTGTTCCATCATCTAAATGAACTTTATATTCTTTATATCTTGAAGTCCCACAAATATCAAACTTATCAAGCCCTTCTTTGTCTTTCCAGTATAATATGCAATTATTAGGACATGCATCAATTTTGTTGTAACTAAAGCCTAAGGCCTCATTGAACTTTTTTGCTTCATAATAGGACTTTGGCAAGGTTTCACCCTTGGGAAATGCATCCTTTAACAACTCAATCAACATATCAAATGATGTATCAGTCCATCCATTGAGCACCTTTATGTGTAACAATCGAATAACAAAAGAAAGGGTTGTGAACTTCTTGCAATTTGGGTACAACTCATGCTCTGCATCTTTTAATATTTTAAAAATTTTTTTTGTCTCCTCATCAGGCCCCAATCGTGTATTTTTATGTCTTTGGTTGTCACTAAAGCCACCATCTTGCCGCGGAACTCCAAATGCATCATGTGCCAAACCAACCATATCATCTATAACATTAGATTCTTGATCTACATCAACTTCAGTTCTGCCACATGATGGAGTTGAGGGCTCACCATGAATTGTCCATCTCTTATAGCTAGTATCAAACCCATGTATAATGATATGCTCTTTTACCCCATCTCGTGGCTGATATCTAAGGTTACAACATCTTTTACATGGACAATATATCTTCGATTCTGGAGACTTATTAGCATAAGCAAACTCAACGAACATTTCCATCCCTTGTATATATGCTGGGTCTAGCCTATTCCCTATGTCAATCCAACTTTTATCGATTATCATGGTCTGCTTTCACCTGAATTGTTACGTGTAATTAGTTATTAGCAAGCATAACAAGAACAATGATAGAGCATATAAATATCTACAATAGTCACAACCCTTTATTTATTAAGAATAAAAGATTGCATACTAATCATGGTTGAAAGAATATGCTAAGAATAAAAAGATAATGCGTCAGGAATGACTAGCAAAATTTGCAATTCCAAGACTGTGCTAGCTAATCAAGATTAAAAGGAAACCCTTGTATACATAGCTTATAGTGAAGATTGGATATAATGATTATTTAGAAAAGAAAATAAGTTCAACCAATCACCAAAAAAGATTAAAGAATGAAATTCTTGAACATTTAGTTCAAAAAATATGACTTATTAAGACCCAAAACATTGATAAACAAATTAGAGAAATTCTCAAGAAAATCTGTTGAACCAATGCTGAAAGAATACCAAAAGTTGCAAATTCGCAATTGCACAGTCAACAAAATCGCACTTTACGAAAATGCCTACAACTCCCTCTAGAAAACTCCAATTGATGCACCGTTTTTTTTTTGTTGGAAACTAGACTCATACAGTTTTCCAACCGTGTATGGCTCAACTGTGGAAACTCTTCCAATTAAATTAGATTTTACTGCAAAGTTTTCCCAAAAATCATGACTGCACATTTCCCCTGTTTTCTTAGATGCTGAAAATTCAGCTCTAATGTCTTGTGAACCTCGTATGATTTTATGAAGTTCAAAAATGTTGGTTTGCATATGATAGGGACCATTTGAAATTTCAAACAAGTAATTAGCATGATGCATGTCAGCAGGTATTGTACAACCAATGCTGAAAGAATACCGAAAGTTGCAAATTCGCAGTTACACAGTCAACAAAATCCCACTTTACGAAAATGCCTACAACTCCCACTAGAAAACTCCAATTGATGCACCGTTTTTTTTGTTGAAAACTAGACTCATACAGTTTTCTAACCACGTATGGCTCAACTATTGAAACTCTTCCAATTAAATCATATTTCACTACAAAATTTCCCCAAAAATCATGACTACACAATTCCCCTGTTTTCTTAGATGCTGAAAATTCAGCTCCAATGCCTTGTGAACCTCGTATGATTTCAATAAGTTCAAAAATGTTGGTTTGCATATGATAGGGACCATTTGAAATTTCAAACAAGTAATTAGCATGATGCATGTCAACAAGTATTGTACAACCAAAATTTACCACTTGTAGGTTATTTTAAACCTATAGCCACCAGGGTTGCTACAATGCAAATTAAATCATGTAGCTTTCCCAGAATGAACAGACCTAGTAACTCCTAAAATTTGCTGAATAGAAAATCTAAATGACTAGGATATTACTTTAAAGGAAAAAATGAAATAGGTGTTACCTTGTTGTTGATTGTAGAGCTTCAAAGCTGGACAGTTTCGGTTAGCTACAAACAACAACACAAAATTTAACCATCATTGGCTGGCCATGAAGTGTATTATGTCATCTCAATCCAAGCTAAAAATCCACTGTAAGAATCTAGTAATGGTACAAAAAAAAAATTAAAAAACAAAGCATCAACTACAAATAATGAACAAAAAATAATTTTCATCAAAAGGAAGCCAAAAATCCCAGTAGTGATGGTTTTTCACTTTTTAAATAAAGAGAATAAAAAAAATTGAAAAAAAACAACCAGAAGAAAAAGGTTGAACAAGCCATTCCCAAATATAATATTGGTAGAGCACATGATTGATGTAGATTTATACACATCGTACGTACATGCATGTGTTGCTGTATATAACAACACAAGCTTTACAATAGACAAAAAAAAAAAGCTGAAGAGTGAATGCTTGGGTTCACACCAAGGGTTCAAAATTAATTAAAGCTTCATGAAATCTAGGGTTGAATATTGTCAAGCCTCTAATAGAATCATTCACAACAATCAAAGAGCATAGGGTTCAAAGAATCTAGAAAAAACTAAGAAAGAGAACTCTGGAGGGGGGAGAGAGAGAGAGAGAGAGAGAGAGAGAGAGAGACTTACAGATTGGAAAAATTTGGGAAAAATGGTGAGATTGAGGAGCATGCTTACCATTGCATTGAAAAATCAGCAATGAGAATCTTTGAGTGAAGGAGGGAGCTACCAACGTATTGCTTTCTTTGAGAGAATAGACTAATGTCATATGATTTGGAGGGAAAGCAATTTCGGGTGGAGCAAAAAATTGGATGACGTCGTTTGCCTTTGTCTTTAAAGGCAGTTCTCCAAAAACTGCGAATTAAACTTTTATTTAATGGATATCTCGTCTTTGGAAAGTAAATTAGCGATTTATTTTGCGGCGGTAGATATAAACCGCCGTTAATAATTATGTGTAACGACAGTAGTATACTCGCCATTAATAAAGATCTATAAAGGCGGTTTTTGACCCGCCGTTAATATTACCGTCGCGAAAACTCACCTTTCTTGTAGCGCCATATATTGCTTCCCTGAAAATGATTCCCTCAATTGTAGCAAATATCGAATTTTCAAAGTATTTGGTAGCCTATTAAAGCACCCTCTCTCTCTCTCTCTCTCTCTCTCTCTCTCTCTTTCAGACTAAAATTGATCAGACCTAGATTCGCCTAAATTCTTAGTTGGATGAACAAAAGTTATTATATCCCTGGATAAATTCTTGTACAAGTATTATATAAATATATATATATATATAAGTATATGAATATAATTTAGTAATTAGAATATTACCTCTGATACATAGCATAGTCTCAATATTTGTCCAGCTAAGCAATTTATAAAATCAAAGTTTGCCTTCCTCTGCGATGCGTTTTGTGTGTGTGTGTGAGAGAGAGAGAGAGACAGAGAGACTACCTATAAAAGGAAGTCTAAGGCCTTTTTACTCAGGACCCTATAGTAATGCAAACTGCAAAGTAACTGTCCCCATAATTTTGCAAGAGGGACAGAGAGATAGAGTGAGGGAAGACTTCACCCAAAAACGGAAGTCCAGAGCTTCTTGCTTTGAAGTGATCAGAATTGTAAATTAGTGCAAAGCATTCTATCACCCTTAACTTTACCAATGAAAATGATTTTACCACTCTTCTGCGAAGTCGATCTTGGACGAAAGGAGGGCCCTTTAGGCACAATTTTCAGAAATGAGTTCTCTGAAACTTTTAACTTTATAATGCTAAAATATTGAGAACCCATTGCTTTCATCCATTGTAGTACTTTTTACTCAAGAACAAGAAAACAGAGAAAAAAAATCCGTCATTCTGGAAATCTGAAGTAGTGGCTTTTGTAATTCAATTTCCTGAAAACTAGTTCTGAGAATAGTAAACGAAAGCAAAATTCTAAACTGGAGAAAATTAACTTCACCACATAACTGTACTGTAATAGATGATGAACTTTCAAATTTAAAGTTCATTTTTTCATTTCTCATAGTGAAATGTGCAATTCTAATTTATATATATGATCAACTTTCAAATTTTGTGTTATAATTTATCATTCACTTTTCTCAATGACTGCAGAATTTAAACCTGAATTTAGCGCAGAATTTGGCCCATTCCTGATCAAAGCCTACTAGTAGAGTGTTTTTTTTTACTCAACAAATTTAAGCTCCATCCTGATCTAGCCTACTGTTGACCCTTATTTGATGCATGTAGAGGCTTTTCAGAAATGAACAATTATAATATACTCTGATGATTTTAACAAAAATCACACAATCTTTTTATGATTTAAAAATGAACACTCAAATCTCTTTATGGTTTAGAGTAATCTGTAAAATGAATAAAAACAGTTAAAATTTTGTGCATGTGTGTCATAGAAGCATTCTAGAAACACAATTTTACTTTTTATGTTGAAATAGAATGCTAATACATTTTTATTATTTCATCTCATCTATTATGTTCCTGCTAATATTTACAGTTAACTTCAAACCATAAGGATTATGTATTAACTTTAGTAAATACAAAAGTTGATGTGATTTCTAGATAGTAAGGGCCGAGGCGTTGAATTTTCTATTCCCATCCTAGTCCCAGAGGACAGGCCTTGTTCTATATTACTCACTCAGCTTCTTAAATGGAGAAAGGTCCGAGATTGATTTTGCAAGCAAACTAAACATCATTAATCCGCAAACTTGATAGTATGATTAGTGGAAGAGTACTGGCCCGGGCAAATTTAAACCTATTTCTAATGAGATATTTTCCAATTTAACCTGTTAATATTAAACTTTAAAGCTTCAAAAATGCGGCCTCCATGGTATGTTTATGTGCTATATGAAGAGAAAATTGGTTTTATTATTATTTTTTGTTAAGTGAGAAGAAGAAGAAATTTGCTTTTGTTTTACCTGTTTTTGATTTTTTTTTTTAATTTTTCATTTTTGTTCAAACAAAATTGATGCAGGTGATGAAGGAAGCTTGGAAAACATATCTGAGAGGCTCTATTATTGGCTATCATTTGGAACATTTGGCTTGCCAGAAATGAAGCAGTATTCAACAAAAAGTCGAGCAGCTGGAAAGAAATTGTTGAATCATTTAAGTTGCAGGTAATGTTTTGGATCCAAGCAAAATTAGGTGGAGGGTGGCTCAATAGTCATAGTTTTTTCTTCTCTATTGAAGGTGTAAAAGATTTTAGATGCTTCTCTCTTGTAATGTTTTTTTGGGTACTCCGATGGTTGAGTTCTTTTCAACCACTTGGGTGTTTGAGTGGGTCGAATTTGTCTTGCAGGTACTTTGTAAAGTCTCATTTGACTTGTGGAGCCCTTCTCAGGTAGTGCTTTATTTTCCTTATCTCAATAAATTATTATTTTTTGTTGTTAAAAAAAACAAAAATAATGCAAAATTTGTAACGCTTTCATTTCTTTTACGAAGACTAGTTTTGAAAATTCAAAAAATAATTTAAGCTGTCGCTTTGGCATTATTTTAATGACATTTTTTTTCAAGAAAGTGCATGTGAAAACACATCAAATGGCATTTTTTTTTTTTAAAAATATTGCTGAACCATATGACTATTTTACTCTTTGTGTCGCATTTCACTTAGTAAGAAAATGTTACCACTCAAAAATTCAAAACTCTAAATACTATTGAATCAAAGTGGATGTTGAATCCTACACGCCTTAGGCTACAATACGGTGTTCATTTGGATGACTTTCTGAAGCCAATTGTAGACATTTTAGAGCCCAAATGGGTAATTCACATTAAAAAAAGAAGAAGAAAACTTTGGTAAATGCAATGGGCCGGCCGAGCTGTCATGAATGATATATACAGGAAAGAGTATTCAGTGATGAATGTTTTTTTTTTTTGTCAATTTACATTTTATATGTATATATATAAGAGGAAAGAGCTGATTTATAGATATGTATGCATATATATATACATGTAAATGCAGGACAGAGATAAGATGAGAGAGAGTGCACAAATGGGATCAATGTTTATAAACTCATGAGTTTTTCCTTTTATTATTGGACCAATAGGGTCAATGTTTCAAATAGTGAGTGCAAAAGTTTGATTGAATTACTTTTAGCAAATATTAGTAGTAAAAGAACTATTAATTTATTTAAAGTGGATGGGGTAAATTGATCCCACCACATATAATTTGACGCAGTCCTTGACACCTTGACAATGATTGGTTAGTTCACTGGGTAAGATTGAAACTTTATACTTTATCGCTCGAGACTTGGGTTTGAATTCCCATAACCGTTTGTTAAGGTTGAACTTACTTATTACCGCTCAAAACATACAAAATTAACCTATATTTCGCCTTAAGTGCAATAAAATATAATGCAGATAGTTGTGCATGAGGATGCTCACGCATATCTACAAAAATAAATAAATAAACACAGCCTATCAATTGAAGGAGACACAGTTGCAAATAGGGGAAAAATAAATAAAATAATATGTTTGAGTTGTATGTTTCCCTATGAATACCCTCATTCCCTCTCTTTCTAGAGTGCACACATTCTCTCTCTTTCCCTCTCCCTTAATAAAAGGTTGAGATTTGAGAGTTCTACTCTTTTCAATATTTTAGTTTTAAAATCTTCTAGGTGTTATTACTCATTAGGGCTGCCTTTTGGATTTTTAGTTCAAAAATTTATTCAATTTATGTAGGATGAGAGAGTGTACAAGTCTCGAGATTAGTTAAAATACGCATAAATTGATTCGAAAAAAAGTATAAAAAATGACGCCCATGAAAAAGGATCGCAGCAAAGGGGTGAGATGGACCAAGGGGAAGAGTATCAACAGTAAGGGAGAAAGTACGAGCAGTCCCACCAGCAGAGTGGATGAAAGCAGAGCAGCAAAGGGGTGAGATGGCCCAAGGGGGAGAGTACCAACAGTAAGGGAGAAAGTACGAGCAGTCCCACCAGCAGAGTGGATGAAAGCAGCGCAGCAGTGGATGAGACAGAGGAACGACCCACTGCCATGAGCAGATCGCCAAGTTTGCTCATCATTATAACATAATATAGCTAAATGAAGCTTTGACAAAGGATAGGCAGACTCTACACAATGACTGCGACAACTTGGACGAGGTGTTTGAAATTGTACAGTTGTCGCAGTCATTGCGAAGAGACGTAGAATCTGCCTATTCTTTGTCAAAGTTTCATTTAGCTGTGTCGTGTTATAATGATGAGCAAACTCGGCTACCTGCTTATGAGAGCCGGTCGTTCTCCGTCTCAGCACTGTCCTCTCGTGAAACATAAATTAGGTGTCGTCTTAATAAGTTAGGGGTACGTAGTTTTCCTTCTATGTCTATCTGTTTTTCTTTCTTTACTGTGTTTACGAACTGGCCGAAATGTGATCTCTATTATAAAAGATTCAAAGCCTGATCAATTAAAGTTCTTGTTTTGTCGATTTGTCTTTAATTATTATGCCAAGGATCTAAGTATTTAAGAGTTCCTAAACCTGCCATGCATTTTTTATTTTAAATTTTTGGTAAGTAATATTTTATTTGAAAACAGAAAAAATCAATATTTGCAGAGCAAGAAAGGGAGGCATATACCACTTTAAAAAACAAAAAAGAAAAAAAGGGAAGCATGTATACTTTTACAAAATCATATATGGTTGGCCTAAAATGTATTTAAGGATTGGGATCATTAATACAAGTCCCCACTCTTATTCTTTAAGGATTTGGATCCTGATCTCCAGTTCCTACATATACAATTAATGCAGAGATTCAGGAGCAAATTGAGAGATTTATTTCTGCAAAGTTTAAATAATCTATTTTCACAAATAAATTAACTTTTTCATCCCTTAACGACAATAACAACACTTATAGTAACAGTAACAGTTAAACTAGCCCTTCTTTTGCCCTTTTTGTTCTCAGTTTCGTCTGCGAGCTCAAGCCTGTGGCGTTAGCAGCAAATGCTTCACACACAAAAATGACAGAAGCCTAGAGAGAGAGAGAGAGAGAGAGAGAGCATCGTAGGTGGGGCAACCCGCAAGTCACGTGACGTGAATATAGAATAGCCTATACATAAAAATGGAAGCCCAGGCCTTCTACGGTGAACTGTGTGCATTGAGCATTAATGCAAAGTATGTGTCCCTCCCACTCTTTGTTCATGAAAAAAATTGTTACCGGAGAATGAATGCCTGTTAATGGATCTTCAGAGGTGTTGCTTTTAAGTTTTTCAACCGAATCCAAAGTACGCACTGTGACGAAGAAAACAAAAGAAAAAAGAAAAAAGAAAATGTGAAAAAAAATAGAATAGAATGAAAAAAAAATTTTGTTCACTTCTTTTTTTGACCTTTACCTTTACTCTTTCATTTTCTCTTTTTTTTTTTTTAATTTTTTCTTAATAAATCTGAGTTCCAAACACGACATTATTACTAAAACCTACAATCCCGAAGCTTTTGAATTTTTGAAGTTGTCTTATTTTCTTAGCGAGAAAGTCTATCATTAGGCGTACCTGTCCATTAGTCGTCGCCTAATGGTTGACAACTCAGTAGGGGCCCACCATCAGCTGGTGGATTCCGATTGAGTTGTCGACCGTCAGGGGCGATTGATGGATAGTTGCACCTAATGGTAGTATTTATCTTTCTTAGTAGGCCATTTTTCTTATCCGGTGAGATATTTTTTCAGAGAAGATATAAAAACTATAGGGCCTTAATTAGCATGTGAGGTTTTAAAAAATTTGAGCTTCCAAAAAATATTTTGCTTGTTTAATTTATTTCTTTTTTTAATTTTTTTTAGAAAAAGTGTTAGAAAATATATATCTTATTGAGCATGTATTGTTTTAATAATTTCGGAGCCCTCAACAAAAGTGTTATTTATACAACTCATTTATTTATTTGTTAAAACCGCATTTCTTTCATGAAGTTCTCATCTAGTTTCTAACAGAAACATGTTTTCGTGTGGATTGGGCCTATTTTTCAAAGAAATTATGTAAAAATTATGTATACATACACATACACATACACATACACATACACATACACATACACATACACATACACGTATATTGATAACTACCAAGATGAGTACTTAGTTACAAGTGTTGATTAAATTTGTTCAAATAGACGAATCATGACCTTGATTATTTTTAATAAAAGGTTGATGGGTTTTTCTTACTAGATGAACGCTTGATAGGAATGTGGCAAAATTGTACCCATAATGTACATGCATCCATGCAAGAGTAACGAGTTCAGTTGATCTTGGACTGTCTGTATATATTTATATTTATACATAAGATGTTACAATCAATGCAGGAGTTCAGATCAGATGTTTTGCATTGTTGTATGTATATATTATGTTTGGATCAAGCCTGGCTTTCTATACAGTAAGGATGATTTACTAATAAGAATGTCACAAGGCCAGAAAGTTTATAACATACATATAATAGCGGTATTATTGTTATTGTCATGATCAATTCTTTCAGGAAGTCGATGCAAAATAAATAAGAACAATTTTAAACAGAACTAAATAAATCATTTACTGGATAGAGGATACATTGAATAAATTGCAGATAAATCCATCTCTATAGAAGATAGAGAATGAATTGGCAGGTAATTAAGCAACTAGAAGTGAGACCACAGGGAAATTCCCATCACAAAAAAAGTACGGAAGAAGCATTTACATTCTGGGCCTCACCATCTCAAAAAAATACTCCATTAATCTAAACTAAGAAGTAGTCTCAATCATAATCAGAGAAGAAAAAAACAAGGCGTGTTAAATCTTGGTGACTTGATTCTAAATACTAGAAGTACGACTATAAACTCTTAGAAACACCATGTGTGAAGAAAGGAGGGCCCTATAGGCACAATTTTTAGAAATGAGTTTTCTGAAACTCGTAACTTTAAAATTCTAAAACATTAAGGACTTATTGTTTTCATCCATCATAGTACTTTTTACTAGGGAACAAGAAAACACAGAATAGAAATCTGCCTTCTGGAAATCTAAAGTAGTGGTTTTTGTAATTCAATTTCTTGAAAACAAGTTTTGAGAACCGTAAACTAAAGCAAAATTCCAAATTGGTTAAATTGCAATTACTTGATTGCCAGTTGGCGTACACTATTTTCCTATGGCGAAATTTCAGGTGAGTACTGTTTCATTGGTAAATGATTTTTTTATTACTATTGACTGATCTTTCACATTAAGTTCAACTGTACATTCCTTGAACTTTCTGAACTAATAATATTACACCGTGTGTTGCAAAGCATGTTAATCATAACTACTATGACGAAAACTACTGAATATATATTTAGTTGATAAAACTTTTTACTACTATAATAAATGTGAAATTATAGCATAACTGCAACATCTGTCATGGGAAATGATAAGAAGGAAAACCTTTTTCTCTGGCGTAATTATTTACTAAAGCTTGAAATATCAATTATACAATGCAAATAAACCATAACATAAAAGTATGATATAGGTAGTAACAATATTATATACCTTCAAGACAAATTTCTGCAAGTGAGGAGCAATGTCTGTCAATGAAGCGTAATTAAGTATACTCAGCATCATTTATTACTAACATTACCAATACCAATTGCTGAAGACAAGTTAATTTCGTTAGCAAACGAGCCCTTTCAGACTCATGGGTGAAAAAAAAAAGGCAAAAGCAAAAAGGGACCAAAAGTTAGGTACCACAACTAAATAGGACGCAATAATTAAAATATAAAATAAAACTACATACTAACTGTCACGTTTAGATTTTTTGCACTGGTAGAATACACACACACAAGTAAAAAAAATATAACGCTCTTTCCTTAGAACTCATCCTCTAGAACAACAAGTGTGACTAGGTTTAAACTTGAAAATTGATTTGATTAAAAGCTTTTGAAAAATGTTTGAAGTTGCCACCTAACTTGGTTAAGGTGAGTTAGGTCATCTAAATTTAAATACAATCCGAAGATTAAACTTAGGGTTTTTGAAAATTTTTTGAAAAACTTCCCCAAGAGAGGGTTTTAAAAGAAAAAGGTTATTTGGCAACCTTTGAAAAAATTTAAGTTTTTTTTTAAAATAACTCTGTTTTGGTCTTTGAAAACAGTGATTCTAGGTTCGGAGGTTAGTTATGTATAGGGAAGATGCTCTAGGCTATCATCCTATCCCATCCTTGCGGTACCTACATGTCTATTATCCAATTATATCCACTTTGAAAAGAGTTTTAAAAAGAATGATGCATGATATGTAAGTGCAAAAAAAGAGTTTGATTTGAAATTTAAAAATAAATTGGAATTTGAAAACGATTGTAGAATTGAAAATTTGAAAAAGATGATGGAATTAGAATTTTTTAAAAAGGTTGTGAAAACAGAAACTTAAAAAAGGTTGTGACCGCACCCATGAGGGTTGCCTACGTATTCTTTGTTGGGAATCTGGTCAGTCATAGTTTGGACAAAAATTTGATTGAAGGTTTGAAAAAGATTTGGTTTGGAACATAGATTAGAAGATTGGAAGTGGACTTGGTTTAGAAAAATAGAGTTTTGAAAACATCTTGACCATAAGTGGAATTTAGAAAACATCTTGGTTTAGAAAAGCGTTTTTGGAAACCTTCTAACTTTAAAGTTAAGGTTGAACTAGGATTTAGGTATCCTAAGCGTGGGGGACAGGCCACGGCCCAACCCAACGGATGAGGACCAATTTACACAAATTAAAATTGGGCTGCTTGACGGCCCAAATTAGAGTTGAGGGATGGTTCGGCCCAAGCCGCCGACCTCCTTCCCACTATGACCCAAACCACGCATGGCGAGCCCAAATCGCTAGCGGTTTTCGAGCATTAAATGCAGAGTTGACCTGCATTAAATGCTCGAACGGCTTGCCACGCGACATCGACATGCACGTCCAGTTAGTCGGAATCCCAAGCGACGGTGAGCCAGGACCTACAAGTGGTCAGGCGGCATCAATGATAATGCCTACCCAACAGGCCATGAGAGCCTGCTGATAGGCCAAAGCCAAATGCACTCCATCGATCACACTATAAATACCCAAGGTATCGAGAAACAGGTATGGACAACTAACTCTAAGTATACACAGCTTTTATTCATTTCAAGTCTCGATTAAGCTTGCTAACTTAATCGTTGGAGTGTGATCGGCCCACCAAGGGTTGACCCATTATAACCTTCTTTTCTTGCAGGGAGTTTGGATTCATCTACATGGGCTTGAGAGTTTGGCCTAGCCTTCTCAAAAAAATCCCACTTACACTAAGATTTAGGTAACCTAGGGTTGAAACACGCACTAGGAAAAGACTTGATTTGGACTTAAGAATTTTGATTTTAGAAAGTTTGGTTTTAGAAAACCTAGAATTATGAAAGATAAGATTTAGAAAAGATGTGGGATTAAGAGAGATTTGATTTGATTTGATTTAAAAACACTTAGCCTGGAGTGAATTTAGAAAAGACATGATCTGAATGTTTAATTTGAAAGACAATTTAGAGAGTGAAGGTTTAGGAAAGATTGGATTTAGGCAATTTTGAAATTAGGAAAGTTTCAAAATAGGAAGGTTCCATTTTCAGAAAGTTTCAAATTATGAAAGTTTAATTTTAGGAAATTTTCAAATTAGAAAAGTTTCATTTTAGGAAAGTTCCGAATTAAGAAAGTTTTACTTTAGGATAGTTCTGAATTAGAAAAGTTTTGAATTTAGAAAGTTTTCTTTTTAAGAAAGAGTTTATGTTAGAAAGATTTGAATTTAAAAAGTTTGATTAAGAAAGATTTGAAATTTAAAAAGTTTAGAAATTTGGAAAGTCTTGAATCTAAGAAAGTTTGAATTTAAGAAGTTTTGAAATTAAGAAAGAATTGAAAGTTTAAGTTTTGGAAACATTTGAGTTTAGGAAAGATTTGAGTTTAAGAAGGATTGAAAATTTTAGACTTTAAAATTTAGAAAGGTATAGAATTAGGAAAATTTTGAATTAGGAAAGTTTAGATTTCTATTTCTTAAAATAAAATATTAAATTTTGTTTTAAAAAATAGATGATTTGATTTTGTTTTCAAAAACGGAAAATTTGATTTGGTTTCCTAAGTTGGAAGACTAGATTTGATATAGAATTGGAACATATCAGGTTTGGAAAACTTGGATTTAGAAAACATGATTTGATATGAAAAACAAAATTTGAAAACCTATGATTTTCATATAGAAAATAGAATAGGAAATCAAAACTTCAGGAGAGGAATTTGGGCTTCCTAACTATGGATTTTAGGGTTTGACTTCGATTACAAGAAAAAGAGATTTTGGAAAATAGAATTTTTGGAAAGAAATTTTTTAGAAAGGAAATTTTTTAAAAGAGTTTTAGAAAGGGATTTGAATATGAACTTTTACAAGTCTTTAAAAATATCTCACTTTCCTTAAGTGATTTTAACCATAAGAAAATTAGAACCATTTTAGGGTTGTGATTTTCAAGACAATAAGAATTTGAAAATATGAACCATGATAGTCACATTAAATATAACACATTCGTAAAGCAACCCTAACTATGGAATGACTAAAATCACCTTAGAATTGTCATTTTGACAAAAATAATTTAGGGTTTACACCCAAAACTTATGTAACACTTTCCTAAAACAACCCTAACCATGGAGTGGCTAAAATCATGTTAAGATTATGATTTTAAAAACAAGTTTGGAAGAAGAGGATTTTAATGCAAGTTTTGAAAAAGATTTTGATGCAAGTTTCAAAAACAAGTTTGAAAACAATTTTTGAAGAGATGTATGAATATGATATACAAAATGCAAGTAGGGTCGTGAATATATAAGGTTAGGCTGCACCACATAATCAAAGGAGCCGAATCCACACCATCTAAGGTTAAACTAAGAGAAAGCCCCATACATGGTGACTTTCAATTGTCATTTCTATGCATGAATCGAGGAGTCCCTTGTTTCAAGCATGTAAGAAAGGGAGATAAAAGATGAGGATTAAAATAGAAGAAAACTTAAGTGGGTTAGAAGAGAGAAAAGAGGGGAGAGAATTGCATAAACGTAAATAAAAAACCAACCTTGTTTCTTCTTGTTTTGTTTACTTTATTTACTTTGTTTTTCTTGGACTTTGAGAGCTTCGAACTTGCAACACTTCGATCTTCAATGGATACTTGGAGGTTTGTATATGAATATATGGAGTGTATATAGGCTAGGGTTAGAGTGTATGGAGGCTAGGGTTTGAAGAGGCCTAAGAGAGCTAGGGTTTGGAGAGGGTTTGTGGTTTGTATATGGAGAGATAGAGTTTCTGGACTGAAATTGATGATCCTTTTTACACAGGGGAAGAGTTTGTATTTATAGGTAACTTAAGCCGACTTGGCACCTATTGTAGTGGCGCCAGCCAAAATTTCCCACAAGCACCACTACTAGTGGCGCCAACCACTTAGGAAATTATTTATGGTTGGAACAAATGTATCTTCGACTCTTGATACGCAAGGTAAAAGATTTAGGCACATATCCTAGTGACTACCATGCAGTTTTTGGCTTGACTCCACTAGGAATGACTCTGGAAGGTCCGGGGATGTTCTGGGAGGCCGGGAATGATCCGGAAGGCCGAATGTCGCGCCCAAATATTTTGCACTTGAGGAATACACACACAAGTGGGAAAAATGTTGTACTCTCTTGTTAGAACTCACCCTCCTAGAAGAATGAGTGCGACTAGGTTTGAATTGAAAATAGATTTGAATAAAGAGCTTTTAGAAAAGATTTGGAGTCGCCACCTAACTTGATTAAGCTGAGTTAGGTCACCTAAAAACTAAGCATAATCTGAAAACTACACTTAGGGTTTTGGAAAGGGTTTTTAGGAAAACAGGTTGTTTGGCAACCTTTGGAAAACATTTACCCCTTTTTTTGAGAATAACTCCGTCTTTGGTCTTTCGAAAATAGTGATTTAGGTTCGGAGGTTGGTTACGTGTAGGGAAGACGCACTAAGCCATCACCGTACCCCGCCCTTGCGGTACCTACATGTCAATCTACCATAGATTCACCTATGAGAGTCTTCAACTAACTAATGTTCAATCCTATCCACTTTATAAAATAATGTTTAAAAAGATATGATGCATGATATGCAAGTGCAAGAAAAGATACTTGATTTGGAAATAGATTTAAAAATAATTTGATTTGATTTGATTTGAAAAGAAAGAGATAGAAGCTTGAATTTGGAAAAAAGATTTTGAAAATTGAAATTGAAGATTGAAAATAGAAATAGATCATGGAATTGGAAACTTGAAGAAAATCGTAAGATTGGAGATTGGAAAGATGTTGTAGAAATAGAAATTTGAAAAATGTTGTGAAATTTGAGATTTGAAAAATGTTGTGACCACACCCATGAGGGTTGCCTACGTATCCTTTTGGAGGAATCAGGTCAATCGTAGTTCGGACAAGAGTCCGATTGAAAATAAAAGAGTTGATTTGAAAGAAAGAGATTGAATTGGAAATTGGATTGGAAGATTGAGAGATTGAACTTTGATTGAAAGATTTGAAAAGACTTGACTTTGGAAAACTTGATTTTAGGAAACCTAGACTTAAGGATTTCGAAAAGAAGGATTGGATTTGACTTGGAAAGATTTTGGAAAAGAATTGACTTGAATATTGGGCTTGGAAGATTAGGAAAGTTTGGATTTAGGAAGGGCTCGGATGAGGAAAGTTTTGGATTAGGAAAAGCTTTGGTTTAGGAAAGTTTTAACTTAGGAAAGTTTTGAATTAAGAAAGTTTCATTTTTGGAAAGTTTCGTTTTAGAAAAGTTTCAATTTAGGAAAGTGTTCAAATTGGAAAAGTTTTTATTTTAGGAAAGGTTTTGAAATAGGAGAGGTTTCGAAAAAGGAAAGGTTTCACTTGAGGAAAATTTCAATTTAGGAAAGTTTTAACTTGAGAAAGTTTCGAATTTAGAAAGTTTTCAAAATAGGATAGTTTTGAATTTGGAATGTTTTGAAATAGGGAAGTTTTGAAAGTAAGAAAGTTTTGAGTTTAGAAAATTTTAGATTTGAAGTTTTAGGAAAGTTTAGAATTTTAGAAAGATTTAGGAAGTTTAAAAAGATTTTAACTTAAGAAAGTTTTGAATTTAGAAAGCTTTGAATTTGGAAAGATTTGGAATATAGAAAGTTTAGGATTTAGAAAGTTTTGATATTAGGAAAGGTTTGAATTTAGGAAAGATTGGAAAACCTAGATTTGGAAAATTAAGATTTGAAAAGAGGTAGAATTAGGAAAATGTGAAAGTTGAGTTTTAAAATTTAGGAAAGATTTTTATGTTCAAGTTTTGGAAACTTAAGATTTAGGAAAGTAAATGATTAGAAAGGATTTGAACTAGGAAAGATTTGGATTAGGAAAGGATTGGATTTTGTTTCTAAAAGGGAAGGTTTGATTTTGTTTCCAAAAACGAAGGATAGGATCTAGTTTCCTAAATGAGAAGATTTGATTTGACAATGATTTGGAAAGGGGAAGTTTTAGAAACCCTGGATTTGGAAGGCTATAGTTTTGACATAGAAAATAGGTTTTTGAAAATATGTATAGTTTTGATATAGTTTTGGAAACCTAGGTTTTAAAGCAAGTTTGGAAACCATGTTTTTGGGAAGAAAGTTAAGGTTTCCTAATTGTTAACTCTAGGGCTTGACTTGGGCTCTAAAAAAAGAGTTTTTGAAAAGTGTGTTTTTGGAAATAAGTTTTTTGAAGGAAATCCTAAAGAGGAGTTTCTAGAGGGAAGATTTTGGAAAGAGAGTTTTTTAGAAGGATTTTTGGAAGGAGATTGTTGGAGAGAGTTTTTAGGAAAGTGAATTTTGAGAAGAGTGTTTTCGAACGGAGTTTGAAAAGAGAAGTTTTGAAAAATAGATTTTTGGAGGGAGTTTTTGAAAAGAACTGAGGAAAGAAGAGTTTTTGGGAAGCATGTTGAAAAAGAGGGTTTTTAGAAAGAGAGACTTTTGAAAAGAGAGTTTTTTGGAAAGTATAAAAACGTCTCACTTTCCTAAAGCGATTCTAACCATAAGAAGGTTAGAACCACTTTAAGAAAGTGGTTTTGAAAACAACAAGATTTTGGAAAATGGACCATAAAAGTCACTTTAAATGTAATACTTTCCTAAAGCAACCCTAGCCATAGAAAGGCTAGAATTACTGTGAAACCCTAATCTCATATTTTTATAATTAGTTGAATTGCATCGTAAACGTAGTTAAATTAGTTTATTTAATTTAATTTACATCTATTGCATGGTTAATTATAATTGTGTGTGCCACTTGTATCATTTTATTAGTGGTAAGTTAAATGGCTAAATGGCGAAACATTGGTGAGTGGGTATAATAAGTAAATGTATAAAATACATAAAATATAATAAGTGGGTGTATAAAATACCTAAGAGAGGTGAGATATATATTATTATGTTTCTATTGAAGTTAATTGAGAGGAGGGCAGGGTGTCGGTGGAGAGAAAGGGAGAAAGATGATAACAGGGGACAAGAAGGCAAATGAAGAAAGAAAAGGAAGAAAAAGAAAGAAAAAAAAAACAAGAATGGTGGGGGGTGAGTGGTTAGCATGATGGGAGGGAGAAGAGAGGAAAGATAGCTGCCATTATAGAGAGAGAGAGAGATATATATATAGAGTTATAGAGAGAGAGAGAGAGAGAAGCTTGAAGAGAGAAGGAGCAATCGATGGGAAAGAAGAAGAAGAAGAAAAGAGGGGAAAAATCTAAGGAAGCTTTCTTGCACTTTGTTTTCCTCATCTAAGGTGAGTATCATGCTTGTTTCATCTTATTTTCTCTAATTATTACATGTTGTATGAGTCATGCCATAGAAGGAAGAGGATGGAGGTGAGATCTTCCATGGTGAAAACTTAGAATCACCCATGGTAGCCCTAACAGAGTATTCTCTATGAAAATGCTACTGTTTAGAGACATTTCGATCTAGCTAAAAATTTTATTTGTAGCTGAATTTTTGAACACTGTAAGTTAGAGTTATGAGGATCATTTGGGCTTTGGATTCACTTAAAAATGTTGTAATTTCGAATTATGGTGAATTTTTGAAATGGGACTGTCCCTGCAGATTTTTGATGCCCAAATCTGTAACCTCTAGTTTGATAGAGCATTCGACCAAGTTAGAGTAGCCCAAAAATTATGAAATTTTTACTGTATCTAGGATAAAGGTTGATGATAATCTGTACCAAATTTCAGATCATTTAGATGTCTTTTACCTATGTTATTAATTTATCAAAGATAGACTATTTACTGCTGAATTCGAGTTTCTACAGCACTGCCCTGTATTTGAAAATACCAAATAAATACTTAGGCATGTTAAAAAAATGTACAATTTGGTCTGGATACTCTTTGATATGTCTAGTTGGTATTTCTAAAGTTTTAGAATTTTTGGGCATAAGCCCACAAAGTTATGTTCAGATTATGAAGCCTGTGTCAGTTTTGGCAGATTAGAGGACTTGGTGTATTTTGGTATTTTTCAGCTCTAACTTTACATTGGGAGTATGATTGAGATTAGCATATGGTAGTTCTAATGTATAATTTCAGTGTTATAACTTGTTTGTATAGACATTATAGCTATGATTATTGGAGTATACATTGAGTTTCCTAAACTAATACGGTTATGGTGATAGGAGCAAACGGAGAGCAAGATCCTTCAACGTCAACCCCGAAGTGATCTTTGACACAGTGTGTGTGCGGTGACAGGTGGGATCATAGGATAATCTTATTCATATAGAAGTGAATATATATTGCTTGTGTTATTATCTATATTGGTGTTAATTGTGGAATTGTGAGATTTTGAGATAATATTATTCATGTTAAATGCATTGTGTATTTTCTATATGTATAATGGTGGTGAATGCATATGAGGTGTTGAAGGTGTTTATATATGAGGTGAAATTGGTATTATATGAGAAGTTCTGTGGAGACATTGATGATTTTATATATATGGTGGCATTGCATACCATTCATATTGTATGCCTTGCATTGCACTGGAGAGAGTTAACCACGGTGGGTTAACCAAGGCTTAGTCACGGTGGACTAGCCTAGGGGTGCCACGGTGGGCATTCCTTGATAACGCGCCATCGATATATTGGGCCAACGTTATCTAAAATTGCGCGCACATGTGGGTGATACATGCATTGCATTGAGACATCCATGATATAGATATATATTAATCATTTCTACCTGTATGCATTTGAGTGCTTATTATTATTCTTTATGAGTTTGATTATCTAACGTGAGCATGTTGACAATTAGCTCACACCCACGCAGACTGTCTTAACAGGTAACTTGGAGATGACGGTTTGGTTCACTGCAGTCTTGGTTCTTACCGTGGTGGCAATCATGTCGATGTCAGGATGTCGAGTCACGAGGCTTGGGACAGCTCCATTGTCTTACTTTCAGTTTCATGGTTGTATTTTATATAGACGTTGGGTTTTGGTGTTATGTTTTAACTTTGTATAATGGTAAAGAATTTTGTGAAAGGATGTTGATTATTTTCCAGTGGTAATGTATTCCTTTGGAGAGTTTATTATATTTTCCTCATTGTATTGTTTATTCCGCTGCGTTCTTTTATTTTTGAGTATGGGTTAAGGTGTCGTTCGCAGGTACGGTGACCTGTGCAATCCCGCCTCACCTAATGTGACATAATTAATGTCTAATTGGGTTAGGGGTGTGACAATTACCCTAGGATTGTGAGTTTGAAAACAAGTTTTGAAAACGGAAATTTTGAGGCAATTTTGAAAACAAGTTTAATGCAAGTTTTGGAAACGAGTTTGAAAACGATTTTGGAGAGATGCAAGATCATGATATGCACAATGCAAATTTGGGGTCATGAACATACAAGGTTAAGGCTTCACCACATAATCAAGAGGGCTGAACCCACATGGTCTCCGGTTAGACTAAAAGAAAGCCCCCGACATGGTGACTCTCCAATAGTCCAATCCTACACATTGACCGGGAATCCCCTTGTTTCAAGCATGCAAAGAAAATGAGGGAAAGAGATGAGGGATTAAAATAGGGAAAACCCAAGTGGGTTAGGAGAGAGAAGAGAGAGGGGGAAGTGCAGAAACTTAAAGAGAAAGCCTACTGTATGTCTTGTTTATTTTGCTTGCTTTGCACGCCTTGCTTTTCTTGCTTTAGTCTTCACTTCAATCTTCAAGAGTCGTCTTCAATCTTTAAAACTTTAGATTGCAGCTCTTCAAGTCTTCGAAGGAGGGTTGGAAGCTAGTGTATAAGTGTGTAGGGGTGTGTATGAGTGTATATAAGGTTTAGGGTTTGTGTATGGTGGTTAGGGTTTGGAAAACCTAGGGAAGTTAGGGTTTTGGGAGTGTACGAGCTCTATATATCGAAAATTAAGGTTTTTAGACTGAGTTTACGGACGGACCTCCTTCACGCTGAAAGAGGCTCTGTATTTATAGAGGTGGGATAGACCTGGTGCCTGTTGCAGTGGCACCAGGCCAAAAATGCTTTTGGCGCCACTAAAAATGACGCTAGGCCAATATTTGGCCTTGCGCCACTAGAAATTGGCCTGGCGCCACTAGCCAATTAGGAAACAATTAAGGTTGGCAAGCAACATATTTTTGACTAGATTTGGGCGCCTGTATTAGTGACTACCATGCAATTTTTAGCCTAGCTTCACTAGGAGTGACTCTGGAAAGTCCGGGAAGGAGTTTGAGAGATTGGAAATGACCCAGAAAGCCGGAAAAAGGTAAGGAACACTTAAAATAGTGTCCTGGAGGTTTTTGACTTGAGAAATGAGGATAGTATGCGTCAGAAGGATTGACCGAGCCGTTAGGGGCGAAACGGCCAATCGGATGGGGAAGCTGCCGGGACGGACTTAGACTGTCTCGGAAGAAGACTCGAGATTTGAAAACATTATTGAGAATGTTCCCAAAGGTTTCCGGTTTGATACCCAGAGCCGGTGTGGTAAGAAAAGGCGACCGGCCCTTCAGGGGCAAACGGTCATTTTGTACCGGCTTTGTTGGAATTGACTCGGAATGATGCAAAAATATAGATAAAGGTTGAGAATACTATAAGAAGCAATCTCAGGAGTTTACCGGTTTGATACCTAGAGCCGGCGTGGCTAGAAAAAGGCGACCGACCTACTAGGGGCAAAACGGTCATTTTGCACCGGGTTTGCCAAAATTGACCCGAAATGATCCGGAAAGATAGAGTAAGGCTGAGAATACTATAGGAAGCATTCTCGGAGGTTACCGGTTTGATACCCAGAGCCGGTGTGGTCCCTGAGGCGTTCGGATGCCTAGGGGTGAAATGGTCATCTTGATCGGAGAGTCTCAGAACTGGCCCGAAACTGACTAGAAGGCACTTAATCGTGCCAGTTTTCCTTTAAGACAATCTTAAAAGGTTGGACTCACCATTCTGAAGACTTAGGCGTGTTCTCGAGAAATGTGCCGGAAAAGGCCCAAGGGGCAGTTTGGTCATTTTTCACCGAAGTGGGCTAGTAGGCACCGATGTTGACCTGGGTTTTGAGTGTTTTCGCCACTCTAACGGCGGTCGTGTGATACAGGGGTTTGTTGGCAATCCCCTATATCAACCTGCTTGCGAGTATTTTCGCTACTCTGACGGTTGCGATGTTTATGAGTATTTTCGCTACTCTGACGATTCGCGATCATTCCCGAGACTGCCTGATCTCGGGAAGCTCCAAAAGGGACTTAGCGCCTGAGAATCAACTTTCTCGAAAGGCGTGCCTAAACGGACATTTCTGTATTGGCCGGCTAGCAGGCGCCAAAGGTGGACCGTTCTACCATCTAGGGGACTTTGGGTCTAGTCCCGGTCGACAGGTTTAAAGAGACTAATCGTTTCGAAGATATTTTCTTCGAAAAACACGCCAGACAATGTCGAGGAATAAACTGTCTCGAGAGATGGATTGGAATTGGAAAGAGGTCTTATCGTCTTCGGAAAGACGTGCTTGATTGGAGTAGATTTACCGTCTCGAGGAATACACTGTCTCAAGAGAGGGATTGGAATTGGAAAGGGGTCTTATCGTCTTCAGAAAGACGCGCCTGATTAGAGTAAATTTACCGTCTCGAGGAATCAACTATCTCGAGAGAGGGATTGGAATTGAAAAGGACAATGCTCCTAAGGGCATTTTGATCATTTTATCTCTATTTGGGCTTGGTGGGCCCACGAAGCGATGGACATACGGGATTTAGACTTAGAGAGTTGGTTTCAATTGAAATACGTCCATATTGACTTGAGTACAAGTCTAGACGGAGTGTAGACTGCCGAGCGGTCAAAAATGGGGTGCTTACACCGAAGATGGGTAGAAATCCTTGAAATAGTATAAGGGACTTGAAAAAGAATGTTAGAATTATTGAAATGGTCGACCGAGCCACCAGGGACAAAATGGTCATTTGTACTGGAAAACCACCAGAATCGACTTAGAATGTCCCATGAGAAGACTTGAAGGTTGGAAATACTATCTAAAATGTTTCAGGGGATTTCCAGTTTGATACTCAGAACCAGCGTTGTTGGAAAAGGCGATTGGCCCACCAGGGGCAAAACGATCATTTTGTACTGGACTTGTCGGAATAGACTCAAAATGATCCCGAAAGATGTTAGAACGTCAAGAATACTATTAGAAGCATCCTTGTGAGGTTTCCGGTTTGATACCTAGAGCCGTTGTATTTTTTAAAGGCGATCGGATGCCTAACGGCAAAATGGTCATTTCGACCGAATATTCTCGGAATTGGTCCAGAATCGACTGGAAAGCACTTGAACATGGCGGATTGTATTTGGGATAATCTTGGAAAGGTGGATTTACTACTCTAAAGACTAAGGTACTTTCTCAAAAAGCGTGTCGGAAAGGCCTTAGGGGCAATTTGGTCATTTTTTACCAGAGTGGGCTAGTAGGCAATAATGTTGACTCGGGTTTTGAGTGTTTCTGTCACTCTGACGATGTGTGACGGGTTGGTTTTCAAAGGTATCCCGTCCTTTGGTAAACGTGCCACGGACAAAAGGCGTGTTCGGTCCTATGACATAGGGGTTTTGTTGGCAATTCCCAATGTCGACTTATTTGTGAGTGTTTTCGCCACTCTGACGGTTGTGATGTTTGTGAGTGTTTCCATCACTCTAACGGTTTGTGTTCATTTCAGAGACTGCCTAATCTCAGGAAGCTGCTAGGTGGACTTATCGCCTAAGGAATCAATTTTCCTAAAAGACGTGTCGAATAACGGGCATTCTGCATTGGCGGGCTAGCAGGCGCTAGAAGTGAACCGTTTTACCATCTCGGAGATTTGGATCTCGTCCTGGTCGATGGGTTTGAAGAGACTTACCATTCCGAAGAGTTTTCTCGGAAAACGGTCCATATTGGATGGACTTACCATATAAGGGATTAACTTTCTCGAAAGACGTGCCAGACTTGATTTGAATTGAAATTAGATTAGAATTGGATTTTGAACCTAGAATTGATATTGAAATAGGGACTTATTGTCTTTAGAAAGACGTGCTACTTGGAATTGGACCTAGCAATGCCGCAAGCGTATTTTGGTTATTTTGCCTTTATTGGGCCCAACGGGCCTGCGAAGCGATTGATTGATTGGATTGAGTCTAAAAAATTGATTTAGACTTGAGTATATTTGTGTCAGCTTGAATGTAAGTCCAAACAAATCGGGGATTACCGAGCGGGCAAAAATGGAATGTTTACACTAACTTGAGAACAAATAAGGTTTAATGTGAGGGTCTTGAGGCAGCATGAAATCTTAGTAAAAGAGTCATTCAAGGAGGAAGCAAAATAGGAATCAACGATATCCCCTCCAATATATACATCAACCAGTGATGGCACACTATTAAGAAGCAAGTTCATATTTGGTCCATGGTAGGTAAACGAAACAAGAATTAGGTTAGAGATCTCTATGGATTTGATGAAGCAATTCTTTATCCCCAAGTACTTCAAGACACATAGTTGGCCGGTAACTTTTAAATTAAACAAAGATAAAGATTGATTGATGGATGATCGTTCAAGAACAGGGCAGTTGGACAGAGGGAACTCGACAACTTCATCCCCTGCATGTAGATACTTTAAACATAGTGATTTGAGGGACTGGAGGCCAACTAACGTGCTATATATGCTTCATGGTGCCAAACCTTGAAGTCAAACAATAACTCTCTTTGGTTTGGTAGAATAGCTCGCGGGGAAAAGTGTAGTACTTCTCCATGGTTAAACAAATTAACAGGTCCAGCTCGAGCTTTTCAACTTTTCTTGACAGTGCAAACTTCATCCATTCATCAATATCATACTTGAAGCGTTCACCCAAAACATAGCAAACTTTGAATTCTTCTATAGTATGGGCCTCATGCCGCAATTCCAAAACCTGATTAACCCATTTGACAAAATTATGTCTTTCAGTGTTATGTAGCTCCGGTTTCCAACTTATATATGCTCTCATAAGATTGCAAGCAATCAAAGTTGAGACAGCCGGACAGGTGGTAAGTGTCCAGATGTGCGTCCATCCGCTCGAAAGGATGCTGGTGCGTGATGCTTCCCTCAGTGGTAATTGAGACAATATAGATGCAAGAATAACATCTGGTAATTTGCTAATCTAATCCTCCAGAACAGAATCATCACCCTTGTTGCACCAACAATTATGAACAATAAATCAACAAAATGAATTCCAACAAAAAAAATACATAAATTCTTCAATTAACTTATATTTTAACATTGTAATCATATACACATATGTTGATATATATTAACATTATATTAGTAGTATAATTTATATTTTATATATACTAATATTATAACTATACATATATTAATATATTATTAATATAGTGTTGTTCAATACAAATTAGTAAGTGATAATAAAGTCATTTCTGTATTAATATTAGATAAGGGTGGGATAAGGATAATTCCTGTTTTTATTCCATGTAAAACAAACATATGAGATCAAATGGACTATATCATACTATGAGACTACAAGCAGGGACACTACGTTAGAGATGCCGTATTTGTGTCTGTCATGTGTCGGACACCGACAAGCGTGAAATACATGTCTAACACTCCATTTTACGTGTCCAATTCTTTTTTTAAATCGGACACTCCACTTGGACACGTGTATTCCATTTTTTATACTTTAAGGACAAAGTGAGGGCTTAAGTATATATTTTAAAAGTAAAAAATAAGTTTCATCTATAAATAAAAAAAATTTAAAATCTAAAAGTAAAAGAAAGTGGCAGATCAATCGGCTTTGTCAAACCACAGAGAGAGAGAGAGAGACCCTAATCTATTCGACCGAAAAAGAAGAAGAAGAGGAAGAGAAAAGAAGAGAATAAGAAAAACCCTTAGCCTGCCTCTGTTTAGTCGAAGAAGAAGAAGACATAAAATTTATAATAAAAAAAGTATGTATATGACATATTTTTCATACCTTTGTGCAAAGTATGTACATATATGACATATAAAGAAATTTTTTTAAAAAAATTCTCATGTCCCTCTAGGATATTTGATGTTTGGCTCACCAAAAAATCCTTTAAAGATCTAATCCATAAATGCTGGAAAGAGACTATAGTCAATGGATGGGCAAGTTTTGTGTTGCTACAAAAGCTGACGGCAATTAAAAGTTCAATCAAATCTTGGAATGTAGAGGTGTATAGTAATATCTTTGATAAGGTGAAACTTTTGGAAGCTTATGTATCCAAAGCTAATAAAATCTCAAAAGAGGACCCAAGCAATTTGAAAGCCAGAAGTGCTAGAAGAAGCCTAATTTCCAATTAAAAGTTTGGAAATGTATTTAGAGGAAGAAGTCAATAATGATTTGGCTTCAAAAAGGAGATGCAAACACTAGTTTCTTCCATACTGCTACCAATAGAAGATACAGTAAAAACCATATTGCACATGTGATCATCAATAGAACCATGATTTCATATCCAAGTTCTATCAAAGGAGAGGCTTACAAGTTCTTCAAGAACATATTCTCTGAATGCTGGCCAATCAGGCCTATTCTATTAGGTGATCCTTTGAAAAAGTTAAGCCCTGAAAACAGGTCCAAGCTTGTGGAAGAATTCACTAAAGAAGAGATCCTTCTAGCTTTAAGTAGCTGTGATGGAAGGAAAGCTCCAGGCCCAAATGGATTCAACTTCAACTTTCTCAAAAAATTCTAGAAGATGCTCAAGCCTGAGGTAATGAACTTCCTCTTAGAATTTCAATCAAATGGCAAGATAACTAAAGATTTAAACTCATCCTTTATTACACTGGTGCCTAAAGTGATCAACCCTGAATCTTTTCATCAGTATAGGCCTATTAGTCTTATAGGCTCTATGTACAAACTGCTAGCTAAATGTTTAGCAAATAAGCTCAAATTTGTATTGAATGAAGTAATTGGGGACTCTCAGAATGCTTTAATCAAAGGAAGAAACATTACAGATGGTATCCTAATAGCTAATGAAGTGCTTTATGAATGGAAAGTTAGGAACTTCAAAGGGATAGCTTTAAAACTTGACTTTAAAAAAACTTTTGATTCACTGAATTGGGATTTCTTGATATAGATGATGGAAAAAAAATGGGTTTTTGCCAAAAGTTGTGCAGCTGGATTAAAGTGTGCATATCCATAGTTTTGATATCTGTACTGGTAAATGGTTCTCCAACAAATGAATTCAAAATGGAAAGAGGTTTCAGACAAAGGGACCCTCTTTCTCCTTTTTTATTCATCATTGCTGCAAAAGGATTAAATTGGTTGCTTAACAGAGCCTCTCCTATAACTTTTTATTAAATTGGTTGCTTAGGAAAGATGAAGTCGCTATCCTATAACTTCAATATACAGATGACACCCTTTGCTTTAGTACTACTGATCTTGGTGAACTAAGAAACCTAAAATGAATTCTAAGATGCTATGAGTTACTTTCTGGATTAAAATAAACTTTAGTAAAAGTTGTGTGTATGGTGTTGGTGTGGATGATATATTTTTTAAGGAAGTAGCTACTATGTTCAGATGCAGTACTGGGAAGCTTCCCATCTCCTACCTTAGAATGCCAGTGGGGTTCCAATTAGAAACTAATGGTAAACTGGTCACGGGTTGACAAGATCAAGGCCAGTCTCTCAAAATGGAAAAGATCCATCTCTTAATGGGAGGAAGACTCACCTTACTGAAATCTACCTTGACTAACCTTCCTGTCTATTTTCTCTCCCTATTCAAAATACCTTCCAAAGTCAGAAATCTAATAGAAAAGCTTATGAGGGGTTTTCTATGGGGTGGCAAGGATGCTAAGAAAAATATTCATATGGTAAAATGGGAAAAAGTTTCTATGAATAAAGAACATGGATACCTAGGCATTAGATCCATAAAATTTATGAATTCAGCTCTGCTAGCCTAATGGTGGTAGAGATTTGGCTGTGAGAAAGATGCTATATGGATGCAGTAAGTATAATCTAGACAAGGAAAGATGGCTTCCCTACAACTTGAATGGCTTAAAAATTTCTGGTCTTTGGAAAAGCATTTTGGCAATTGGTTCTGGGATTGATGATCACAACAAGGTTTTGAAGGAAAACCTATATATAAACATTGGCTCAGGGAATTCCACTCTTTTCTAGCAAGGACCTTGGCTCTTACAAGGCAAAGGCTCAACTCAAAGACAAGCTAAGGATAATAGTCAATCAGTTATCCATCTGGCTTCATCCTTTCCAAAACTCTTTTCTCTCTCTTTGAACCAGCATGAGTTTATTAGTGAAATTGGAGTTCCCCAGCTAGACAGTTCTATTGAATGGAATCTCAAATTTAGAAGATCTCTCAAAGCTTGGGAAAGTATTAAAGAGACTAATTGGTTTGCTTAGCCAATGTAAACTTCTCCTAGATAAAAATAGACTTTTGGGCATGGAAAGCAAAATCTTCAAAAGTTTTCTCAGTTAGTTCCTTTTATAAAACCTTTCAAAATTCTCAAGATTACCCTACTTATTCTAGCTTCTTTGTTTGGAAAAATCTTGCCCCTCTCAAAGTTCAGGTGTTTGGGTGGCTTGCTCTTCAAAACAAAATCAGCACTTCTGATCTGCTACATCTCATGGGAATTCTGCCTCCACACTCAAACCTTAAATATGTTCTGTGCAATGAAGAACTAGAATGTTCTGGTCATCTCCTCCTAGGTTGCAAGATTTCCTAACTTATTTGGTCATCCATCCTTAATTGGTGGGGTATTCAGTGGGTTTCCTCTAATAATCTGCAGGAGTTAGCAGTTTGGTGGTATGGCTCCAATTCCTCTAGCATGGGAAAAATCATCTGGAGAGCTATATTTCTGCCAATTATCTGGAATATTTGGTTGCTGAGGAATGATATCATCTTCAAAGGATCTTCGCTGAACTGGCAAGAAACCTCATACTCAATCAAGCTCTAACTAGCTTTTTGGACAAAAGCAAAAGTTGGAAATTTCAGCTTCGGTATTCAAGATTTCATCTACAATATTGTGGGTGTTAAAAGTCTTTGCCCCTCTCCTTTTGTTAGATTGCTTTAGTTGGCCTATTGCAAACCCACCCCCCCCCCCCCCCCCCCCCCCCCCCCCCCCCCCCCCCCAAGTTTTCTTATTTTCCCTCCTTTTTATTTAAGGCTGGTTTGATTTAGATTTTTTATTTTAGTGAAGCCTTTGTATTTTCTCCTCTTTAATGAATTTCTCCTTTTACTGACAACAAAAAAACATTTTATTTAAAACCCGTGCTAGCACTGAAAGCTAAAAAATGCATGGCATATTTTTAATGGCCAAGTGAATATTTTATTTATAATCTCTGCTAACAGTAACATGTGCAATGCAACTGATTTTCATATTTTGAAATGTATAGTTGATTAATATTGTACTGGTACGGTTATAGGAAAGAGTATAAAAGATTCTGTTCATTTAGCAGGTGTGTTTGGAATCATTCGCCCTTGTTGCATCGCCAATTATGAAGAATAAATCAACAACAACATGAATACCCAACCAAAAAAATACATAAATCAATTACCTTATATTTCAACATTGTAATTAACATTATATTAATAGTATAATTTATATTTTATATATATTTATATTATAACTATACATACATTAATATATTATTAATACAGTGTTATTCAATGTAAATTGGTAAGGCATAATAAAGTCATTTTCTATATTAATATTAGTTTCAAAAAATAAACAAGGGTGGGATAAGGTTAATCCCTGTTTTTATTCTATGCAAAACAAACATGCGATCGAATAAACTATATAAGACTATAGAGACTATAAGCAAAGACACTGCGTTGGAGAAGCCGTATCATGTCTGTCACGCTCGACGGACACGGCTTGGATGTAAAAGAAAGTGGCAGATCAATTAGCTTTGTCAAACGAGAGAGAGAGAGAGAGAGAGAGAGAGAGAGAGAGAGGCCCTAGTTTGATCGATCGAAGAAGAGGAAAAGGGAGAGAAAAGAAGAGAAGAAGAAAAAGCCTTAGCCTGCCTCTGTTTAGTGGAAGAAGAAGAAGACATAAAAAAGAAGTTATGTATAAGACATTTTTTACTACCTTTGTGTAAAGTATTTATATATATAACATAAAAAAATCTCATGTTTTATTTATAAAAATTATCGTGTTGCCATGTCCGACACTAATGTTTATGTCTGTACTTCTTAGTATATAATACTATTATCCTTGGGACTCCTAGAACTCTTAGTTCGGCGACTCTTTATCCTATCCGCGAAACAAACATGGACTTAGAGAGACATATATATATATATATATATAAACTACTGTTGGCCTTAAATGAGCTTTGAATATTAAAATGTGAAATGAATTAAAATTATGCTATTTTTATTTTTTTAAAAATATACTAAAAGCTTAAGTGATGCATAGTGAACATTTAATTTGAAACCCGTGCTAGCACTAAAAGCTAAAAAATGCATGAGATTTTTTTATTTAATATGGATTTTTTTATTTCAATAGCATAGTGAATATTTTATTTAGTAATCCGTGCAAACAGTAGCATGTGCAATGCAACTGATTTTCATATTTTAAAATGTATAGTTCATTAATATTGTACTGGTACGATCACAACAAAGAGTATGAAAGATTGTGTTCATTTAGCAGGTGTGTTTGGAACTGAAGAGAGGAAAGCGAGCGAGAAAGAGAAAAGCTATAAAACAGTATTAAAAAATAACTCAAAAGACATTTATAAACTACATCAAGTGCATTGACCAAATCCGGATGCTGCCGATAGTGCGACCACAGAAGTACTTCTTTAAAAAATATTGAGCGGAAAACTAAAGTTAGAAGGCGGAGAGAAACAACCATGATTACAAAATAGAGTTTGGCTGTGAACATTTTGTAGAGAGAGAGAGATAGAGAGAGAGAGAGAGAGAGAGCACCCTTTATTGTTTGTACATGCACATCTATATAAAACAGAGGAGAAACTTTTATGAGAAGACATCCACAAGTTATTAACAGGGCTATGATCACAAGTAAAACTATAAGATTATCTAATTGGTTAAATTTTGTGATGAATTTTATTTCTTGTAATTTGGGTTATTGGGGTGTCTATCACAAACATTAGGAATGTGGTTAATGTCTATTCATTCGAGCTCATGCTAAGAAAGTATTAAATGATGCATAAAGTAATTATTTTGGACTTCGCTGGACGTCAATGGACCTTCGCTAGACTCTCAAGGGCTGTCGATGAAGAAATAGATTGGGTGTAAATTTGCTAAACACTTCGCTGAACCTCGACAGACTTTACTGGAAGCGAGATGCGTGAGTTTTAAACCCTAGGGACGCCACCGCGAGTTCTTTTTGACGATTTTAGAAGTTTAGAAACCCTAGTTTGCCTCTTCTATAAATATAAGACTATGGGTAGGTCAATAGAGAGGTCTAAGGAGGCCAAAACACTTTTAAAAGAATTGATTGCTCAATTGCCTTAGATTCAAAGGATTTCTATGAGAGCGAAACTGTTGTGAAAATCATTCTAAAAGTTTCTACATACCTTAAAGAGGATCTTAACTAGATTTTTAGCAATATCAACCTTCATCGTTAATTAGTTGATGCCTTAAAAGAGTTCAAGACAGTGGTGGATTTGAGTTTAGCTCTTAGAGGATTCCAAATGTGTCGTGGAGTTTGACACTCAATCAAGCATTGAAGAATCATATCAAGGGATAGATACGTGATCGTGGGATTCGATTAATATAAGAAGAGCACACCCGCAAGCACGTGGATTCGGCACTTGTGGATTGGAAGTATCTAGGGTTGGGTTGTATTATTTCTTGATAGTGCTTGGTTGGTTGGACTAGGTCTCGTGATTTTTTTCCGCTTCAGGTCTCCACACAAAAATCGTGCGTCAATTGTGTGCTTGATTTTCTTTACTTATCTTGTCATACATTGTAATTGCACATAGCCATAGTCATAACTATCATAGTATTGCATCAATACTCATTCTTTAGCAAAGCTATAGATAAGACTAGGTTTTCCAATTGGTATTAGAGCAAGATACTAAAAATATTTTAATTTTTGAAAGAATGAGATATTGATAGCCTAGATCTTTGGATTTTTCTAAGGAAGGTAGTTTTATTGATTGACCTCCATTGTTTGATGGAACGAACTACTCCTACTGGAAAGCAAAAATGAAAGTTTTTCTTAAGTCAGTCAATGAACGTGTTTAGCTTGTTGTTGTTAATAGTTGGACTCCACCCACAGTTACAACTGGTACAACAACAATTTTAAAATCTACCATGTTATGGGACAAAATTGACTTAATACTTGTGGGTGGAACAATAAAGCAATAAATGTCTTCTCTAACGGTGTCACAGTTGCGGAGTTTCGACGAATCTCAAACTGTGAAATCGCTAAAGCGGTGTGAGATATTTTACAGATTACTTATGAGGGTATAACAACTGTAAAAAATTGCCAAACTTCAGTAATTGACTATTGCCTTTGAAATCTTGAGAATGAAAGACTGTGAAAATTTTTATCAATTTTATTTTAAAGTTAGTGATATTATCAACTCAAGTTTCAATCTTGGTGAACAAATCTTTCCATCTAAAATTGTTCGAAAATTTTTAAGATTCTTACCGGAGAGATTTAAAGCCAAAGTTACGACAATAGAAGAAAGTAAGAATGTTGACTCCATGAAAATAAAAGAGTTTGTGGGTTCCTTACAAACTTTTGAAGCTAATTTCTGCCAACCTAAAAGGAACAAAAGTATTGCTTTGAATTCCATTAAAGAAAGCATGAATGAAGCTAGTAATGGCGACTCTGAAATGAGTCCTGAAGATATGGCTACTTTTGTAAAAAAATTTAAGAAATTTTTTAAAATGAAACGAGAAGGCCAATCTTCTTCTATTGATAAAAATAAAGCAAAACATTTTGACAAAACTAAGTTGGTAAGGAAATCATCTGATAAGTCCGGTCAGAAACAATGCTTTGAGTGTCATGGCTATAGACATATTGTACATGATTGTCCTAACAAGAAAAGAACAAAAAACTCAAAATTTTGACTATCACATAAAGTGTTTCTAAAAAAGAAGAAGAATTTGACAAAGAGAATATCTATAAGAACTTCACGACTTTTACAACTTTTGCATCAGAGCCAATTGAATTTTCATCAAAGTCCCAAGAATGTGAAAAATTTGACGAGTTTAATGGTACTATGGGGTCTCTGGAGGAAGACGAAGGAGAATCTAATGATAAAGATAAGAGTGAACTTCAATTGGCCTATGATCAACTTTATCAGTAATAGTACAAATTGACAAAAGTCAATGTCAAACTGGGAACAAAATTAAAAAAGGTATTTGATGAAGTTGAAGTTCTGAAAAGAAAAACATTGATGCTCAAACTGAAGTTATTCAATTAAAGACTCATAAGGTAACCTTGATTGATAAAGTTATGTTTCTTGAGAAAGATGCACATGACAGAGAGGAGTTCAAAAAGGCACTTGAAGAAAAGGTGAAAAAGCTTGAAACTAAACTTGCTAATGTTCATCCATCTTTTAAGAAATTTGATGCAGGATTACAAAAGATTGATGAAATTTGGAATGTACAAAGGATCTCTTATGACATGACTGGAATTAGATACACAGAGAAAGCAACCACATCTTCCCAACCGGCCAGTAAGCCTAACTTTACGAAGGTTCAAGGTAAGTCTTTCATATTAAGTGAGGCTAAGCATGCTAATGTTGTTCTCTCATACCACCATTGTGGAACTAAAGGGCAAGTTAGGCCTCATTGTTCTAATTTGAAGGCCAAGGTTGTGACTTCCAAAAAAAGCACTACCATATATGCATGTGTTGTGCCTTTTGCTGAGACCAAGCCTACTAGGTTTGTTCTCACTTGTCATTTTTGTGGTGTTAAGGGTCATATCCCGCCTCATTGCCCTAGTTGGGAAACTAAGCATGTGCCTTATAAGTTTATTACTTCTCATGTGAAGCCCAAACATTCAAAAGTTGCCCAATCTTCAAAGCTTAACCCTATTTGTCATCATTGTGGCATGTTTAGTCACATTAGACCTTATTGTCGCAAACTAAATAAGGTTCCTAGTTTTCATGCTCATTCCCAACCTATGAGTCACTATGACAGGTTGAAAAGTCAGATTAAAGTCTTACCAATCATGTGAATAAATTTGCATCAAAGCCAATGCAAGTTCCTAAAAATCATGACAAAATGAGGAACCATATTGCTAAGGCAAGACCTAGGGCTCCACCCAAATTTCAAGAATTTATTGATAAATCTAAGATACATGTTATTTGGGTGAGAAAATTTAATTTGGACTCTTTGGGAACCCCTAAGAAATTTGTAGGGACAAGCCTTGTGGAGTAAGGCTATTTGTGACATAATCTAGGATATTTGTGCTTTATACTTATTTTGTTTTTCTAGAATTATGATCATATTTGTATGTCTAATTTTTCTTATTTTCTTTGATTTATTGAAAAAAAATGTTTGAGAAAAACCAAAAAGATTTTATTATTGTGTGTCTTGGTTTGGTTGTGCTAGTCATTAACTTAAAACATTCCTCATGTGTTGATTGATGTAATGGCATGTTAAGGTTTAATCTTGTGTGCTTTATTGATTGCATTCTAATGAGTTAATAGTTTTGGTGATTGTAAACACCTCATTTTTGCCCGTTCGGCAGTCTCAAGTCTGTCCAAACTTGTATTCAAGCCAATATGGACATATTCCGAGTCAAACCAGTTTTTCAGACATAATCCAGTCAATCGATTGCTTCGCGGGCCCAAATAAAGGCAAAATGATCAAAGTACCCTTGGGGCATTGTTCGGTTCAATTCCAGTAGGCATGTCTTTTCGAAGACAGTAAGTCCCCGTTTTGATCTCAAATCCAATTTCAAGTCCAATTTCAATTCCAATTAAATTTAGAACGCCTTTCGAGAAAGTTGATCCCTCAAGGCGGTAAGTCCATTCTGTTTGGCACGTTTTCTAAGAAATTCTTCGGAACGGTAAGTCCATTCAAACTCGTCGGCCGGGACAAGACCCCTAGTCCTCGAGATGGTAGAACGGTCCACCTTTGGCGCCTGCTAGCCCGCCAATGAAGAAATGTCTGTTATTCGGCACGTCTTTCAAGAAAGTTGATTCCTCAGGCGATAAGTCTACCTAGCAACTTCTTGAGATCAGGCAATCTCTGGAATGATCGCGAACCGTTAAAGTAATGAAAGTACTCGTAAACATCGCAACTGTCAGAGTGGTGGAAACATTTGTAAACAGGTCGACATTGAGAATTGCCAACAAACCCCTATGTCACGGGACCACTATCAGAGTGACGAAAACACTTACATACTAGCCTCTAAAACCTCTATTGAAAACTTGAAGTGCTGCAACTCAAAAGCTCTCGAAGACCAAGCAAGCAAGCAAAACAAAGAAGATACAAGGTAGGCTTCCTATTTACGTTCACGCAATTCCCCCCTCTCTCTTCTCTCTCCTAACCCACTTGGGTTTTCTTCTATTTTAATCCTCATCTTCTACCCCCCTTTCTTGCATGCTTGAAATAAGGGATTCCCCGGTTCATGTGTAGGATTAGGCTATTAAAAGTCACCGTGTTAGGGGCTTTCTCTTAGTCTAACCGGAGATCACTTGGCTTTGGCCCCCTTAATTATATGGTGAAGCCTTAAACATTATATGTTCACGACCCCAATTTGCATTGTGCATATCATGATCATGCATCTTTCTAAAATTCATTTTCAAACTTGTTTTCAAAACTTGTATTAAAATTTTCTTCTTTAAAAACTTATTTTCAAAATCACAATCCTAAGGTGATTCTAGCATTTTCATAGTTAGGGTTGCTTTAAGAAAGTATTACATTTAAAGTAATCAATATGGTCTATAGTTTCAAATCCTTGTTGTTTTCAAAACCACAATCCTAGAATAGTTCTAATCTTCTTATGATTAGAATCGTTTTAGGAAAGTGAGATATTTTTAGAGGTTTGCAAAAGTCTACATTCAAATCCTTTTCAAATCTCTTTTTCTAAAGTCTCTTTTCCAATACACTTTCTAAAAAACTCTCTCCAATCTCCTTTTCAAAATTGTTTTTTAAAAATTGCCTTTTAAAAATTCCCTTCAAAAAATTTATTTTTCAAAACTTCTTTTTAAACTCCTTTCCAAAAAACTTTCTTCAAAATTCACCTTCTAAAAATACTCCTTAAGTTTCCTTCCTAAAAAACTGTTTCCAAAAATCTTTCCAAAAAGCTCTCTTCAAAATTCACCTTCTAAAAATGCTCCTTAAGTTTCCTTCCTAAAAAACTCTTTCCAAAAACTCTCTTTTCAAGTTTACTTTCTAAAAATTCATTTCTAAGATCTCCTTCCAAAAATCTTTCTTTCCAAAAGTTCTACTTTTCAAAATCTCTTTTTCTTGAAATCCAAGTTAAACCCTAGAGCCATGGTTAGGAAACCCTAATTTTCTTTCTAAAAACCTCAAACTTTAGATTACTAAATCCTATTTCTACATCAAAATCATATATTTCAAAATCCTATTTTCTACACCAAAATCTAAGATTTTCAAAACTTCATCTTTCCAATTCTATGTCAAATCAAATCCTTTGTTTTAGGTAACCAAGTCCAATCTCCCTATTTAGGAAACTAGATCCAATCCTTCATTTTTGGAAACAAAATCAAACCATCTCTTTCTTAGAAACAAAATTCAATCTTTTGTTTTAGGAAATAGGAATCCAAATATTTTCTAAATCCAAATATTTCTTAATCTAAATCTTCCCTAATTCCAACCTTTCCTAAATTCCATACATTTCTAAATTTCAACTTTCTAAATTTAAATTTTCAAATCTTTCTTAAACTTAAATCTTTTCTAATTTTAAGTGTTTCTAAAACTCAAACTTTCAGACCTTTCCTAATTTTGACCATCCATTTCAAATCTTCCAAAATTCTTAACTTTCTAAATTCGAAATTTTCTTAAGTTAAAACTTTCTAAATTCAAAATTTTCCAATTTCAAAACCTTTCCTATTTTAAATTTTCCTAATTCGAAATCTTTCCTAAAATGAAACTTTCCTAAAGCGGAATTTTCCTATTTTGAAACTTTCCTAATTCAAACCTTTCCTAAATCCAATCTTTTTTAAATTCCAACTTTCCTAATCTTCAAAATCCAACATTCGAGTCAAATCTTCTCTAAATTCCTTCCAAGTCAAGTCAAATCTTTCTCAAACCACAAGTCTTTCCTTAGTCCCATCTTTCCTAAGTTTAGGTTTCCTAAAACCAAGTTTTCCAAAACCAATCTTTTCAAAATTTTCAATCAAAGTTCGATTTCCTAATCTTCCAATCCAAACTCTAACTCAAACTATTTGTCAAGTCAAACATTCTGTTTTCTATCGGACTCTTGTCTGAACTACAATTGACTTGATTCCCAAAAAGGGATACGTAGGCAACCCTCATGGGTGTGGTCATAACTTTTCTTAAATTTTCAATTCCACAACCTCTTTCAAATTTTCAATTCCATAATTTTTCAAACTTCCAATTCCAAAAATCTATTTTCAATTTCTAAAACTTTCTTTCAAAGTCGAACCTATCTTTTTAAATCAATTTCAAATCAAATCAAGTTTTTTTTATTTCCAAAATCAAGTCAAATCTTCCTTTTCAAAAATCAAGTCTTATTCTGGCACTTGCATATTATGCATCATGTTAAACTTCTTTTCAAAAGTGGATAGGTTTGGACATTTATTAATCAAAGATTCTAATGAGTGAACCTAGGGTGAATAGACATGTAAGTACCGCAAGGGCAGGGTAGAGTGATGGCTTAGTGCGTCTTCCCTACACGTAACCAACTTCTGGACCTAGATAACTGTTTTCAAAGACCAAATGGAGTTATTTTCAAAAAGGGCTTAAATTTTTCCAAAGATTGCCAAACAACCTATTTTCTTAAAAATTCTCTCTTGAGGGAGTTTTCAAAATTATTTTCAAAAACCCTAAATGTAATCTTCGGATTGTGCTTAGTTTTGGGTGACCAAACTCACCTTGATCAAGTTAGGTGGTGATTCCGAATCTTTTTCTAAAAAACTCTTTATTCAAATCAAAATTTCAATTCAAACTTAGTCGCACTTATCCTTCCAGGAGGATGTGTTCTAACGAGAGAGTACAGTATTTTTTCCGCTTGTGTGTATATTCCTCGAGTGCGAAAACTCTAGACGCGACAATGATCATTATCATACTTATGATTCATGTTTAAAAGGTGCATTTCTCATGAGAACTCTTAAAATGTGAAATTTGCCTTTTATGATCCCCTTATAGCACATATCATAGTTGAAACCTCTTGAAACTTCTATTGGCCAGATTGATTATGTACATATGATTCCCTCTCTTATTTGTATTATATCCTTGATGAAAATGGCTACTGCTGAGTGTGAGTGCAGCTATCATTGCTATATGGCAAAAGGAGAAGGCTACCAGCTCATGTGTGTGAAAGCTACCATCTCTTTGTGTTTCATATTGCCATACTTGGAGAGATAAGGTTGGAAATTCATTGAATGTCTTGAGGGGGAGTGCTCAAAAATTGAGAATGAGGTGTCATGAAAATTGAGAATCAGATAAAATGGGTTTGACTTCTATGTCTTGATCTTCTTGATGCGATCCTCCATAATGTGATATTTTTTTATCTTGTCTGGGGTCTATATTTTCATTGATCTTATTAAAGTACTTGCATTCATCATACATTATCATGGATATGTTTTTGATCCCCTCATAACTAATTATTCTATCCTTTTTGTGATCTTTAAGCATGTTTGAAGTTGATTTTTTTTCACGCTACAGTTATCATGAGACTCATGGGTTATATTTTGTGTTTTGATGATTAGCATGCTGGGTTTAAGACAACGTTTCTATAAAATTACCTTGATTTTGTTTTGTTTCAAGCTAGTCTAGTTTTGACTGATTGTTTTGCATGAATGATATTCTTTTTTTTAACATATCTCCATTTAGTTTTTGATTGCATGATTGTTTGATAATCATTTCTCATATTGAGACAACAAGGGGGATAGAAAATCTATGTGCTTAAATGTTATTAAGACAAAGAATCCATTAAGGGTGAGATATCATCTTTATATCTATCAGTCTTTTTCTCTAGCTCCCTGTGCTTACTTTGTCAATTTGTTCCAAAAAGAGGGAGAGAATTATATGCTTGATGTTTGATATATGCCTTATGTTTGATATACGTCTGTGATCTTGATATCTTGATATTTGATATTGCCTGTAATCTTGATACCTTGCACTTGATGGTATTGTCTTTTGTTGAGTAAATATTATGCAGGTACAAGAGCTTAAAATGATTGGTGTTTGATAGACAACACCCTTATACTTGTGAGTTAGGTATAAGTGTATTTTATTTTGATTTCCCGGTACTTCACAGTTTAGCATAGGGTTTTTTTGGTCATGAAATTGCCAAATTGGGAGATTGTAATATCATGTAATTGGCTAAATTTCATGACAAGTTTTATTCCTTATAATTTGGCTTGTTGGGGTGTTTATCACAAGCATTTGGGATATCCTTAATGCATATTCATTCGAGCTCATGCTAAGAGAGTCTTGGATGATACATAAAGTAATCGTTTTGGACTTCGATGGACCTTCCCTAGACTTCGCTGGACCCTCGAAGGCTTTCAATGGAAGAAACAGATTAGGTGTAAATTTGCTAAACACTTCACTAAACTTCGTTGGACCTCGTAGCCATGAGGTGTAAACTTCGCTAAACCTTAACAGACCATGCTATAAGTGAGATGCATGAGTTTTAAACCCTAGGGACGCCGCCGTGAGTTCTTTTTGATGATTTTGGAAGTCTAGAAATTCTAGTTTGCCTCCTCTATAAATATGATACTATGGGTAGGTCAGTAAAGAGATCTAAGGAGGTCAAAACACCTTTGAAAGAATTTATTGCTTAATTGCCTTAGATTCAAAGGATTTTTATAAGAGGGAAGCCGCTGTGAAAGTCATTCTAAAGGTTTTGACATACCTTGAATAGGCTCTCAACTAGATTCTTAGCAATATCAACCTTCATCCTTAATTGGTTGATGTCTTGAAAGAGTTCAAGACAGTGGTGGATTTGAGTTCAGCTTTTGAAGGATTCTAAAGGTGTTGTGGAGTTCGACACTCAATCAAGCATTGAAGAAACGTAATCAAAGGGTAGATACGTAATTGTGAAATTCGATCAATACAAGAAGAGCACATCCGCAAGCACGTGCATTCAGCACCCATGGATTAGGAGTATCTAGGGTTATGTTGTAAGTTGACTCTTTTGTGTTATTTCTTGATAGTTTTTGGTCGACTGGACTAGGTCCCATGGTTTTTTCTTGCTTTAGGTTTTCACACAAAAATCATGTGTCAATTGTGCGCTTGATTTTCTTTACTTATCTTATCATATGTTGTGATTGCACATACCTATAGTCATAACTATCATAGTATTGCGTCAATACTCGTTCTTTAGCAAAGCTATAGATAAGGCTAGGTTTTTGAAACGTAATGAGAAAATTATACTAATGAACGCTTATTCTTTTTCAGAAAACCGACCAAAAATCCAAAATAATTAGGAAAGTTTAAAAATCTCACAATTAATCAGACATGGTAACTACAATAAAAGGTCTATGTTTGGTACAATGGAACATAATAGGATGGATAGGATTGAGAATGTAATAGAATGAAACGGTCAGTTATATTCTCTTTTTAGTTTGCCTATTGAAAATGGAATGATCATTCTCATGTTGATAGGACCAATTGAGAATGCTAGAACATAATGGAATAAAATTTTGGCATATATTATGTAAATTAGATATAATATTATATATAGAGTATTATAGGTATTATATATGATTTGATATATATCTTTGCGAAACACTATGGCAACGGTGGTCCTCCTGATATGAAGGTGTGAAGGCAGTTGATCCTAATATTCTTCTATAAAAAAATTTTAAAAAAGTCTCCATTTCGAATACATAGATAATTTTTCATCCATGTTGCACCCACCCTTGTAATCTAATGACATTCAAAGAACATACTCTTGGAGTCTATTTGGATTTTTTTTTTTGGGAGGGGGGGGGGGGCAAGGGAAAGTTCTAAAATTTTATCTCACTTTTTTCTGTTGTTTTATTCTACTTAAGAGAGAAATGGAAAGGAAAAGAGGAAAAGTTTTCAAATCTCTCTCTCTCTCTCTCTCTCTCTCTCTCTCCTTTCACTTTTCTTTCATTTTCTTACAAAACCAAATAGGGAATGGAAACTATTTTTCTTTTATTTTTCCTTTGCTCCCCAAGTTTCAAACCATAGTTACTAAAATGGGAAGCGGAAGTGAAAAATATTAGGAGAAATGGAAACAAGAAACACGGCCAAAAAATATAAGGGGAAATGAGAAGCGGGAAATGATTGAGAAACTTAATAAAAACCTTATTAGAAAACTTTCATGAAACTCAAATGAGACCTTTAAGAAACTTAGTAGAGACTTTTGAAAAATTTAATGGAAACCTACATCAATAATTTTATAGATTCGTATTACAACTTAAGGGAAAAAAATGTATAACAATTAATAATTCAAGTTTTCAAAACGTTTCTTATAAGTTTCCCAAGAGTTTTTAAGGAGTTTTCCAAACATTTTCACTGCGTTTCCTGAAAGTTTCTTCAAAATTTTGAAATGAGTCTCATACCTGTATTGGAAACGCGTTTCCGAATAAATACATTTTCTCCTCCAAAATGAGTTTTCCTGTAACTATGTTCCAAACAGGCTTTTAGCTTTGTGCACAAGGCACAAAATGTAGGCTCTCATGCCACTTGTTGATGCAATGCAAAAGCCACTGTCGCGCCCTAATTTTTGAGGGTCCAAAGTCCTTTCGGCTTGGAGACAAAAAGCACGAAACTCTGTTACTAGAACTCGTCCTTCTAGAAAGATAAGTGTGACTAGGTTTGAATTAATTTGATTAAGGGCTTTTTAGAAAAATAGGAGTCGCCACCTAACTTGATTAAGGCGAGTTAGGGCACCTAAAACTTAGTGTTAATCCGAAGATTAAACATAGGGTTCGTGAAAAAGATTTTGAAAACTCCCTTAAGAGAGGGTTTTTAAGAAAATAGGTTGTTTGACAACTTTTGGAAAGATTTAAGCGCTTTTGAAAAATAACCCTATTTTGGTCTCTCGAAAATAGAAATCTATAGTCCGGGGGTTGGTTGTGTGTAGGGAAGATATCCTAAGATCATCACCCTACCCTGCCCTTTCTGTACCTACATGTCTAATCACCATTTTGTTCACTCACTAGAATAACCAATTACCATTGTCCACTTATTATCCACTTTAGAATTTTCAAAAAGGGGTTTAGTCATCACTTTTTGGATGAATGATGCTTGATGCAAGTTGGGGAGGAGTTTGAAATAGGAACTTTGAAATGATAGAAGTGTTTAAAAAAGGAGATTGGAGTTAAAATAGAAGTTATGACCATACCATTTTAGATTACCTATGTATCTCATTTGGTGAGAATCAGGTCATTCGTAGTTCGGGTAAGAGTCCGATGGAAAATAGGTGCATTAGGGCCTTTGGAAAAGTTTGAAGACACATTGAGGTTTTTGGAAAAAATTTGAAGACACATTGAGGTCTTTGGGAAAAAAAACCTTAAGAGTTTTGGATTGAAATCGGGTAATGGAGTGTTTTGAGATAGAACGTTAGAACTCTTGAAAGGGGGTTTAGAAATATATTTAGAACAACTCAAGGGAGTTTTGGAAAGTGCTTTTGAAATGACTCAAGAGAGTTTGGAAAATGTCTTGAAGTTTTGTTTGGAAACCTTAGAAGTATGATTTTGGAATGTTAAAAAGGTTTTCGAAAATCATTTTTGAAATCACCTAGGACTTTGGAGTTTTAATATAGACAACCTTGGAGGTTATTTTTGATATGCCACTTTTCCTTGGAATCCCTAACCATGAGAAGGATAGAGACATCTTAGGGTTGTAAGTTCTTGAAGACATTTTTAGAAATGATTTAAAGATAGGGTGTAGGAGGAGTTGGTTTTTGAAATCTCAAGAGAATAGGAGGTCTTTGAAAAATGGGTGATGAGAATAGTTTTGGATAGAAAGATGATTTAAAAAGAGGCCCATGAGTTACGATCTTGAAGCATACTATCCTAGATTGAGTTGGCCTAAGGTTAGGGGTGACCTAAGGTTAATTAACTTGGGTTAGATTAACCTAGGATTGGACAACTAGGGTCAAGATAACATAGGGTTAGGAAACTGAGGTCAAGTTAACCTAGAGTTGGATAACCAGGGTCAAGTTAACCTAGGGTTGGATTGGAAAATAGTTTTGAAAGGTGGTTTCATGCACTTTTGGAAAGGGTTTTGGGAAACAACTTATGTTATGCAAAGGACTTTGGTAATCAACCTCTTTGAAGATCATTTCCATGAAAATTTGGTTTTAGCCAAGAGTATGATTTATATGGTTGATGTTTGGAGACCATTCCAAGGAAGGTTTCCTTATGATCATTATGACCATTATCTTGATAAAGTATGGAGTCCAAAAATCATCATGATGATGACAATTTTTTGAAACACCATTTTTAATGCAAAAATGGAGAGAATAAATTTTTTTGAAAACCATTTTTGAGAAGGAGATTTTGAAAACCATTTTTAAAGGAAATCATTCCAATAAGAGAGGGTTCTTATGACCAAATAAAAGGGAGACTACTCAAGATAGGGTTTCATGGGGCCATTTTAACCACAAAGCTTGAGAGAATGGAAGCCTTGAAAATTAGAGAGTTAGAAAACAATTCTTATGCAAGTTGAAATGCAATGATGCAAACGTGTGAGTTAGGGGGTTAGGGAGAGACTTTCTAAAGCATGGTTTCTAAGGTATCATTCTAAGCTTCAAGGTGCCAACTCTTGGAACCATTTTAAGAGGGGCATTAAACTTGAAATTGACATGGAAATAAGAGTAGTGCAAACTTTGTATATCATGATTATAAACACAAAAATGAAGCCAAGCACACAAAACATGATGAAGATAGCAAAATGCAAGGGGTCATGAATACATACAAGGCTTTAGGCTACACCACATAATCAATGGGCTCTTAGGCCATACTATCTTAAAGTGGGCTAGTGAGAGATCTCCCTACACGATGGCTCCCACTAGCTTCCCTCTAGGCATGAGCTAATAGCCCTCTTGGCTCAAGCATGCTAGAAATGGGGTTTGAAGATAGGGTTTAAAATAGAGAATAGCCTAAGTAGGCTAGGAGGGAGAAGAGAAGAGTGGGGAAAGATAAAAAAATGTAAAAGAGATACCACATTTTGCCTTCAACACACTTGTAGTCTTCAATGGATGCCTTGACTTGGACTTGAATGACTTTAAGAAGGCTTGAGGGGCTGGAAGGGAGTGTTTAATGGCGTATGAGGCTATGTAAGTGAAGTGTATAGGCTTGAGGGAGGTGGAATCTAGCCTAAGTGTTGAAGGAGTGGAATATGTATAGAAATTCGAGATTCTGGAGCAGTTTCAACAGAGCTTCGCATCAATTTCGGAGATGGAATATGCAAAGGGGTGTGCTGGTATTTATAGGCAATCTAGAACAGGCCTGCCGCATGTCGCACATGAACCAGTACTGTTTCATTGCCAGAATGACACTTAACACTCATTGTACGGGTTAAATTCGACGGTTGATCAAAATTTGATCGATCTGACCAAAATTTGAGCGCATGTAGCATACGCTTCGCCATCGGGAAAGTTAGTTTAAATTTTACCTTGATAATTGAGCCAACCGGGAAGGTTTCAGGAGGATCGGTTGTACCCGAGGTGTTTTCTTAGGGTTTTTGGTGAACTTTTGTGTTTTCAGCAAGTTCAAACGGTGTTCGGAAGTGTGAGATATCATATCGGGAAGCATGCATAAAATGACATCTTTGCAGAGCGTCTGTGATACGCTCCATGGGTGTTCGAAAGTAGTTGTTTTGTGTTGCATGATCAAGGCTTTCGGGAAGCGATCTTTCCGATCGGATCGTACCGATGGAAAGTACTCTGGAAATACTTTTAGGAATTCCTTAGTTTACGCATTTCTCAAGTCGTTTGATAGTGTGTTATAATCAAAAAATTAAAAAAAAAGTCAACCTAGGCAGAGCGTCTGTGAAACGCTCCAGGGGTTTTTGAAAGTGGCATTGTTCGAGCCATACGATGAGGAGCTTCAAGAAGCGATCTATTCGATCGAGCCGTATCGATGGAAAGATCTATGAACGAACTTTTGGGTATTCTCTAATTTATGCTTTTCTCAAATCATTTGACGATTCGTTATAACCAGGGAATCGAGGAAAAAGGTAATTTAGGCGAAGCGTTTGCGAGACGCTTTAGGGAACTTTTATCGAGTTGTGGGTGTTTGGTGTCGTGAGATCTTCCTTAGGTTAAATGGGGATTCATGACGAGATCCGCCGTTCAGTATCTTAGGACCGGTGTTGTTTTGGGACGCATTTGGGCCATCAGGGGCAAAATGGTCGTTTTGTCCGAGTTTGGTTTAAAATGGTCAGGAATGATTTGGCGTGTTGCGTTAAATGTGTCGGGTCATTCAAGGATGGTTTCGGGAGAGCCTTTTACCTTTTGGAGGAATTTGCATAGTGCTGAGGCTTTCAAGGGCAAAACGGTCATTGTAACCGGTGTTAGCCGGAATGGGACTAGAATCGAACCGAATGGCATGTGGAGTACGTCCAACAGTTCAGTAACACTTTGAAAGGGTGAACTTACCGTTTTGAGGGATTTTAAACTTTCTTAAAACGTGCTTGAAGGCCCAAGGGGCTGAATTGGTCATTTTTCACCGAGTCGGGCTAACAGGCACTAGTGTTGACCTAGGTGTTGATTCCTGAGACCGCTCGGTCTCGGAAAACTACCTGTGCGGTATTGGTCCCTAGGAACGCCATGTCTTAGAGAGCTGCCTATAGAGTGGTGTTGGTTCCTGAGAACGCCTAGTCCCAAAAAGCTACCTGCGAGAGTGGTGTTGGCCTCCGAGAACGCCTAGTCTCGGAGAGCTGCCGAATGACGGCCACTTTACATTGGCGGGCTAGCAGGTGCCAGAAGTGAATCGTCTGGAATTTAATAAGGTGTTGGTCTCCGAGATCGCCTGATCTTGGGAAGCTACCTGGATGACATTGGTTTCCGAGACCGCCCGGTCTGGAAAGCTGCCTGGAATGCTACCTGGAATGATGGTGCTTATGGCTCCAGTATGTTGGCCCAAGAAGGCAACCCAAGAAAGGGGGTGAATTGGGTTTTATAGAATTTATATTAAGTAATGTAACTAAAAATAGTTTATGTATTTCAATAACAATTAATCAAGGTATGTATATCAAGCAAGTGAAGTATATATCAATGTATATATTTATGCAAGCATGTATAGTGAGTAGATAAGCAAAACAGAGTAAGAAAAGAAGAGCACCAGATTTATAGAGGTTCGACCAACCTTGCCTACGTCCTCTCTTCTTCGATCCTCACGAAGGTATTTCACTATGTAACACTCTTTACACAGCTGCTAGTTTTACCACAAGTACCCAGCTCACTCTTACAAAAGCTCCTTCCCAAGCTTTCAAAACCTAAGAGATTTTGTCCAAGCTTCTCTCAAACTTACAAGTGATTTTGTCCAAGTTTCACTCAAACTTACAAGTGTTTTTACCTAAGAACACTCAAACTTACAGATTTACAAACCCACCCAAGTGAAATGAATAAAGATTATATAATGGGTAACTCTCCTAATGAGTATATGAACAAGTACAACTCAATGAATAACCTTAAACACTCAGCAAAAATATGTGGTAGTTAAGGCACTGGAGATTTTCAGCTTCAAGCTCTTGATACCAATGATGTAATTGCTCTATTCATGATTATAGAAGTTGTAGATATCTTGTATTTAAAGCTATGGATCGATTCTAGCCATTGGAAAAGTATGAGAGAAGTTTTGGTGGCAAATTGCACCATACCGTCTATTAGAAATATAGCCGTTACTGTCGGGGGTTGACTTTTTTTACAATGAGTCGACTCTTTTTACAGTCTGCTCTAGCATTTTGATTTCAGGGGTCGACTCATGACTTAAAAGAGTAGATTCTTTTGGTCAAAATTTGCAGACTCAACTCTCTGTCCCAATGAGTCGACTCTTTTGTAGTAAGGGGTGAACTCTTTTAAGCAATCTTCAGAATTTTTATGCTCTGTTGAAATGAGTCGACTCTTGAATGATGAGGAGTCAACTCTTTTGAGTCTCCAGCAGATTTTCAAGACTTTGTTTGAAAGAGTTGATTCATGAAACTTGAGGAGTTGACTCTTTTTACCAAAAAGGTTATTTTTGTAACTTTTATTCAGTCTTCTCCAAAGTCTCCAATCTTTTCAAGAATCATCAAAATAAGATTTTTAAGGCTTGCAAATACTTCTTCAAAGCTTGATGACTCCAAGAACATCTTTAATCTATTCTAAAATTCTTTAATCACCATTACTTCATCCATTGATATAAGTCTTCTTCAATATCTTTAAGAGAGCTTCCAAAACTTAAAATCTTCATTTCTTCAACTGATTTTCTCTCCTTCTTTGAACATCTTCATTTCTTGATTTCTTCTAGGATTCTTCAATCAATATAACTTCTCCATAGACTTTAACAAATCTTCCAAAAAAGCTTTTCTAGTCTTGTAATTTCTTCCATGTCTTCAAGACATATTCAAATCTTCTAAGAAAACTTCCATGTCTTTGAGTTAGTCTCCTCTTCTTTGCATCCATCATTTTTGAAATTTCTTCATTCTCTAAAAGCTCACCATTGTTGGATATGTCATTCCTTCATGCTTATCAATCTTCAATCTAAGATTTTCATCATCTTGAGATTCCTTTATCTTCTTATAGTATCAGCTTTGTAGAATACGTCATCTCATCATGCTTTTCATTCTTCATTCTTATCTTTACATCACACATCCTCCATTACAATAAACTTTAAGTTAAGATCTAATTAATAATTAATTTGCATACTAAGTAGAATTATTAGATCATTAAACCATGTTTTGTTATCATCAAAATCAAGGCATTGACTCAACACAGTGGGCCCTCGTGGGCTCGAGAAGCGACCAGTTGATTGGAATGGAGTTTGAAAGACCCGTTTTGGGTTTGCACGTGGTGTGGTGTTTGAAAACTGAACCCGGTCGGGCCGGAGATTGTCGAGCGGGTAAAAATGGGGTGCTTACACCCACAAAAGCTAAGGTTGTTCAAAAAATTGTCCAACCCGATCCAACGATTTTGTGATTCCACCTGTTAGTTTTGGGTGGATAATGCCCAGCTATATTCGGTTCGGGTGGAGGGCATTTATTACTCCAATCCAGCTTGGCCAATCCGGTCCTAACTCGATCACTTTATAAGTCAAGTGCGATTCCAAAAGTCTTCAACCCGATCTAATCGGGTCGAGTGATGGATGACTACCCAACCGGACCCATGAAAACCCCTAGGCCCTAACTAAAGCCTCCAAAAACTTATGCAAAAAATCCCACCCCACTCTAACCGCAAATGCCCAAGAATCGCGCCAACCCTAGCTTCAGGATAGATATATATGTATATATACATATATATGTTAATTATTTACAATATTAATGGCATTGGTATTCTACATGTCATTGGTATTATTTTGCCTTGAGCAATCATTGTTTATTATCATGGATCAAAAGAAGCTCGTGCGGGACTCTTTTTTTTTATACTTCTGAATTAAAACAAAACACAACAAAGAAATTTACAGCCATGCTTACATGCACTATGAGATTTAGAGTCATTTGTTGGCCCAAGTAGGCAACCCAAGAGGGGGGGGGGGTGAATTGGGTTTTATAGAATTTATAACAAGAATTGCAACTAAAAAATCGTTTATGTATTTTAGTAACAAATAATCAAAGTATATGTATCAAGCAAATGAAGTGTACATTAATACAAGTATTTGCAAGCATGTATAATGAGCAAGTAAGCAAAACAGAGGCAGAAGAGATATGCACCAGATTTATAGAGGTTCGGCCAACCTTGCCTACGTCCTCTCTTCTTCGATCCTTTCGAAGGAATTCCACTATGCAATACTCCTTACACAGCTGCTGGTTGTGCCACGAGTGCCCAGCTCACTCTTACAAAAGCTTCTTCCCAAGCTTTCAAAATCCAAGAGATTTTGTCCAAGCTTCTCTTAAACTTACAAGTGTTTTTCCAAGAACACTCAAACTTACAAGGTTACAAATCCACCCAATCGAGAATGAATGAAGATTATACAAAGAGTGACTCTCCTAGTGAGTATATGAATGAATACAACTCAATGAATAACTTTAAACACTCAGCAAAAATATGTGGCAGTTAGGTACAGGTGATTTTCAGCTTCAAGCACTTGATATGAATGGTATGATTGCTTTTCTCTTCTTGTTTGAAGCTGTATGTATCTCATATATATAGGTATGGATCGATTCTAGCCGTTGGAGAAGTATGGGAGAAGATTTGGTTGCATTTTTGCCCATACCGTCTGTCAGAAAACTAGCCGTTACGGTCTAGGGGTTGACTCTTTTCACAATGAGTCGACTCTTTTTGCATTTCAGCAGATTTTTCAAGTCACTGTCCAAATGAGTCGACTCTTTTGTCACAGGAGTCGACTTTTTTCAACAGTCTGCAGAATTGTTGTTCTCTGTTGCAATGAGTCGATTCTTTTTGGCCAGGAGTCGACTCTTTTTGCTTGAGGGATCGACTCTTTTTACCAAAACCCATATTTTTGCAACTTTTCTCCATTCTTTTCCAAAGCTTCCAATTTCTTCAAGGATCATCTAAATAGGCTTTTTAAAGCTTGCAAATACTTCTTCAAGGTTAGATGACTCCAAGAACATCTTCAATCCATTCAAGGTGAATTTTCTTCATTTTCATCACTTGTAGAGCTCTTCCATCATCATAGCTTCATCCATTGATTCAAGTCTTTTTCAAGATCTACAAGAGAGCTTCCATGACTTAGAATCTTCATTTCTTCAATCAATATGGCTTCTCCATGGACTTCAACAACTCGTCCAAGAAAGCTTTCCAAGTCTTGTGATTCCTTCCATGTCTTCAAGACATCTTTAAATCTATCAAGAAAGCTTTTATGTTTTTGAGTTGGTCTCTTCTTTTTCCATTCTTGCAAGATATCTTCAAGTCCTCAAAGTCTTTAATCTTTTAAATCAAGATTTTGATCATTTTCATTCTTCTTCTTTGATATCCATCATCTTCATTCTCTTATAAAATCACCATTGTTGAATATGCTATTCTTTCATGCTTATCAATCTTCAATCTAGGATTTTCATCAACTTGAGATTTCTTTTTTTTCTTATAATATCAGCTTTGTAGAATACATCACTTCATCATGCTTTTCATTCTTTATTCAAATCTTTGCATCATAAATCCTCTATTATGATAAGCTTCAAGTCAAGATCTAATTAATAATTCATCTGCACACTAAGTAGAATTATTAGATCATTTAACCATGTTTTGTTATCATCAAAATCAAGACATTGACTCAACATCATTCTCTCATGCCTTACAAGGGAATTGTGCCAGAAAAAATCCCTAATTGATTGCTATTGTTCTTCCCCCCTTTTGTATTCATCATTAAGTCAATCATGATAAGTTGGTTTTTTCGAATTTCTTTTTTCTGAATACTTATCCATCATTGATTCACTATTAGGAATGAAAATTTACCTTGAGGCCCATAGATTGCCTGAGCCCAAACTCTTTGAGTGGGTTGGGCTCTGTACAATGAAGCCTGACCCAATCCAAAAGCTTGAAAAAGCCCGAAAGATGAAAAAAATCATGAGAAATTTAAAATCTCATTCAAAAATATAAAACCCTGCTCAAAATCTTGAGGCCTGGTCCCTTGCCCTACCCAAGCCTGACATGCCTTATGGTCGTGGTTAGGGATGGTAGTGGATCGAGGTACAGCGGAGATTAGCATCTTCATTCTCGCATCTACCTAAGAAATTCACCTACATCCCTACCTCCATACCCATACGGATATTTTGTTGGACGTCCATCCCTGCCTAGCGGGAAAAAATCTCTGTACACCCCAGCCTCCGAACCGGCCCCCGCCCCCACCCCGCACCTGTCAAGCCCAATAACACTAAAAAAATATCCCAAAAAAAATACAAAAATAAATAAAAGAGCAAAAAAATACAGTTGGCAAAATTTAAATTTTATTATTTACAAGTGAGCCCTTATTTTTTGTTTTAAAATTTATAGTTAAACCCCTTTTTTAGTATTAATATTTACAAGTGAGCCCTAAATAATTATTAATTGTATTAATACTTAACGGGTATGGTGGGGCGGAGAGGGGCGGGGTGGGGGAGAACCTAAGTCCATCCCCGCCTCCATACCCACACGGGTTTAGTTTAACACCTCTATTTCTGCCTCCATTCTCATTTTGAATTCTCCATATCCTCTCAATACGAGGCGGGTTTGTCGGATATCCATATTTTCCTAATCCACTGCCATCCTTAGTCGTGGTAGGACTTGGGTCTAGGATTTGGAAAATTGGCCTAACCAGGCCCAAACACAAATAGGACTGGGCCAGGCTGATTGGGCTGGATTTACATGGCTATTCACCATCCACTAAAAGAGCATGACACTAGCTAAGCTACAAGATTGAATACAGCCGAAGGTCTAGGATTTTTTCTTAGTGGGAGCTTTTATAATTTTTTTTATTCGTTACAAAAGAGGGCGAAGCCAAAAGAACTAAACTAAGAACTAGAAACACTATGTGAGAGAAGGATTATGGAAAAGTATAAAATAGGTGTAAAACTAACAACTTCTTACATCAACAGTTAAAGTCTAAACAACAATTATAAGTTTCGTGATTTCACATCTGTATATTATAAATAGAAATAAGCTTTAAGTTCTTCATGTGTACAAGTTCCTAGGTATATCCTAATATTCAATTTTTTTTCTTATTAAAACATGACCCTCTTTTTTTACCTTGTGTGACATCACAATGGAGGAAGTTTTACAAATACTAAATTTTATTCAAAATATTAATGTTGTTCTAATTGACAATTGAGGACCTAGATAGAGTATCTAAAAAAACTTGCAAAATACAACAATGATAATCATGGTAAGGAGTATGCTAACCCCTGATTTCAAGCGTGTTGAAAATATTTCAAAACAAAGTAGCTCTTTTTCTTCTTCTTCTGTTTTTTATTTGTCGTTGTATGTTTTCAAAATGAGTTCGACTTTGTGTTTTAAAGAAAGCTTCTACATATCTTATTTAATGTATTGACAAATTTAAGGATTATGCTATACATTTGAAAATAGTTTACAAAATTTATTACTAAAATAATATGATAGAATAAGAATCATCCGTTATAAAATAAAGAATAAATTGCATCGGTGATCCTTATAGTTTTTTACTAGTCTCAATTTAGTTCCCATAGTTTCAATTACAATAATTTTACCCTTTAAATTTGTAATTGATTTTTAATAGGTCCAATTGACAACCGAGGCGTAGCTTTTGGAAAAAAAATAAGTATGTGCCGTACACATGGAATCAATTGAGGGGCATAACGGTAAAAGTACATTCTTTGTACCCAAAATTAAACATATGCCCCACACGTGTGCTACCCTTCTCATGTATACATGTATGCAATAAACATGGAAGACTGTATAAACAAAAGAGAACAGGGAGAGAGAGGACGAAGGAAGGGAAGAGATAAGGAAAAGGAAGAGAAAATGAAGAGTGTGTGACTGTGGATGGCCGTAGGTGGTGGCTGAGCTTGGCTTTTGGTGCTGTTGTTCGTGAGAGAGATGGCAGCAAGGCGGTGTCTGTCGTGGTTTATTAGGGGTGGACGACGGTGGTTAATTTTACTAAGAGAAAGAGGAAGAAAAGCTTGCGTTTCTGAAAATCAGTGTGTTGGATGTTACGTAGTTTTTTGTTGCAATTATGTGCAGAAAATTGACTGAGAAGAAAATATAAACAGTTGTGTTTCTGAAAATCAATGTGTATGGATGTTACGTACATATATCAGTGGCCTTGTTTGTGTGTATGTAAATAATATTTCTAAGATGCCATCATTTGTGTTTGCAAGGATTTGAAAAAATTTTAGCACCACTGGTGACAGAAATTGTTTGTGGTTGGAAAAAAGTTATAGAGAAAGAAAGAGGTGGTAGAATGTTGTGGTGGCTGGAAATGGGTTTTTAGTGAGAGAAAGCGAAGAAGAGAGAGAATAGATGGTGGATGCCAGAGGAGAGTTCTCCGGCTATACATTTCTTCTCATATGTATGTACATATACATGGAGATATATGTACGTAACAATATGTATATATAATGTGATGATGGAGTATTTAATGTGAGACTTATGGCTCATTGGGCGCGACTTCGCTACTGTTGGGCTTGGTGCGGTCAAGTGCGGTCGATTAGCTGGACCAATAAAAGGTCGCCATGTGTTCTTGTTAACACATCTTTAATGCGAGACAATGTAGCCCATAAATCTGCCGTTAAAACTCTTTTGGTATGATGCTCTTCTTGCGGTCTTACTTTTACCCCACTTTTCTCTCTCATCTTAACTCTCTCTCTCGCTCTCTCTCTCACTAAAAAGTCCTCTTTGGACTCTGGTTCCATCTCTCTCTCCTCTTTCTCTTCCCTTACTAAAAGTCCTCTCTGATTCTCTGCCTCATCCCTGTTCTCTCACTAGTCAAGAACATAAACTATAATCAAGGAGGTGGAGCATGAAGCTAGGAAAGTTAAGGAAGATGCAAAAAAGTGGTACTAGGAGATCTCGAGCTTGCGGGCGGTGTCCATCACCAGAGTAGAACATGTCAAAAAATAATGCAATACGTCCTCAGGCAAAGAAGAGAGAGAGAGCGAGTGTTACAGAGGAGAGAGAAAAGTGGGGCAAGGAGTATACAAATAGACGTTTAACAACACATTACTCCGCTACATTGTCTTACATTAAAAATGTGTCAACAAGAACACATGGTGAGCTGCTAGTGGGATAGCTAATCGACCGCACTTGACCGCACCAAGCCCAACAGTAGCAAAGTCGCGCCCAGCTCACCACATGTTCTTGTTGACACATTTTTAATGCGTGACAATGTAGCCTAGTAATGTGTCGTTAAATGTCTATTTGTATGCTCCTTGCCCCACTTTTCTCTCTCCTCTATAACACTCTCGCTCTCTCTCTCTCTTCTTTGCCTGAGGACGTATTGCGTTATTTTTTGACATCTTCTGTACTCCGGTGATGGACATCGCCGGCGAGCGCGAGATCTCCTGCTACCTCTTTTTCGCATCTTCCTTGACTTTCCTAGCTTCATGCTCCACCTCCTTGATTATAGTTTATGTTCTTGACTAGTGAGAGAACAGGGATGAGGCAGAGAATCAGAGAGGACTTTTAGTAAGGAAAGAGAAAGAGGAGAGAGAGATGGAACCAGAATCCAGAGAGGACTTTTTAGTGAGAGAGAGAGAGCGAGAGAGAGAGAGTGAGTTAAGATGAGAAAGAAAAGTGGGGTAAAAGTAAGACCCCAAGAAGAGCATCATACCAAAAGAGTTTTAATGGCAGATTTATCCGCTACATTGTCTCGCATTAAAGATGTGTCAACAAGAACACATGGCGACCTTTTATTGGTCTAGCTAATCGACCGCACTTGACCGCACCAAGCCCAACAGTAGCAAAGCCGCACCCTAGCTCATTGCCCCAGAGAGAGAGAGAGGGTAGAGAGAAGATGACGGAGAGAAGGAGATGGGTGACCCAAATAAGGGCAAATAGTCAATTAGTATTTTTCCATTTAAATTCTTAACGTCTATCATCAATTTAACCTATTAGAAACTAATTACCAAATTAAATGATAAAATTGTTACAATTGAAACTCATAAGAGAAAAATTAGAAGGACTACCGGTGTAATTAATCTTAAAAAAAACACCTGCCATAATAGCTCTTAGCCTCCCTTGAACCACAGCCAGATCTTGGAAATGGAGAAGCTCTCACCTACAGTGATCTTCTTCCCCTCTACATCTCCATCAAGTGCAGAGTTCCCATTGTGGCCTCTCAATTTAAAAAGGGACAAAGCCACTTGCAAGTTTGAATCACAAGGAACTACGTATTGGAATGAAACCATTGGGTAACATCTTCTTGCATCCAACTTGCAGCTATTGCTCTCCTTTTGACTTCGCTCTCCATTTTCTCCTCCTCTTCCATTTAGGCTTCTAAACTTGCCAAGCCTCACAGGCAAGACCCCTTTTCCAACAACATTTTCTCACACAATTTCTGGCCTTTTGTCACAAGAGAAATTATTTTCTCCACCACTACAAAAGCCAATTAATTATTCCCTCGACTCATCAAAATTAAACAATGGGCTCCATGGGAAGGCCAGAGTTTGCAAGGGTACCCCTACAAAGAGGGCATGTTGAGTTTAAAAGTAGCCATGTATTTATGCAAACGATGTGAAAAGCATGGCTGCACATGGGAAGCAACCTGAGCTTGTCTATGTATAAAAATTCACAGAAACAAACAGCACAATCAAATGGCTCCTTCAAACCTGCAATGTCCTTGTAGTAGAAGAGATGTAGAGCATCAATGAGAGTTTGGTCCAAACCTGAGTCGTGCAAGCGAAACAGTTGTTGTAGCTGTCTTGGAAAGGCATGAGTACCGGATGCTTTTGCTGGGTATCTATTTAATTGAGAGATGGGTGAAAAAGATGGTCGTTTCATGAGAAATCTAGCAAGAAGATGAAGAAGACCAGAGATGAAAAAGACAACAGCCAGGATCACTATAACCAAAAGAATAGCTGTACTGATTCTGCTAACAGATGGTGGTGATGGGGTTGCTTCTTTCTCAAACTCAGTGTCTGTTTGGTAGGGCTTAAAAGCCAAAAAAAATTTAAGCTTGCTAGTAAAAAAGTCAAGTTTTTCTAGTTTTTTTATTTTTCTGATTTTAGTTTAGATAAAAAAAAAAAAACAAAAAAACAAAACAAAAAAAAACAAAAAACAAAAAAGCCAAATTTTTTTTAACTTTTTTGCTTATAAGCTTCAAAAAAGCCAACGAAAAAACTGGTATCAAACGCAGCCTCAGAACTACTTTGAGGACGAGTGAAGGGAAAACAGAGAAAGTAAGTGGATGGACCAAAATATCATCTTTTTGCTCAATTAGGTATAAGATTCTAGACATTTTTGCGAATGGGCACAATTCAAAAAACTTTGGAAGGGAATTTGCTCAATTAATATTCTAAAATCAAATAAATAGGCATTGAGGAGCACCCTTGAACAAAATCCTTCTTGGTGTTAGTGTAATATGTTAGTTTAGTGTAATAGTATATTCAATCTCACATTGGTTAGGAATGTCTTTCCCCCATTCTTTGTTGTGTTATACATAGGACCAATATGTACATATCTAAATTATCCAATAGAGAACTCTCTATTTCTCTTTCTCCCTTCTACTAGTTCTAACATGGTATCAGAGCCAAATGAAAATATGCTCTGTGGTTGCCTTTCAAGAAATCTTTCACACCAAAACTACTAAGATTCTTATCTTCCTTTGAGCCAAATGAAAGTATGCTTTGTGATTGCCCTTTGAAGGATCTTCCACATCGGAACTTCTAAGGTACTCCTCGCTCCTCTGGCGCTCCTCCGGCCATCCTCTAATGCCCTTCCGGTGTCCCTCTGATTGTCATGGTTGACGTCAGCCTGCTATCAACTGACCCACCAACTGCAACCACCGCTAGCCGTCATTCGGATTACACCAGCCCAGTCTAGTCGCCACCCGATTCACTCCAACCCTCATTTTCAATCAGTTCGAGGCCATGGATTGTTCTAAGGTTCCCTAACCTATCTCTCTTCTCCTTAAGGGCAACAACTATATATCATGTCCAATTTTCTCAAGGGCCGCAAGTTATGGTAGTATCTCATTAGTGAGATCATAGAACCTGTCAAAGATAACAAGGAGAGCGATGATAAATTACGTGATCGTCTTAAAAAATGGGAGATTAAAAATCATCAAATTATCACTTAGTTCCGGAACACATCCACTCCTTCTCTTGCTTTTCAGTACGATCGTTTTACCACTGCTAAATCCGTTTGGGATTTTCTTGCCAACCGTTACACCATTGTAAGCCTCGCTTACCAGTATCAACTTCTTCACACCCTTCACCATATGGGACAGGATCCTAATCAATCCATCTATAGCTTCCTCTCTCAGATCTATGTCATTTGGGACCAACTCTCCTACTCTGATCCTATGTGGGAATGCTCTGCTGATATAGCCAAATTCATTGCTTACCGTAATCAACAATGTCTAATCATGTTTCTTATGGCTCTCACATATACGTTTGAACCTATTCGAGCATATCTTCTACATCGCACTCCCTTACCCATTTGGATCAGGCCATTTTTGAGCTTCTTTCAAAAGAGACATGACTAGGGAACTTCAAGGCTCATCATTTTGATACTGCACTCATGAATCATCATCCTCAAGGTCCTTCTTATTCTTTTCAGACAGGTACTTCTTCATATTAGGACACCTGTAGGTATTATCACAGCCTTGACCATGTCTTGTTACATTGTCTTGTGCGTGTTTGCAAACATTGCCACTAGACTGATCCAGGCCACTTACAGTATGAATGTCCCAAGTTGGCCAGTCAATCTAGGAATTCTCAGTCTCGTGGTCATCAGTTCTGAAGTCATAACTCCAAATCTGGCTCTCATGCTGCTGTTGCTGCTGAAGATACACCTATCTCTGCCAACTCCTCATCTTTTTTTACTGCCAATGACTTGCAGTCCCTTCTCTAGCAGGTTCTTTCCATTTCTAATAATCTGCCCTCTATTACTATGTTTGTTACATCAAGTATTTCTTCTTGGTTCTTTGACTTTGCCTATTGTAATCATATGACATCTGAACCTACCATTTTCTTTTCTAAAACCTCTACATCCAATGTTCCTTCCATTCATACTGCTGATGGTTCCCATATGCATGTTAGTGATATAGGGCGCATTTCCACATCTAATATTTCTCTTCCACATACTTATCTTATTCTTAAACTTTCTCTTAACCTCATTTCGGTCGGCCAATTTTGTGATCTTAGTCTCACTGTCACCTTTTATTCCACTAGTTATGTTGTGCAGGATCCACAGACGGGACAAACTCTTGAGATCTACCGTAAGCATGGTTGCTTATTTGAACTCATTCACCTTCATTTTCCATCGTCGTCCACCTCTCCAATTCAGTCTGCTGCCTCTACTGCCACTGTATCCACTTTAGTCTTATGGCATTCCCGTCTTGGTCATTTCTCTTTAGGATGCTTACGTCCTCTAGTCTCTAGTGGTCTATTAGGCTCTGTCTTCGTTGAAAACATTGATTGTTTATCATGTCAACTAGCCAAACAGCCAGCTTTATCTTTCACTAATAGTTTCTCTATTTCCTCTGCCCTTTTTGATCTCGTTCACTTTGATGTATGGAGACCTTCCCCTAATGTTACTATGGGGGGATCCAAATATTTTATCCTTTTTATTGATGACTTTTCTCGTTTTATTTGGATTTATCTCTTGCAAAATTAGTCTCAATTGCCTCAAATATACTCTGATTTTGCTAAAATGATTCAAACTCAATTCTGTCATCCAATAAAAGTTTTTCACTCTAATAATGTTATGGAATACAAAGACTCTACTTTTCTCACTTTCCTCAGCCAATAAGGCACTCTCCGTAATCGTTCTTGTCCTGGCACATCCCAACAGAATAGTTGAGCCGAATGTAAACATCGTAGCTTGTGGGTGTCAAAGTGATAGGAATAAAACAAAATGGGGAAAGAAAAAACTTCTACTAGCAAAAGAGGCCATAGCAAAAATGCATTAAATTAAGATCAGATATAATGAAGAATTAAATATCAAATAGCAAGAGATTAAAACACTGTCCAAGCTTACGATCATTGACATCAATAGACATAGCAATTTTGTCAAGCACTGCGATAGCATCCACAAGAGCTTCATTGAAAGCTACAATATGTCACAACCCACCAAACTAGAACACAATGAAAGCCTATTCAGATGCCAAAATGACAGCGGTGGATAGCAGAGCATTCTGGATATGGGCATTCTAGATATTTCTAAAGAATACTAGAAGATTCTAAAATGTTCTAGAAGTTTCCAGGATGTTCTAAGAAAGGGGGGGAAACTTCTAAAAAATTGAGGAAGGTTCTAGAATGTTTTAGAACATTCTAGAAGGTTATGGAATATTGTAAGGCTCTAGAACCTTCCACACAAGGAGGATAGCTTGTAGATACTTTTAGAATAAGCTAGAAGTAGGTTATGTCTTATAATTACTTAGAGAGTTCTAGAATCTTCCATACATGGGTAAATATAAAAGAATGCAGTAGAAGGTTCTAGAACATGGGGAAGCCTTCTTTGAGAAGTCTTGTAAATATCTAGATATTTTATAGGAGAGTTCTAGATGAGTCATTTCTACTCTTGGATCAAATTGATCTCCACCATCCATTGAGGAGATGACCACCTATAAATAGGGGGGTGAAGCTTCTGTTTGTAATAATCAAGTTCTCAATTCAAGCAAAACATTCTCCAAGCTCTCTTCTCAAGTGCTCTCTTATTCTTAACTCTTTTCTTTCGGTATTCTTAAGGTTTACTTAGCTTCTTCAAGGATGAAGTTAGCTAAGGCCGCACGAGTTGACAGTGTTGAAAATCCAAGCCCATAACAAATAGCACATTAATATGGGACTCAACAAAGAAGAACTGCTTCATCTGTCAAAAACAAAAAATACTTTCAAATCATAGCCAGCCACAACTCAATACCTCAACAATGAGTGCAGGCTGATAGTCCTTGCCAATGTAAGTTCCAGCAACATTCAGCATCTCACCACCTTCAAGAAATTCTCAAGTCAACAATCAATTCGTTATGAATGGAAGAACAGGATCACTTGTATATAGGGGGCTCCAGTGACTTACCAAGAAGGACGACTGATATTCTTCCATCACCAACTTCATCCTCTAAAGTGCGGCTCATTCCGACAATCAAGAGTTATGCCACATACGAAGGCGAGACAGTCAGATCTAGAGAAATTGATAACAACCTTAGCAATTTGAACACCTACCTTAGTAGTAGGATAAGCAGGATTCGGCTCTGGTAGAATGGCATTTACATCTACTATTCCTACTAACAAAATTACTGAGAACAACCTGAATAAACATATAACGAAAATTTCCTACAACAAACCTCATAAAACATCACCTTCCCCAACCAGTAGCATCTTGGGCATCGATCTTAGGGCCAAGTTGGGCGTAGCATCTCAGCCACAGCCTGTTAATTAACAAATAAACAAGCACTGTCAATTGAAAACTCAACTATTCTCCTCTGCCACAGCCTGTTAATTAACAAATAAACAAGTACTGTCAATTAAAAACTTAACTATTCTCTCTCTCAGGAAATCAAAAAATCAACGCACCTTCGACGCTTCTATAACATCACGTTGAAGTTCCCAATCCGTTGGAGCAGAATACGCAACTTCACTGAGATCATCTTCCTCGCCGTCGCTGACATCATCAACAACGCCGGACCGATCCCTGGTTATATCGTCAATCATGTCCGTAAAAGCATTTCTAGAGATTTTGAATTTGTCTAGAGAGATTTCCAATGTCCTAATTTGAGCATTGGAATTATTAGTGTAAATTCGGGGACGGATTCGAGAGGTCAACTTCATCGGAAAGTTTGTGAATCCAACGATATTCTTAAAATGGGAAGAACCCCAGTAACAGGGACCGGATCCTCTCCAGTGCCAATCTCTCCAGTTTAGTCTATCTCTCTTTACACATGTGTAGAGAGAGATAGAGAGATAAGCACTGGAGAGGATCCGGATCCCAGTAACAACCAACTTCCCCCAAATGAAGTAAATATTTCCTTTTATAAGCTCTGTTTGGAAATTGGGGGGAAAATTTTTTACATGGGCTCCACCTTTTGAGGCAGGTGATTGGCCAGATGGACGACGTGCTCCTGCGGTGTGCAAATATTATAATTTCCCACCAATTAGCGGAAAATGCAAAATATAATTTTAAAAAATATATTTTATATCAAATCAAATTGAGCCTTAAGTCAATTTTTATTTATTTATTATGGTATCCTGAATTCTTATAACATTTTTCACAAACACAATACTCTTTACGAGCACATAATAATACAGTTTGCTGCCTATAATTGTACTTGGTCGACGGCCACCAACTGATGAGTTGCGTTTCACTATGATCATATGAGAATCACGATTGTTCATCGTCAAAAATGACTAATTTAGCCAAAAAGGAATAGGTGACTGGCTGGCCCACGAGCTAAGTATCACTTAATGGGATTCCTCTAGTTCACGTTTTTGGCTTATATGAATTTTATATAATTTATGTGACCGGTAATCCTAGACAAACTTAGGATCATTGTCGGTTGAAAATTTGTACATGTAGTAAAATATAAATACAAAAAAAGCACTCTTTCAATAACCCCAACAATTGTGTGTTTGGCCAATTGAAAGGCCATTATACCTAACATTAACAGGGCCGGAGCTACGTTTGTGAGAAGCGGTGCTATGGCACTCCCTATTTTTTGTGTAATATCTATATATACAGTATATATATACATAGTGTTCTAACAAAATTTTGATGTATTGGCATCTCGATTTTTGTATTGGCATTCCTTAATTTTTTTGTGTAATATTTCTTTATGTAGCATGCATCTATAATTTAAAAAAAGAATATATTGGACTAGAATCTCCATAGTTTAAAACTAAAACCCTGATCTAATGTGATATTAAAATTTTTGTAAGTGGACTATGAGATTTATTCACTTTTTTTCCTTGTACATCTAAATTCCTAACTCATTAAATTCAAAAGATTGTAGTTTTCTAATAAACATTATCTAAAACTTTTAAAAAAGTCAATAGCTTGTAGGCTTTTAGTGTGTACCCATCCAACAAGTAAGCTTACCTATCGAATACACAAAATAAAAAAGTCAAAACAATAAATAAAACTATAGTTCTTTTATTTCATATAAAAAGTTTTCTGCTTCAATTTAGAAGCATGTGTAAACAATTTTTAAAATATAATCATTGTATTAAATGAAGTTAACATAGTACATGTGGGTCCTGCATGAGCTTGGACCAGTAGTCGACTAAAGACTTGAACTCCTTATGCAAAAAAAAAAAAATGTTTGGCACCCCCGAATCAAATTCCTGCCTCTGCCCCTAAACATGAAAGAATTCACAAATATTTATTTCCTGTAATTAATTATTGAATTAGGTACAATATTATGTTCCTTGCCTAACTACGTGGAATGGTATTCTATTGTACATAGGAGCTACAATTTTAAAACAGGGAGTGCTTACCTTGGGGATGACCTTTCTCCAAAATTATTTATCACATTAGGCTTTTGTCTTTTGAGACAAGCTCAATAATCAACATATTTGAATTAAATATTTTTGGTTAATACAACACGATTATCAAATAATCCTCAAAATGATCATACTTATTGAATACATGGTTACTTCTCATTTTTCAATAAGTAGCACTAGTTCCACCTACAAGTTAAAAAGCAAAAATAAAAATAAAAATTTATAGTATGTTGGTCACCAAGTCGTGTGATTTCACATTATGCCAAATTTTAGAGTGACGTGAGGTCACATATTTCTAATATCTGAAAAAAAAATGTATTTCTTTACGAGCTTATGTAACATATTCAAATATTCTCACTCCTATTATGCGTGCGTACACCATTCATTTGCGAAGGAAGCATTCAAGGTCAACAAACAATAGTTAAATAATTATTTTTGTTAAGTTTCTCATCAAATCTTTATCAATAAATTGTGCATAAAAGAACCGCCCAAAATACCTAACCCTTGAACCAGACACCAAAAATTATTAGTAGATTTTTTTTCCCAAAAACTGCAGTCGAGTGAGCCTACAAATTGTACTTTATTTTTCTCTTTACGAGACAATGATGGAAGAATCTAAACCCACTTACATTTTTTTTTTTCCAGCAATCTAGGTATAATTCACAAAAAAATTCAATTTTTATAGGCATATAAAAACTGTTAAATACTCACACGCATACAAAAAAGTCAAGTGATTTGGTATTACTAAGTATACGGTACTCATCTCTATCAACATGTATCACGTGAATACATTAACTAAGTTGAATTTGTAGTGTAGTGAAAAAATAGACAACATTCTATCATATTTTGCCACGTGATTTTTGTTCTTAAATTTTTTTCTATTACACCATAAATTTAGATTAATTGTGTATTTATACACTAATACACAAACCAAGTATCATAATTTAATAAAAATAAATATTGAGTACTCAGTACTACTTAACCATTATTTTTTTTCCTACACATCTAATGTCCTGATGTACTGTAATTACCTTGAAAGTATCACTAACATCACAACCTTTACGAATAGACAAACGATTTAGTTTAACAAATTTTGTTTGGGTGAGTAAGAGAAATGGCTTTTTCTTCTTACGAAGCTTCCTTAGAAAATATGATGAAGACAGCACTTTGGAATGTAATTTGTAACACAAAAACCCAAAATTTTCCTTGGTCCAAAATTTAGGCAATGTTTGTTTGGGAATTGGGAGCAAGGATTGGAGATGGTATCTGGGGCTTGGGGTCGCCTAATCTCGTGTTTGATCATTTGATGTGCAATCCCCACAAAATCGAAGATAAGTCTGTACACACAAAAGTCTTGTCGAACATACAAAGACAGAAATCGTAGTAGCAATTTGAATTTTATTACTTTTGAATAAGTAGATTACAATCTCTGCAACAATTTATAATCAAATAAAATAATCCTTTAATTCTACTCTTTGACTCAAAGGCTTTAAGCTTGATTTCAAATCAAATAACATGTTTTTTTCTAGTTTATGCGAAGAAGATGATTAAAGGAGAAAGTTTTTTTAGGATTTTTTTATGCTTGATCTGCAAAGCTCTCTTTTGCTTGTTGTGGACAAAATTCTTCTATCCTCCTCTTTAAAGGGTCACCCCTTATTTATAGTTAAAGATGGATAAATCCTGATAAGCTTGAACTTCTTTATGATAATTATTTCTTATTTAATTCTTAAGATATAACAATCAATAAAAATATTTATGGATATGTGTACAATTTAAATTGGAATAATACTTGTCTTCTTCTCATACGAACAAGTGACACAATTTGATTGGTTTAAAACTTATCACTTAAAAACAACCTCATTTTGAAACGTGCCGGTATGTGATTTGCTTAGTCTTGTACGCCTTGATGGTATCTTACAAAACACGTGACAATATTTGATTTGTTAAGATTTGTGACTTTACAAGACACTGTGGCAATTTCTGATTGGCTAAATTTTGCATATCTTCATCCCACAAGGACGGTGGGAGACTATATCCACATGTGAGGGATAAGACACAAAAATTCCATTTTGACATTTTGATATATTATTACGTATATATTATATTATATTATATTAATGTCATAAAATTATTATATCAATAGTTATTTTGTAGTATTGAAAATACTATATAAAAATTACTTGTCATATTCCTTATCATATCTTACTCAAATATAGTATAAGTAATCCCCCATTATATCATAGTATTACTTATCACTCATTATTAGGGGTGTGCATTAGTTGGGTTGTGTCAGGTCCTTGTTAAACTCAAAATCAACCTGAACTTGATCGGTTCCAATTTTTTTTTAATTGAGAGTTGAACCGATCATTTAATGAAATTGAATGAACCAACCTGATGTAAGCACTCTATTTTTGCCCGCTTAGCAATCTCCGATCCGATCAGACTCACATTCAAACTGACATAGACACTTTCTAGTCCAAACTGGCTTTTTAGACTCAATCCAATTAATCAACTGTTTCGCACAATATAGGCAAAATGACCAAATATGTTTGAGGTATTGCTCGGTCCCATTCCATTTGGCATGTCTTCTTAAAGACGGTAAGCCCTTATTTCAACCTCAATTTCAGTTCCAATTCTAGTCTAGACCAGTCAAACTTAATCTGGCATGTCTTTCAAGAAAGTTAATCTCTCATATGAAAAGTCCATCTAGCATGGCACATTTACTGAAAAAGTACAAAATTCATCGAAACGATAAGTCCTTTCATACCTGTCGACTAGGACGTAACCCAAGTCCCTAAGATAGTAAAGCGATTCACTTCTAGTGCTTGCTAGCCCACCAACGTAGAATGTCAGCTATTCGACACATCTTTTAAGAAAGTTAATCCTTCAGGCGATAAGTCCATCTTCCCGAGATCATTTAGCCTCCAGAATGAACGCACATCATCAGAGTGACAGAAACACTCACAAACATCGCAACCGTTAGAGTGATGGAAACACTCACAAATAGGTTGATATTGAGAATGCCAACAAACTCCCATGTCACGGGACTAAATACACCTCTTGGCTATGGCATGTTTACCGGAAAATGGGATACCTTCAAAAACCAACTCGTTACACACCATCAAAGTGATAGAAACACTAAAAACCTAGGTCAACACTAGTGCTTGCTAGCCCATTCCGGTGAAAAATGACTAAATTGCCCCTTGGGCCCCACCAGCACGTTTCTTAAGAACGTACCTAAGACCTCAAAGCGGTAAGTCCACCATTCTAAGATTGTTTCAAAGATAATCTAGCATGTTCTAGTGCCTTCCAAGCACTTCTGGATTGATTTCGAGAGCATCTAGTCAAAATAACCATTTTGCTCCTAGGCATCCCATCGCCTCCGAGGACCATACCAGCTGTGGGTATCAAACCGGTTAGCTTCCGAGGATGCTTCTAATAATATTCCCAACTTTTTAGCACCTTTTCAAACCATTCCGAGTCTATTCCGATAAGCCTGATGCAAATGACCAGTTTGTCCCTGGCGGGCCAGTTACCTTTTAAAACTGCATTGGCTCTGGATATCTAACCGAAAAATTCCTTGGAACACTTTCAATAGTGTTTCCAACCTTCAAGCCTTCTCACAAGTCACTCCGGGTCAATCCAGGTGTTTCCCCGGTTCAAATGATAGTTTTGCCCCTAGTGGGCTGGTCACCCTTTTCAACTACTTCGGCTCTAGTTATCAAGCCGTTTACCTCCAGGACACTCTTTCAGGGGTTCCCATCCACTCCCAGTCAAGTTCGGTTACTCGGAACCTTTTGGATCATTCTCGGATTTTCCAGAGTCTCTTTTAGTAAAGTTAAGCAAAAAATTGCATGGTAATCTCTAAGACAAGTGTCCAAATCTTCTGTCTTGCATCACAATGGTCAAAGATCTATTTCTTGCCCTAAAAAACTTCCTCATTCTGGCTGCATATAAATACAGGCCACCTCCCTGCGTATTCTAGGTCCACAAAATCACTCTAAAAACTTTGTATCTCTGAAAATAGAGCTCAAATTCCCTCAAAACGATAATTCTCTCATGCCCCTTCAAACCCTAAACACCATACACTCAAGCCCTAGCCTCCATACAATCTATACACTTAAATCCTTGCCTTCAAGCATCCATTGAAGGTCAATTCAGCCTTGGAAGCTCTTGAGGATCAACTTAAAGTCCAAGCAAAGTCCACCATCAAAGCATCAAAGCAAAGAGAAGACAAGGTAGGGTTTCTAGCTAAGTTATGTAATCCCCCCCTCTCTCTTCTCTTTCATAACCCACTTAGGTCTTCTTCTATTTTAATCCCCATCTTCTACCTCCTCTTCTTGCATGTTTCAAATAAGGGACCTCCCGGTTTATGCATAGGAAGGTCTTAAAAAGAATCACCATGTTGGGGCTTTTCTTTGAGTTCTCTCTAAGATGGTGTGGATCTAGCCTCTTGATTATGTGATGAAGCCAAACATTATATGTTCACGTCCCTAGTACATTATAGTTGTTATATTCATGCATTGCATTCAATACCATGTTCAAGGTTGTTTTCAAACTTGCATTAAAGATTGCTTTCAAACTTGCATTCAAAAGAATTATTTTCAAAGTTGTTTTCAAATCCACACTCCTATGATGATTCTAGCCATTCTATGGTTAGGGTTGTTTTAGGAAAATGTTATATTCAATATGATTATCAAGGTCTAAATTTAGGTTCAAACCCTAAGTTGTTTTCAAAAATCACAACCCTATGATGATTTTAGTCATTCCATGATTAGGGTTGTTTTAAGAAAGTGTTACATTCAAACCCTAGTTGTTGTCAAAATCACAATCCTAGAATGGTTTTAGTCTTCTCATGATTATAATCATTTTAGGAAAATGAGATATTTAAGAGACTTGCAAAAGTGTATATTCAAACCCCTTTCTAAATAGTTTGCAAATCTACTTCCAAAAAGCTTCTTTCAAGGATTCACTTTCCAAAAACCCTTTGTCTTGAAGTCCCAGTCAAAACCCTAGAGTCCATGTTTAGGAAACTCTAGTTTTCTCACAGAAAGTCATAGTTTTTTATCTACATTAAATCATAGGTTTCCAAAACTATTTTTTACATACAATCATAGATTTCCAAAAATGTTTTTTTTTTTTTTTTTACATAAAATCATAGATTTTCTAATTCAAAAGTCACATAAATTGATAGATTTCCAAAGCTAGCTTTCCAATTTCAAGTCAAATCAAATCAAATCTTTTCCAAATAGGAAATCAAATGAAATCATGTATTTTTAAAAAAAAAATTCAATTTTCAACTTTAGAAAATAGAAATAAAATCTTTCTTAATTTTAAATCTTTTCAAATTCCGACTTTCTAAATTTCAAACTTCCAAATCTTTCCAAATTTCAAATATTTTTTAATTCAAACATTTCTTAAATCAAATCTTTCCAAAATCAAGTCTCTCCTAAAATGTAAACTTTCCTAACATAGAACTTTCTCAATATGGAAACTTTCCTAATTTCAAATTTTCTAAAATCAAATTTTCCAAAATCAAACATTTTTATTTCAAGTGCATGTTTCAACTCTAGGTTGCATAAATCCTAGAAGGCCAAAACCGTAGTTCAATCCTAACCCTAAGTTAGGAAACTTTAACTCTTTTCTAAACCAAGATGGTTTTCAAACTCTAAGTCAAGTCAAGATGATTTCAAAGTTCAATTCAAACTTTCCAAAATAAGTTCAAGTTCGATTTCAAATCAAAGTTCAATTTCAAATCTTCTAATCAGAGTTCAAATACAACCCTTTCCAAGTCAAACTTTCCAAAGGCCATAAAGTGTTTTTTCAAATCAAACAAGACCCCAAAGTATCAATTTTCAATTGGACCTCGAGTCCGAACTACAATTGATCTGATTCCCAACAAAGGAATACATAGGCAACCCTCACGGGTGCGGTCACAATCTTTTTCAAATTCCAATTTCGTTTTCAAAATCTCTTTTTAAATTCTTTTAATGCACTTGTATATCATGCATTATATCATCCCTAAAATGATGACTCAAATCTCTTTATAAAATTCTCAAAGTGGATATAATTAGACATTGTATAATCAAAAATTCTAAATGAGTGAACTTAAAGTGAAAAGACATATAGGTACCGCAAGGGCGGAATAGGGTGATAGCCTAGTACATCTTCCCTATATATAACCAATCTCCGAACCTAGAATCACTATTTTTGAAAGACCAAAAAATGGAGTTATTTTAAAAAATGGCTTAAATCTTTTCAAAGGTTGCCAAATAACCTGTTTTTTTTTTCCGAAAAAAGAAAAACCCTCTCTTGAGAAAGTTTTTCAAAACCTTTTCAAAAATCCTAAATTTAATCTTTGACTTGCACTTGGTTTTAGGTGACCTAACTCATTTTAACAAAGTTAGGTGGCGACTCCAAATATTTTTTAAAAGCCCTTATTCGAATCAATTTTCAATTCAAACCTAATCGCACTCGTCCTTTTAGGAGGATGAGTTCTAACAAGAAAGCACTATGTTTTTCCACATATCATCTCGATGGTGCGAAAAACCAAGGCACGACACCCGACTCAATTCGGGTTGGTTCGATTTGGTTCCATACCTCGGGTTTGGATGGGGCCAGATCCGGTTGGGCCAATTTGGGTCCAATTTTATTATATATTATTTAATTTATTTATTCAAAAAAATAAAGTAAATAAGATTAGTCTTGTATCTTTGATTTTTTAAAAAATAAAAAATGACATAAAAATACAAATTAATAATTTTTTAATACAAATTGTGGGCCAAGTAAACTCAGAAAGCCCAAATAACAAAAGTGCCAGGCCCCGCAGGGTGAATTAAGCCCAAAGAGACAAGTCCAAAGGGCAAAGAGTCCCAAGCCGACCTTAACTAGGACATTTGAATGTCCAAACCCATCTTAAACCGTCTCAAAAGTGATTAACTCTTAGGAGGAGAATGAATACCATTCCTAGAGGGAGTGGGGCCTCTGAAGCTTATAAATAAATCATGCCACTAAGGAATAAGATATGTTCACTTGAGTTCTAGCTATCAATTCTTTATTCAAATCATTGTGATTAAGCTTGCTAACTTAATCATTGGAGTGTCATTGGCCCAAAAAAGGGTCGATGCATTCTCATTGTCTTCTTCTCTTGCTGATTGTTTGTGCTCGTCAATTTAATTCGTATAGAATTAGGACTTCCTAAAAATCCCACTTACAATTGGTGTCATATGTGGGAAGGTCTAGCAGCGATGAGTACTAGCTTTCTTAGAGGAGGAGTTGAGCCCACCAGTTAGGAGACTGAAGACAGCCGAGATGTTCCTAGTAACGAGGACACTCACCTGTCAAATTGCCAAGATGGTTCAACAAGAAGTCCGGGAGGTCGTTCGATAAGGTCGGAGATATGAGTCCCTTATAATAACTGTCAGGGAAGACGAGAGGAACTACGAAGGGCTCCACAATATGTTAGAAACCTAGACCATCGAATGAATTATCACAGGAGCTTAAACCCCTTACCCTCCAATGGGCACTTGCCTAGTAATATTACACCCCGAGTAGCCGAGCAGAAACTTCAGTGACTAGACGAAGAGATAGCCTACCTCAAGTCTCAAGTCGAAACTATGAGATGAGCAATTGCCAGAAGGGACGAACGACTCGGCAGAAGATCACCAGATTGGAGTAGAAGAAAAAAGACAAATTCTAGAAGCTCGAGCACCCCTGCCATATGTCTGACTACGAGCCATGCCTGCAGCACTGGACACTATAAGGACAAACAGGAAGATCAGTAGCGATGGACGAATCAAACTCCACCCGTAAGAGATTTGGAAAGTGCCAATATAGAACAGCAAGACTAGCACCGATGGCTGAATGAGCAGCTAGACAACAGGGATAAGCATTGTACAGGGTGGACGACCCATGATATAGCCAAAAGAGCACTTGATCAGATCGCGTCCACACCCTTTATAGAGAAAATTGAGGCCCGTCGACCTTTGTGAAAATTTTTCCCACCAAGTTCACACCCTATGATTGGAAGTCATATCCCGTTAGTCATATTTGGCATTACAAACAGATGATGGTGCTGTGGAGTAGAGACGATTCCTTAATGTGCCGAGTTTTTTCATCAAGTCTTGGAGAACTAACTTTATAACGGTTCGACAAGTTGCAGTCCAGATCAATATTAAGTTAAAGACGACTCGCTGAGCTATTCACCGCTCGCTTCATCGCAAACAACAAGCAGTTTAAAGAGGTAGACTACTTGTTAACCTTGCAGAAGAAGGATGGAGAAGGGTTACAAGCATATATAAGACGCAACTGGGAGGCCTACGATGAAATTAAGGAGTGTAATGAGCAATTAACCGTCGAACAATTTAAGATTGGCTCGCCCAATGAGCACTGGTTGAGGCAATCCCTGATGAAAAAACCAACAATTTGGGTACAAGACCTAATGTTGAGAATTGAGCATTACACCAGAGTCGCAAAAGATATTGCTCAACCAATCCAAGAGAGGGTTGGCGAGAAGCCAGATAAAAAAAGATGCATGGGAATGCAAGAAGCCTCGACGCGAAGAGAACAATAATCGGGGTAAAAAAACAATTGAAAGGATTAACAAGTCTTTAAGGACCCGATCTATAAAATTCCTAGATCCAGGACAAGCCCTTTTTCAAGTGGCCACCAAAATTGGCATGAGACCTTGTAGCTTAGGACCAAATACAGTTTTTCTCCTAATATAGGGAAAAAGGGCACAAGACAGAGCACTACAAAATACCTCAAAAATCACTTGGAAGAACTGGCAAAAGCTGGTCACCTTAACCAGTACATCAACCGAGAGAAGACTAAGTAGGAAGCAGAGCAGAGAAAGCAAGACGGTGTCCCGCAGAAAGAAGCCCAGACAAAGCAACCCAGGGGTAATTGCAGTATTACATGGATCAACAGGGTTGTTAGAGGTAGATCCTCACAAGTATCGAGTAGAGATTTAGAAAACAGCACACTTAAGGCAAGTGATGCAAATCGAGCCTCCAGCCAAGAAGGTCAAAATCGGCAGTAGTGTTGAGGCCATAACCCTTACTAATGATTGTAAGCACCCCATTTTTGCCCGCTCAGCAATCTCCGAGCTGACCAAGCTCACTTTCACACATCACATGCATATTTAGACTCTAAGCCCACCTTTTTAACTTGAATTTAGTCCACCAGTCGCTTCTCGGGCCCGTAGGGCCCATTTGAAGCTAAATGACCGTTTTGCCCCTAGTGGGCCGGTCACCTCTTCTGACCACACCGGCTCTGGGTATCAAACCAGAAACCTTTGGGAACATTCTAAATGATGTTTCCAGATCCCAAGTCTTCTTTCGGGACAGTCCGAGTCTGTCCCGGCAGTTTCCCGGTCCTATTGACCGTTCTATCCCTAAAGGCCCGGTCAACCTTTCCGACACGTCTTATCCTCACTTTTCAAGTAAAATACCTCCAGGACACTATTTTAAGTGTTCCTACTCCTTTTAGGCCTTTCGAGTCATTCCCGGCTCCTTCAAATCATTCCTGGACTTTCCGGAGCCACTCCTAATGAAGTTAGGCTAAAAATTGCATGGTAGTCACTAGTACAAGCGCCCAAATCTAGTCAAAGATACGTTGCTTGCTGACCTTAAACATTTCCTAAATGGTTGGCGCCACTAGTAGTGGCGCCAAGCCAAAAAATGGCCTGGAGTGGCGCCAGTATAAACTTTGGCCTAGCGCCACTACAACAGGCGCCAGTATTGTCTAACCTCTATAAATACAGAGCCTTTTCCAACGTGAAAAGGGTTCGTCAACTCAGTCTAAAAATCATATAATTCGATATACAAAGCTCGAGCACCTCTTAAACCCTAGCCTCCTTAGGTTTTCCGAACCCTAGACACCATACACAAACCCTAGCCTCATATACACTCCTATACACCCTCATACACTCATACACTAACCTTCAACCCTCCTTTGAAGACTTGAAGAGTTGTAATCTGAAGTTTGAAGCTTGAAGACAACTCTTGAAGATTTAAGACGAAGATCAAGACGAAGACGAAGACCGAAGAAAGCAAGGCGCGCAAAATAAACAAGATATAAGGTAGGTTCTCCATTTAAATTTTCACACTTCCCCCCTCTCTCTTCTCTCTCCTAACCCACTTGGGTTTTCTCTATTTTAATCCCCTATCTCTTCCCCCCCCCCCTTCTTTGCATGCTTGAAACAAGGGGATTCCCGGTCCATGTGTAGAATTGGGCTATTGGAGAGTCACCGTGTCGGGGGCTTTCTTCTAGTCTAACCAGAGACCACTTGGGTCCGGCCCCCTTGATTATGTGGTGAAGCCTTAGCCTTGTATGTTCACGACCCCAAATTGCATTGTGCATATCATGATCTTGCATCTTCCAAAAAGCATTTTCAAAGTTGTTTTTCAAATCGTTTTCAAACTTGTTTTCAAAATTGCATCAAAATCTCTTTTTCAAAACATGTTTTCAAAATCACAATCCTAGGGTGATTCTAGTTTTTCCATGACTAGGATTGCTTTAGGAAAGTGTTACATTTAAAGTGACCAACATGGTCCGTATTTTCAACCCTTGTTGTTTTCAAAACCACTTTCTTAAAGTGGTTCTAGCCCTCTTATGGCTAGAATCGCTTTAGGAAAGTGAGACGTTTTCATACTTTCCAAAAAGCTCTATTTTCAAAAAACTCTTTTCCTAAAAATCTCTTTCAATATACTTTTCTAAAACTCTCCTTTTCAAAATTGTTTTCAAAAACTCTCTCCAAAAATCTATTTTTCAAAACTCTCTTTTTTGACTCCTTTCTAAAATCCTCTCCTCAAAATTCACTTTCTAAAAGCGTTCCCTAAAAATCCTTCCCAAAAACTTTCTCCAACAACCTTCCATCAAAAATCTTTCTAAAAGACTTTCTTTCCAAAATCTTTCCTCTAGAAACTCCTCTCTAGGATTTGTTTTCAAAAACTCTTTCCAAAAATTCACTTTCCTAAAAACTCTTTCCAAAAAGTTTATTCCAAAATCTTGTTTTCAAAACTCTCTCAAAATCCACTTTCCAAAAACTCATTTTCTTAAAATCTCTTTCCAAAAACTCTATCTTCAAAAATCACTTTCCAAAAACTCCTCTCTAGGATTCCCTTCTAAAAAACTCATTTCCAAAAATGCACTTTCCAAAAATCCTCTTTCCTTAGAGCCCAAGTCAAGCCCTAAAACTCATAATTAGGAAACCCTAATTTTCTTTCCAAAAGCATGATTTTCAAACTTTGCCCCAAACCTAGGTTTCCAAAACCTCTCGTTTTCTACATCCAAACTATACACATTTCCGAAACCTTTTTTCTACGTTAAAATTCTACACTTTCAAATCTAGGGTTTCTAGAATCTCCCTTTTCAAATCCTTGCCAAATCCTATCTTCCCTTTAGGATACCAAATCCAATCTTCCCGTTTAGGAAATTAGATCTCCCGTCCTCCGTTTTTGGAAACAAGATCAAACATTTGCTTTTAGAAGCCAAATCTAATCCCTTCCTAATCCAAACCTTTCTTAATTCAATTCCTTCCTAAACCATAAGTTTCCTAAACCTAAACTTTAAATCTTTCTTTAAATTTCAAAATCCAAATCTTTCCTAATTCGAATACTTCCTAAATTTCTCATTTCCTAAATCCTAAGTTTTCAAAACTTGAACATAAAAATCTTTCCTAAATTTTAAAACTCAATTTTCACATCCTTACTAACTCCACTCTTTCCTAATTCTACCCCTTTCCAAATCTCAACTTTCCAAATCTAATTTTTTAAACATTTCCTAATTTCAAGATTTTCTAAAACTCAAACTCTAAAACTCTCCAAATCTTAAACTTTCCAAGTTTCAAATCTTTCAAAATTCTAAGCTTTCCAAATTCAAAGCTTTCTTAACTTGAAACTTTCTAAATTCTAAGCCTTGCTTAAACTAAACTTTTCCTAATTCAAAACATTTCTAAATTCAATACTTTCCCATTTCAAAACTTTACTAAAGTGAAAACTTTCCTAAACCTAAAACTTTCCTAATTCAAAGCTTTCCTAATCTAGAACTTTCCTAATTTGAACATTTTCTAAATCCAATTCTTCCTAATTTCCTAAATCTTCCAAGCCGAGTCAAATCTTTCTTAAGTCTCTTCTCTTTCCTAAGTCTAGGTTTCCTAAACCTCCATCTTTCCAACATAAGTCTAAATCTCTCTTCTAAGTTCTATCTTTTCAAATTAAAATTCAATCTTTTCAATTCCAAAATTCCAAATTCCAATTTTCAATCCTCTATTCAAAGTTCAATCTCTCAATCTTCCAATTCAATCTCCTTCTTCAAATCAACTCTTCTATTTTCAATCGAACTCCAGTCCGAACTACGACTGATCTGATTCCCCCAAAAGGATACGTAGGCAACCTTCATAGGTGCGGTCACAACACTTTTCAAACTTTCAATTCCACCCTCATGGGTGCGGTCTCCACATTTTTCAAATCTCAAATTCCAATCTACTTTTAAAATTCCAATTTCAAAATTTCTACTTTCAATTTTCAAACTTTCCAATTTCAATTCCATCTCTTCGAATCTATTTTCAAATCAAATCAATTTCAAATCAATCTCTTTTCAAATCTATTTTTCAATTCTCTTAACTTGTACTTGCATATCATGCATCATGTTAGTTTCTTTTCAAGCATTGTTTTTCAAAGTGGATAAGATTGAACATATGTTAATTAGAGGCTCTCATAGGTGAATCTAGGGTAGATTGACATGTATGTACCGAAAGGGCGGGGTATGGTGATGGGCTTAGTACGTCTTTCCAATACGTAACCAACCTCCGAACCTAGATCACTGATTTCAAAAACCAAAAAGGATTTATTTTTCAAAAAGGGCTAAATGTTTTTTCAAAAGTTGCCAAATAATCTGTTTTCTTAAAAACCCTCTCTTGAGGTGGTATTTTCAAAAATTCTAGGTGTAGTTTTCGGATTATGCTTAGTTTTTAGGTGACCTAACTCACCTTAATCAAGTTAGGTGGCGACTCTAAATCTTTTTCTAAAAGCCCTTTATTCAAATCTATTTTTCAATTCAAACCTAGTCGCACTCATTCTTTTAGGAGGGTGAGTTCTAACGAGAGAGTACAGTGTTTTTCCCACTTGTGTGAGTATTCCTCGAGTGCTAAAAATCTGGGTGCGACAATGATGATTTAGTGGGAGTTCAAACACCCCATAATGACGCACCGGTGGTGACATTGCGACTGGGGGATTATGATGTTAGGAGAATTTTGATAAATCAAGAGAGCTCATTTGAAGTCATGTATTACGATCTCTTCAAAAAGTTAGAGTTAAAAGATTTCGACCTGCAACCATCTCTCAACCCTTTGATCAGCTTTAGTTCAGCCCTAGTCTGGCTACTGGGAAAGGTGACAATCCCTGTAGCCACAAGAGGAATTACGTATTAGATAGAGTTCCTAGTAGCCAATGTGTCTTTCCCCTACAATGCAATCATAGGTCAGACGTGGTTGCACCTTATGAAGGTTATACCATCCATCTACCACCAACTAATTCACTTCCTAACCCTTGAAGGAGTCAGGGAGATTCGAGGAGATCATGTGACAGCTAAGCAATGTTTTCTGACATCTTGCTCCACCAAAGTAAAAGCGCGCAAGGTCCAGATAATGGAGCTCCATGAGGACATGCGCACTATCGATGATGTCGGGCAGACACCTGAAAAGAAGGCCATGGAAGACCTTAGAAGAGTGGAGATAGATTGGCATGGTAAGGAGAAGTACTTTGTGATCATCACTTTCTTGTCCAAGATTGAAGAAAAGTTACTGATTGAACTGTTGATGCACTACATCGAAATCTTTGCTTAGACCCCTTATGACATGCCAGGAATTAATCCAGAGATAGCTTGCCATGGACTTAATCTCGACCCACAGTATTGACCTGTGATTTAGCAAGGAAGAAGGGCAGTTACATAGCATGTGGATGTAGTGATTGGGGAGGTAGAAAGACTCTTTAAAGCAGGGGCAATTAGGGAAGTCTTCTACCCACGTTGGCTATCCAACATAGTAGTGGTGAAGAGGAACAACAACAAATGGAACATGAGTGTAGATTTCGCCGACCTACATAGTGCATGCCCCAAAGATCCTTGCTCTCTTCTAAAGATTGACCAGCTCGTAGATACAATAGCTAGATATGAGAGAATGAGCTTCCTGAATGCCTATCATGGGTATCACCAAATACCACTCTATGAGGATGATTAAGAAAAGACTGCCTTTATCAGCCCAAGGGGTATTTTTTACTACAAAGTTACGTCCTTTGGACTTAAAAACGCGGGTACTATTTACCAAAGATTGGTCACGAAGATGTTTAAAGAGCACATTGACAGTACGGTAGAAGTTTATATTGATGATATGGTGGTCAAAAGTAAGGTTGGTCGGCTCCACCTTGACAACTTAAAAGGAGTATTTGACATACCAAATGTCGCGCCTTGATTTTTGGGTGTCCGAGGTCCTTTCGGCTCGGAGACCCTAAAGCACGGAACTCTGTCACTAGAACTCGTCCTCCTAGAAGGACAAGTGCGACTAGGTTTGAAAATTGGTGTGACTAAGGGCCTTTTAGAAAAATAGAAGTCACCACCTAACTTGATTAAGGTGAGTTAGGGCACCTAAAACTAAGTGTTAATCTGAAGATTAAACTTAGGGTTTTTTGAAAAAGGTTTTGAAAGCTCCCTCAAGAAAGGGTTTTTAAGGAAATAGGTTGTTTGGCAACCTTTGGAAAAATTTAAGCCCTTTTGGAAAGTAACTCTATTTTGGTCATTTGAAAACAGAAATCTATGGTCCGGGAGTTGGTTACGTGTAGGGAAGATATCCTAAGATCATCACCCTACCTCGCCCTTTCTGTACCTACATGTCTAATCACCCTTTGTTCACTTACTAGAATAACTGGTTACCATTGTCCACTTAATATCCACTTTAGAATTTTTGAAAACGGGGTTTAGTCATCACTTTTCTTATGGATGATACATGATGCAAGTTTTTGGAAGAAGTTTGAAAATAATAAGGGTTGTGAAAGAGTTTGGAATAGGAACTTTGAATTGATTAGAATTTTTGAAAAAAAAAAGGGATTGGAGTTGGAATAAAAGTTATGACCACACCATTTTAGGTTGCCTACGTATCTCATTTGGCGAGAATCAGGTCATTCGTAATTCGAGCAAGTGCCCAATGAAAAGTAGGCGCATTAAGGCCTTTGAAAGGTTTGAAGACACTTTGGGGTCTTTGGAAAAGTTTAAGACACTTTGAGGTCTTTGAAAAGGTTTAAGACACTTGGAGGTTTTTAGAAAAGTTTAAGACACTTTGAGGTCTTTGGAAGTTGAAAAATCTTTGTGGTCTTGGAAGTTTTGACTTGAAATTGGATGGTGGTGTGTTTTGAAAATGTTTTTGGATCAACTTGAGGGAGTTTTGGAAAAATACTTTGGCATGACTCAAGAGAACTTGAAAGTGTTTTTGAAGTCTTGTTTTGAAGACCTTAGAGGCATGACTTTAGAATGTTTTGATGAATTAGTTTTTGAAAATGATTTTTTTGAAATGACTAAGGGTTTGAAATCCTCATATGGACAACCTTAGAGCTTTTTCTTGATTTATCACTTGTCCTTGGAATCCCTAACCATGAGGGGGCTAGGGACACCTTAGGTTTGTAACATTTTGAAAGCATTTTTTGGAAATGTCTTGAAGATGGAGTGTAAGGACATTTGAAGAGTTTAAGTAGTTGGTTTTTTTGAAATCATGAGAGTAGGAGGTTTTGGAAGAATAGGTTATTGAGAATGATAAGAAAAAAAGGGTTCAAGAGTTTGGAACCTTGAAGTGTATTAATCTAAATAAGGTTGGCCCAGGGTTAGTGGTTACCTAAGGTTAACTAACTTGGGTGAGGTTAGCCTAGGGTTAAGATGACCTATGGTTAACTAACTAAGGTTGGGCTAACCTAGGATTAAGATGACCTATGGTTAACTAACTAAGGTTGGGTCAACCTAAGGTTAGGATGACTTAGGGTTAGGTTAACCTAAGGTGACAGAACTAGGGCCAAGTTAACCTAAGGTAGGTCAACTAGGGTCAAGTTAACCCAGGGTAGGTCAACTAGGGTCAAGTTAACTTAAGATTAGGCAACTAGGGTCAAGTTAACATAGGGTTAGATTGGAGAATGGTTTTGAAAGTTGGTTTGATGCATTTTTTGGAGAGTGTTTTGAAGAAAAAAACATGTTATATAGTGGACTTAGGTTGGCAATCTTTTTGAAGATCATTTCTATGAAAATTTTGACTCTAGTCAAGAGTATGGTTTATATGGTTGGTGTTTGGAGACCATTCCAAGGAAGGTTTCCTCAGGACCATTATAACCATTATCTTGACAAGAGTATGGATTTTAAGAATCAACACAATGGTGATGACCTTTGAAAAATCACTTTTAATACAAAAATGGAGAGAATGAATTCTTGAAAACCATTTTTAAGAAGGAGATTTTGAAAATCATTTTTAAAGGAAATTATTCTAGCAAGTTAACGTTCATATGGCCCATATAAGGGATACCTCTCAAGTGAGGGTTTCATAGGGCTATTCCAACCACTAAACTTGAGATAATAGAAACCATAGAAATCAAAGAGTTTGAATATCATTCTTAGGCAAGCATAAAAAGAAAAGGGAACCATTCTAACAATTTAGGGCTTCTATGACCAATGTAAAGGGAGACCATTCAAGAGATGGTTCCATGGGGCTATTTTAACCACTAAATTTGAGAGAATGGAAAGCTTGGAAATTAGAGAGTTTGAAAGCAACTTTTATGCGAGTTGAAATGCAATGATGCAAAAGTGTGAATTAGAGAGTAGTGGGGGATTTTCTAAGGCATGACTCCTAAGGTCTCATCCTAAACTTCAAGGGACCAACTCTTGGAACGATTTTTAAAAGGAATATAGAGCTTGGAAATGGTATGAAAACAAAAGCAATGTAAGCATTGTAGAACATGACAATAAGCATAAAATAAAGCCAAGCATGCAAAACATGATCAAAATAGTAATATGCAAGGGGTCATGATCACATACAAGGCTTATAGGCTACACCGTATAAACAAGGGGCTCTTAGGCCATACCATCTTAAGTAGGCTAGTGAGAGGTCCCCCTACACGGTAGCTCTCATTTGCTTGTCTCTAGGCATGATCTAAGAGCCCTTTTGGCTCAAGCATGCAAGAATGGGGGGTTGAAGATGGGGATTAAAATAGAGAATAACCTAAGTAGGCTAGGAGGGAGGAAAGAAGAGTGGGAAAAGACACAAATGTAAAAGGGATACCACCTTTTGCTTTCAACACACTTGTAGTCTTCAAGGGATGCTTTGATGGGAGCTTAAATGACTTCAAGAAGGCTTAGAGGGCTGGTAGGGAGTGTTTGATGGTGTATAAGGCTTTATATGTGAAGTATATATGCTTGGGGATGATGGAATTTAAGCTAAGTGTTGGAGGGATGAAGTGTGTATAGAGATTCGCAGTTCTGGAGTGACTTCAGCAGGGCTTCGCATCAGAAATTGGAGTTGGAATATGCAAAGGGGGGTCTGGTATTTATAGGCATTCTGGAAAAGACCTAGCGCATGTACTACATGCACCTGGCCAAAATTTGACTTGGTGCATGTAAGACATACGCAAGTACTGTTCCATTGCCAAAATGACACGTGGCACCCTATGTACTAGATAAATCTCGACTGTTGATCGAAAAGTTGATCGACTTGATCAAAATTTGAGCGCATGTCGCATACGCTCCATTGCCGGGAAGGTTCGTCCAAATTTTGCCTTGATAATTGAGTCAATCGGGAAGGTTCCTGGGTAATCGGTGGCATTCGAAATGTTTTCCTAGTGCTTTTGATGAACTTTCATGTTTTCAGGAAGTTAGAATCATGTTTGGAAGCATGGGATATCGTCTTGAGAAATGTGCGTAAAAGGATAATTTTACGGAGCGTCTGTGATATGCTCCGTGGGTGTTCGAAAGTAGCTATTTTCGTATCGCATGATCAAGGCCTTCGGGAAGCAATCTTTTCGATCGGACCGTACCGATGGAAAGTATTCTGAAGATACTTTCAGAAATTCTCAGATTTACGCATTTCTCAAGTCATTTGACAGTGCGTTTTGATTAGGGAATCGGAGAAAAAGTCAACCTTGGCGGAGTGTTTGCGAGACGCTCCAAGGGTTGTCGAAAGTAGCCATGTTTGAGCTATACGATGAAGGGCTTCGGGAAGCAATCTATCCAATCAAGCCGTATCGATGGAAAGATCTATGAACGAGCTTCCGAAAATTTCCTGATTTACTCATTTCTCAAGTCAGTTGACGGTGCGTTATAACCGTAAAATCAGGAGAAAAAACAATTTAGGTGGAGCGTCTACGAGACGCTCCAGGGGACTTTTATTGAGTCGTGAGCGTTTAATGTCGTAGGGTCCTTCTTGGGTTAAACAAGGGTGTATGGTGAAACCCTTTGCTCAAAATCCCAGGACCGGTGCTGTTTTGAGGTATGTTTGAATTGTCGAGGGTAAAATGGTCATTTTAGGCAGGACTGGCTGGAAATGGTTAGGAATGGTTTGGTGCGTGGTGTTAAGCATGTAGGGTTGTTGAAGGATGGTTTTGGAAAAGTTTTTTATTGTTCGGGGGTTTGTGCAGTACTGAAGAGTTCAGGGGCAAAACGGTCATTTTAACCGGAGTGAGCCGGAATGGGACCAGAATTGGACCAAATGGTGTGCGGGGGATGCCTTATGGTTTAGTAACATTTTGGAAACGTGGACTTATCGCTTTGAGGGATTTTGAACTTTCCCAAAACGCGCCTAGAGGCCCAAAGAGCAGGTTTGGTCATTTTTCACCGAGTCGGGCTAGCAGGCGCCGGTGTTGACCTAGGTGTTGGTTCCCAAGATCACCTGATCTCGAAAAACTACCTGTGCGGTGTTGGTATCTAAGAACGCCCGGTCTTAGAGAACTACCTGTAGGGGTGGTGTTAGTTCTTGAGAATGCCTGGTCCTAGAAAGCTACTTGGAATGGTGGTGTTGGTCTCTGAGAACGCCCGGTCTCGGAGAACTATTAAATGTCTGACATTCTACATTGGCAGGCTAGCAGGCGCCAGAAGTGAACCGTCTGGAACTTGATGAGGTGTTGGTCCCCGAGATCGTCCAATCTCGGGAAGCTACCTAGATGACATTGGTTTTCGAGACCACCCAGTCTGAAAAGTTGCCTGGAATAATGATGCTTATGGCTCCAGCGGGTCCTTGTGGACCTGAGAAGCTACCAGTTGGTTGGATGGGAGATTGTAAGGCTCATCCCACACCTGCATGTGTTGTGATGTTGGAAACCGAACCCGGTCAGGCCGAAAATTGCCAAGCGGGCAAAAATGGAGTGCTTACACCAAAGAAGTACAAATGAGGCTGAATGCTTCCAAATACGTGTTTGGGGTAAGTTTGAGGAAGTTCTTGGGATTCTTGCTTACGCACATGGAAATTGAGGTAGACCTACAACAAATCAGTGCAATCCAAAACATCCAGTCCTCGAAAAACATTAAGGAGGTCCAAAAGTTGACTGGAATGGCAACGATTCTTAACAGGTTCATCAGTCGATTTTCAGATAAGTGTCGCCATTCTTCTAACTCTATCATTGAAATCATGAAGCAAATGCTGCAAATCTTCCAGTTTCAATATGTTTCCTTAGAAAATAACGAAAATACTTTTTAAATTGGGTCTTTGTATTTTCATTTTAAAAGAAATTATATTTAGCTCTTTGATTACCTATTACTTTTATTAGTATTAGTCTTCTATCAATGTTTTGTACTACTTGAATGAATTGCTTTTAATGTGAGCTAGCAGCAACCGTGTATGTTTTTTTCTGCCTAATTTAGTTGATCATTAAGCTTTTATCCAAATTTCTAGGTGTCATATATGATTTAACTGGTTATATGCATATTATATTTGCTTTGTACTATATCAAATATAAACTGTTTTTAGCTATGAACCTTATAATTAAGAACTATGCTACATCACCAAGTTCATAATTTACAAAAAAAAATTCTATAATATGCATAACTCGAGAAAAGCAATAAAATGAAAAGAAGTTGCTTTTTGTTTTTTGTTGGTAAGTAAAAAGTGGCTTTTTATTACACAAGCAATAAAAATTAATCATTCATGAGGGGGAAAAAATAGAATTAATTTGATATTTGAGATTACTCGTTAGAAGGGACAATGAGAACTAATTTTCCATTTAGAAAATTTCAACAGCAAGTGTAAATGCCAAAACGAAAAAAAAAAAAAAAATGTTAAGGGCTCGTCAAACCAGATTAGGAAAAAAAAGGTTTAGTGGTCAGGTAGTATTGAGGACTAGATAGCAATCCTTATTAAATTGTAACACATGCTGGGTGAATACATCTGCAACTTAACTTAGTAGGGTAGTTGAGAGACTTTTAAGTAAAAATATTATTTGGCAAAATCTAGTAGGTTATTTTCTTAAAAAAAAACTCTCCAGTACTCCTCAATTCTGGTTACTGATATATTTACTCATTACGTATCACTATTTAATAAGAATTACTACTGGGTGCTCAGTACTACTTGACCACTGAACTATTTTCTTTAAATGTCACTAATAGTCATTATTCTTAGTTTTAATTTTATTCTTATAGTTCTAATTGTAACAATTTTACTCTTTAATTTTGTAAAATATACACAATTAGTTGAATCGATAACAAACGTTAATAAATTTGATGAAAAATATGCACAATCAATAAGAAACGTCAATAAATTTGACAAAAAAATTAACACGTGTCGTGCAGATGGCCACAGTTGACAGGCACATCAATAAAATCACTGTAATTTCTCTCTTCCTCTACAGAACCCTTATTTCTCTTTCGGACTAGTGCACAAACACCTTCTGTCCACACCACCACCATCATCTTAACCACCATCGGCAGCCACCACCATGGGCCTCACAGCAAGCGCCATCGCTGCCCTCCCTCTCGCACCCCATAACACCCTAGCATTGAGAGAGAGAGAGAGAGAGAGAGAGAGAGAGAGAGAGAGAGAAGGGAAATGCCACTGAGTGTGGTGGTAATCGGAGCTCTGCTGGGATTGGACCACCAGATGTGCTCCAATGCCCTTTGAAACTCCCTTAAATGAGGATGAGGTGTTATGTTCCATTCATCATCTTATCACAGCTGATACACACACATATATCTATATGTGCAATGAATTTCATCTCCAGTTGATTTTTCTCTGTTTCGATTTTCGTAGTTGTATATACATTCAAATTATTTACTTACATATATGTATAATATATTTAAGTAAAAGTTCAGATCCTTGGGAGCCCAGCCCACTCCCACTCCCGCCCACCATCAACTACTTCCTCTTGCTACCAGTCATATGTATGTGTATATATAGAAGTTGAATATATATGTATATATACATTCTACACATTAGTTGCTTGTTTGATGTTCGATGAAATGTCTCGCTGAGTCGTTGGCCAAGAAGGCAAGAACCCCCCTTTTGCGTTTTTTTATTTTTTTCAACCATGTGGCATGTGATTTTACCATTATGCCCCTCAACTATAGCCACGCACATGGCACATGATCATTTTATGTTAATTAACCAACTCTTGTTCTCAAATAGACTTATTAGAAATTAATTACAAAATTAAAGAATAAATTTGTTGCAATTGAAACTATAATGAGCAAATCGAGACAAGCCTCAAAAAATAAGGATGTGTAATTTACCCAAAAATTATAGCTAATAAAAATCTACAACAGTGAATCCATACATTGGCTCCATGGGGGCAATTTTCTACATAAATGTCCACGATAAGAAACAAGAGAAAAACATGCAATCAATTGAACCATAACATATCCGAGTTGAACAGCAAATGTTAAATAAGGAGAATGATTCAACCACATATTCTACGGAGATATATAACCCTACCAAATAGTGCAACTACTTTAAAGTTAACAACTTCGTTCATCCAATGAATGTGCCACAATTGATGAAACAAAAAAACAATAAAATATAAGCATACAATATCAATTCCTCAAATCCTATAAATTTAACATAGTTAAATTTCTACCAAGACGCGAAGGAATGAGATGCTTATCGATCATGGTCATGATATCATTGCAAAATTTCGTAAGCTTCGATTTAGCTTTATGTCCATACTCCTTAATCCTCTTTAGGATCTGGTAATTTCCTCTTAACTCCTTCTTGTGCTTAATCAAGGAAGGACTTCACAACATTCTCTGAGATACGTGTGGGATGAAGTCATGACCGATTGGAGAGAGAAAGTAACATAAACATGATACAAATGATGAACTCAAGTTCAAAAATGGTAAGTTAAAACAAAAAATTAAAATTAAAAGAAATTGAAATTTTAACGCTATTTGTTTTGCCAAGTTCGAAGGATTATGAGACTTGTAAGAGTTTAAATCTAGAGATCTTATAATTTTTTGGCACCTCATAAGAATTTAACATATAATTTTAAAAAACCGTTGTTTGCTAATTTTAAATAATTGTAATAGAGGGGTTGTTATCCTTAATTATCTCATAAGAGTTAAAGTCCACTTATATGGTGATAAAGATCCAATAATATTGTGACACACATAAGAGTTTAACAGTTATTGAAGTAAATGTCCTTTTCATGCCAAGCTTAGTAAAAATTGGATTTTATTTCATTCCTGTGCCATCTATGACCAAGAAGTTGTTCAATCTTAAAATTGATGTGGTGAAAGATTTAAAATTGTAATTCATGGTATAAAACATAATATGCTCTAACATTAAAAATACCCACCAAAAACACAAAATTAATAGAATCATTTGAGATAGACTGATAGAAGCTGTAGAAGAAGAACACAAAAAAGAAGAGAAATAGAGAGACAATTAGACTCTGCAATTGCTTGATTCAGATGAGACGATTACCAAGCTATACAAAGCTGGTTTCAATATCACAATACAGCTCTACATCTCTCCTCTCAACCTCTTATCCTATTTACAGTAGTTAAGAGTTCCATTTGGTCTAACTACTTAGGTTAACATACTAACTACCCCTAAAACCCATCTACTAGTCTTCCTTGACTGCTTTTTGTTTTTTTGTTCGGAATGGATCAGGGAAAATATAAGAGAGGAGAATCGAACCCTCGACCTCTTTAAGGAAAGCCAAGATCTTGGACAACTAGGCTACCCCTAATTGATTTTCCTTAACTGCCTTTTCTTCTCCATTGATTGTCCCTGTCTGGACCCTTATCACAGACATAAATGATGAACTTACCTTCTGCCACCGGTGGTACTACTCAAGCTCATGGAAGAATAATCTCACACCTTTACGAAAAAAATAGTCGAAAATAATATATTGTGCTCGGTTATTTTCAATTTTGCAGCTGTGCAGCTGCATCTTTTGTGAAGTATAAGAATGACAATACATGTTTGAAATGCCATAAGCAATTTAAAGAAGAACTTGAATGACACATGAGTGATTAAAACACTGGAAAAAGAACTTTAGTGTGTTTCTTTACTTTGATGACCTGAGCAACATGGATGAAATTGATGTAAAATATCAATGAAGTTAGCAGTTAAATAATAAAAGAGTTCATCGTAGAATTATGAGGGGAGTGGACAATAGTAAGGTGACAACCAAGAGAACCATAGCAATATTTTCCTAAGCGTCCTGTGGTTACTTTTATGACACTGTTTGCACCTAATCCAGGGCGAAATTATTCAACTTATTGAAGCAACTAAATCCATAAACAACGATAAGGAAAGTCATACTCGGTAAGAATGCATATACCGTTTTGCTGGTTTCACTGCGAGGCAAGAGATGTTAGAACCACTGACCATATCGATCCCTTGATTAATTATTTTTACTTGTTTTTTGAATTGTTTTTAGCAACTTTATCATGCAAATATGAACCAAAATGGTGTCACCAAGTAAGCTAATATGTTATTATTATAGCTCACCGGAAGCCCCTTGTGCTTTAACTAAACTAATAATATTAATAGTTTGTCTTTTGTGGTTTGCTCATGAGACTTTGCAGTACTAAGTGTCATTATTTGATCACCGATATGAAGTATATGCTAGTTCTTATGCAGTCCCAAGAAAGGGTGAGTTTCGTAATTTTGAGACTAGGTTAAGGGCTGAAATGACCTAAATGACTTCATTACCTCTAGTTGGATACATTATTTACTATTATATACTATATTACATTGCGATATATTAAAATACAATAATATTATGTATTATAAAATTATATTATATTAGTATTATAAATGACTATTATATATTATATTCCCTTATAATACATTAAAATACGGTAATACTAAATTATATATTAGTAAATTTGTGTGACATATATTATATATTATACTACAGTGTAGTACATTAAAGTATATAAAATTATAAAATATACATTAATATAAAATTATAAACGTATCAAATTTTGTAATGTACTGATATATAATAATATAATATAATATTATGTTACAATATATAATGTACTATAATTAGTATATTAACATATTGTATAATAAATCATTATATATTAATTGATGATAAATTACTTTCTAATTTAGTAAGGGATAAATAGTTTTTTTTCACAGCTTTAACAAGATTAATCCCAACTTTTATTCTATGTGTAAACAAAAATGAGATTTGGGAATAGTTTGTTACTAGTCACTGGACCCTTAGTCCCAAAACTTCTTGGCCAGACCAAAAATCAAACATGCCAATATATAAGATCTAAGGAAAATTTTCAAAAACTTACATGGGGCCATAGCCCTCCCGCCCCTTTTTGGTCCTTTTGTGCCCGTGTGCTTTGCCCTCCTTTGCAACCCATCTCTTGATGTTGTTTTGCTGGTGATATTGCTAAGCCTTCCTTTGCAGGTTTGCAGCCCATTTCAAACTTACTTAGCAACACGGACATATAATATTGCCCAGTGCAAGAGGTTCTCATAATTATAAGATGAAATTCGATTATGAGCTATAAGGTATAGTGCTTTAAGTACTTATTTTATTATTACTATTATTTAAATATGGAAAATATAAATAAGAATAAGGACAACTTTCGTGTAATGTAAAAAACTAAAATAAGAGAATATTAATTGAAATTTAGTGAGATGTTTAAAATGCACCTAAGTGCCCCTCAAAAAAAAAAAAAAAATTTATTATCATAAAAGTTTACATCTAATATTTAAAGGCTGGATTAATATTAGTAAAGAGTTCTAGTTTTAAAGAGTCTTGATTCTACAACATAACACAAAAATTATTTAATATAATACCAGAACTTGTGTTTTCCATATGGGGTTGGGCCAGTACTTCTAATTGGGCCATCTCTCAGGTCGTTGATCATCCAGCTCGAGCCCGACCTGGTAGGGCTCTATACATCTATTCTAATATATAATGGCAGTACTCTAGAAGTCGCGTATCTCTGTCACTTGTCAAAAATATCCTTAAAATTTTTAAAATTTACATATTTATTTTAATTTATAAATTGAAACAATTAAGGATAATTTTGACTATTTAAATTCCCTTTCACAATTGAATGTCTTCCCTCACATATCTGTTGCAAAAGAGTAGCACATGCATCGTGCGTGCCCCATCCTCTAAGTATATATAAATATAATAATTTATTTTAATTCACCTTGTAAGGTTATGTAATTAGCTAAATTCTGTGCCAAGTGTTGTTTGATGTAATTTGAAAATTTGAGATATCTATCACAAGCATTCGGAAATGATTTGAAGTTTATTCATGCAAACTTATTTTAAGAGAGACTTGTATGATACGTCTTGGCTGATGAAGGGGATTTCGAGAGATATTAATGGACTTCGAGGAATATCGAGTGATCTCAAGGGCAAAAATAGTGAGCTTGCAAATCTGGGATTGAACTTGAGGGATCCTCGCAGGATCCTCGAGGGATCGAACTAACTTTGCAGGATCTCAAGGGAGGGAGCTGTGCAAATTCTGGAATCTCGAAAATCGCGTCGCTATGGTTTTTTTTGCCTGTTTAAAGCCTAACACACTTCCCCAGACCTAAATTTGAGCCGCCACATTGATAATTCTTAGAGAGAAGTGTTTCCCACCTTCCAAAAGACTTAGAAACAAAGCTTAGCAAGAATTTTCTTCAACCCAATTGAAGAGATCAAGAGTCTTGAAGGGCTCAAGGTGAGAAATTCGTTCTAAGGGATCTGAATGGTGGTCAAGCACGAAGACGATGAATTATGGATACAAGTAAGGTCCAGACAATTATTAGATCAAGGAGTTGATAGATTTTGATTGTAAAGAGTCTTTTAACCGTCTGAATAACAAGTTATAGTGCATGATCTTTGTCCAGCAAAGGGGACACATGGTTTTTCTCCCAGTTAGTGTTTCCACAACAAAAAACTTGTGTGTTCTTGGTTGAATGGTTTCTTCTCTCTTCTATCTTGGATTGTTCAATATTGCTTATAGCCATTACATCTTGAACTAATATTTTAGTGATTAGTCTCTTGGACAAAACATAGACAAAGACTAGGTTTTTTCAATTAGTATCAGAACAGGACACTTAAAATCTTTTTGATTTTTGAAAGAGTGACATCCTGATAGCCTATATCTATGGATTTTCCTAGAGAAGGTAGTTCTACTATTAGACCTCCATTGCTTGAAGGAACCAACTACCCCCATTGGAAAACAAAGATGAGAGCTTTCCTTAAGTCAATCGATGAATGTGTTTGGCTTGCTATACTTAATGGCTGGACTCCATCCACAGTCACAACTGGAACTGTAACAACTTTAAAATCAACCACGTTATGGGATAAAACTGATTTTTATAATTGTGGGTGGAATAATAAAGCCATGAATGCCATCTATAAAGGTGTCATAGTTGCGGAGTTTCGACAAATCTCAAGTTGTGAAATCGCTAAAGAGGCATGAGATATTTTACAGATTACCCATGAAGGTACTACAACTATAAAAATAACCAAACTTTAGCGATTGACTACTGCTTTTGAAACCTTGAGAACGGAAGACGATGAAAATTTTGATCAATTTTATTTTAAACTTAGAGACATTGTCAACTCAAGTTTCAATCTAGGTGAAGAAATCTCTCCATCTAAAATCGTTCAAAAAATTTTGAGATCTTTATCGGAGAGATTTCAAGCTAAGGTTACACTAATAGAAGAAAGTAGGGATGTTGACTC
>CM065384.1:35750000-35792500 GCA_033060915.1 Euryodendron excelsum | reverse complement strand
TTGCCACTGAGGGGCGTAGTACGCACCAGCATCCTTTCTAGCAGATGGAGGAGCCTCTGGACGCTGATGAGCTTTCTCAAGTTTGATCGCTTGAAATCTTATGAGAGAATTAGTTGGAAACCGGAGTTACATAACGCGGAGAAGCATAATTTTGTCCATTAGGTTAATGAAATTTTGGAATTGCATGATGCCGGTCCTATAGAAGAATTTAAAGTTTGTTATGTTTTGGATAAACGCTCCAAGTATGACATTGATGAGTGGATCAAGTTTGCTTTGTCACGGAAAGTTCAGAGGCTTGAGTTGGACTTGTCAATGGATGTTGACATTGAGAAGGTATATACTTTTCCTAGAGAGCTATTTGACAAAAGCAAAGGGACTTGTTTGAGTCCAAGGTTTGGCACCATGGCCCATCGTACATTAGTTGGCCTGAAATGCCTTAAATCACTATGTTTAAAGTATGTGCAAGTTGGTGATGAAGTTGTTGAGTTCCTTCTATCCAACTGCCCAGTGCTTGAACGATTATCTATCCGTTGCTCTTTATCTTTGTTTTATCTAAAACTGACTGGCCAACTCTGTGTGTTGAAGTACTTGGAGATATTGAATTGTTGCTACATCAAATCCATCGAGATATCTGACGTAAATCTTGTTTCCTTTAAGTACCATGGATCAAAGGTAAAGTTGCTTCTTGAGAATGTGCCCTCACTTGTTGATGTATTCGTTGGAGGGTACATTGATAGCTCCTATTTTGGTTTTTTGTTGAATGAACTTTTTGCTAAGACTTCATGCTGCCTCAAGACCCTTACATTGGACACTTTTTGTAGTTGGTTAGTGTAAGATCTATATTGTAATTGGCATAATCGTGTGATAAAAAAATATTGTATTTATGTCCTTGTATGTTATGTATGTTCAAACCAATGCTAAGAAAGGCTGGGACATCTATTCAAGGACAAAGGAGTTCAAAACTGGATATACCTCATGAAAGCCATTCCATCCACCTACCATCAGCTAATCCTATTCCCAACCCTCGAAGGAGTGAGAGAGATAAGAGGAGACCAAGTGGTCTCTAAGCAGTGCTTTCTGACGGCATGCACTACGAAGGTGAAAGTTTACAAGGTACAGATGATGGAACTTCATGAGTATACGCCAACTATTGATGATGTTGGGCAGGCAATGGAAAATAAGGCCGTTGAAGAATTAAAGAAAATCTATATAGATCGGTACAATGAGAAGTACTTTGTGATCAGCACTTCCTTATCTAAAGTTAAAGAGAACTCACGGATTAAGCTGCTGGTAGAGGACCTCGAGGTCTTCGCCTGGACTCCTTACGATATGCTAGGAATTGACATAGAAATTGCCTACCACAGATTGAATGTCGACCTGCAGTGTCGACTTGTGGTCCAGAAGGGCAAAAGGTCAACTACATAACACATGGAGGCTGTCATGGAAGAAACAGAAAGGCTCCTTGATGCCGGGGTTATAAGGGAGGTACATTACCCGCGCTGGCTTTCAAACACTATTGTGGTAAAAAAGAAGGACGACAAGTGAAGGATTTGTGTTGATTTCACCGATCTGAACAAAGCATGCCCTAAAGGCCCTTTCCCTCTTCCCAAAATCAACCAGCTCGTAGATGCAACAACCGGTTTTAAAAGAATAAGCTTATTGGATGCTTATCGCGAGTACCACCAGATCCCGCTCTATGAAGATGATGAAGAGAAAATTGCCTTCATCACTCCAAGGGGTATTTTTTGTTACACAGTCATGCTCTTTGATTTGAAGAATGCCGGGGCCACCTACCATCAACTGGTTAACAAAATGTTCAAAGACCACATCGGTAACACTGTAGAGGTATATATCGATGATATGGTGGTTAAAAGCAAGGTTAACAGCTCACATTTGGAAAATCTCGTGGTGGTATTTAACAATCTCAAACGATACAGGATGAGGTTAAATGACTCTAAATGCGTGTTCGGGGTCAGCTCAAGGAAATTCCTGGGGTTCTTGGTCACGCACTAGGGATTCGAAGTGGATCTGCGGCAAGTTAGCACCATTCAGAACGTCTAGGCACTATGAAACACCAAAGAAGTACATAAATTAACTGGTATGGCTGCTGCACTTCATGGATACATTAGTTGATCTTCGAACAAGTGCCAGTCATTCTTCCAGCTCCTCAAAAAACGAGAGCACTTTAGCTAGACTTGGGAATGTGATCAGGCCCTTGCAGACTTAAAGAAATACCTTACCCAGCCACCCTTACTTTCCACCCCCTCAAAGCATAAAGAGCTTTTTCTTTACCTGGCAGTGCTGGAGCATGCAGTTAGTGCCATATTACTTCGACAGCAAGATCAGCAGCAAGGGTCAGTCTATTATATCAATTGTAAGCACCCTATTTTTGACCGCTCGGCAGTCTACACTTCGTCCAGACTTGTTTTCAAGTCATTATGGACATATTCCAATCGAAACCAATCCTCTAGTCCAAATTCCATCTTTCTATCGCTTCGCGGGCCTGCCAGGCCCAAATAGAGGCAAAATGACCAAAATGCCCTTAGGGGGCATTGTCCTTTCTTATTCCAATTCCAATCCCTCTCTCGGGACAGTTTATTCCTCGAGACGGTCTGAGTAGCAAAACTACTCATAAAACCGTTAGAGTAGCGGAAGTACTCACAAAACCGTTAGAGTAGCGGAAGTACTCACCAAACCGTTCGAGTAGCGGAAATACTCACACCATTAGAGTGGCGGAAACACTCAAAACTTAGGCACGTCTCTTCGGAGATGGTAAGACCCTTTTCCAATCCCTCTCTCGAGACAGTTTATTCCTTGAGACGGTTCCAATCCAGGCACGTCTCTTCGGAGACGATAAGACCCCTTTCCAATCCCTCTCTCGAGACAGTTTATTCCTCGAGACGGTCTGAGTAGCGAAACTACTCACAAAACCGTTAGAGTAGCTGAAGTACTCACAAAACCGTTAGAGTAGCGGAAATACTCACAGAACCGTTAGAGTAGCAGAAATACTCACAGAACCGTTAGAGTAGCGGAAATACTCAACCCCGTCCGAGTAGCGAAAATACTCACAAAACCGTTAGAGTAGCGGAAGTACTCACAAAACCGTTAGAGTAGCGAAAATACTCACAGAACCGTTAGAGTAGCGGAAATACTCACAGAACCATTAGAGTAGCGGAAATACTCACAGAACCGTTAGAGTAGCGGAAATACTCACAAATCATCAACCCCGTCCGAGTAGCGGAAATACTCACAAATCATTAACCCCGTTCGAGTAGCGGAAATACTCACAAATCATCAACCCCGTCCGAGTAGCGGAAATACTCATACCGTTTGAGTGGCGGAAACACTCAAAACCTAGGTCAACACCAGTGGCTGTTAGCCCACTTCGGAGGAAAAGGACCAAACTACCCTTAGGACCTTTTGCGAGACTTTCCGGTCAAGATGACTATTTTACCCCTAGGCATCCGAATGCCCCGGGAACCACACCGGCTCTGGTTATCAAACCTGTAATGACCCGAGAATACTTTTTATAGTATTCTCAATCTTCCTTTACATTTCCGGATCATTCCGAGTCAGTTCCAGCAAACCCGGTACAAAATGACCGTTTTGCCCCTAGAGGGCTGGTCTCCTTCTTCGACCACACCGGCTTTGGGTATCAAACCGGTAATGACCTGAGAATATTTTTTATAGTATTCTCAATCTTCCTTTACCTTTCCGGATCATTCCGAGTCAGTTCCGGCCAACCCGGTACAAAATGACCATTTTACCCCTAGTGGGCCGGTTTCCTTCTTCAACCACACCGGCTCTGGTTATCAAACCGGTAATGACCCGAGAATACCTTTTATAGTGTTCTCAACCTTACTTTACCTTTCCGGACCATTTCGAGTCAATTCCGGCGAACCCGATACAAAATGACCAGTTTGCCCCTAGTGGGCTGGTCTCCTTTTCCGACCACACCGACTCTGGGAATCCAACTGGAAACCTCTGGGAACATTCTAAATAATGTTTCCAGATCCCAAGTCTTCTTCTGGGACAGTTTGAGTCTGTCCCGGTAGTTTTCCGGTCCGGTTGACCGTTTTGCCCCTAAAGGCTCGGTCAACCTTTCTGACACATCTTATCCTCACTTTTCAAGTCAAATACCTCTAGGACACTATTTTAAGTGTTCCTGCTCCTTTCCGGCCTTCCAGGTCACTCCCGGCTCCTTTAAATCATTCCCGGACTTTCCGGAGTCACTCCTAGTGAAGCCAGGCTAAAGTTTACATGGTAGTCACTAGTACAGGCGCCCAAATCTAGTCAAAGATACGTTGCTTGCCGACCTTAATTGTTTCCTAAATGGCTGGCACCACTACTAGTGGCGCCAGTGTAAATTTTGCCCTGGCGCCACTGCAACAGGCGCCAGGCTTGTCTTCCCTCTATAAATACAGAGCATCATTCAACGTGAAAAGGGTCTGCAAACTGAACCTAAAAATCACACAATTCGATATACAGAGCTTGAGCACCTCCAAAAACCCTAGCCTCCCTAGGTTTTCCCAAACCTTAGCCACCATACATAAACCCTAGCCTCCTATACACTCATACACTCCTCCATACACTCATACATTAGCCTTCAACCACTCTCTGAAGACTTGAAGAGCAGCCATCCAAAGCTTGAAGACAATCCCTGAAGACTGAAGGTGAAGATCAAGAACGAAGACCGAAGATCGAAGACTGCACGGCGCGCAAAATAAACAAGAAACAAGGTAGGCTTTCTTTTTAATTTTCTGCACTTCCCCCCTCTCTCTTCTCTCTCCAACCCACTTGGGTTTTCTCTATTTTAATCCCCCATCTCTTTCCCGCCCTTTCTTTGCATGCTTAAAACAAGGGGATTCTCGGTCCATGTGTAGGATTGGACTATTAGAGAGTCACCGTGTCGGGGGCTTTCTTCTAGTCTAACCAAAAACCACGTGGGTCCGGCCCCCTTGATTATGTGGTGAAGCCTTAACCTTGTATGTTCATGACCCTAAATTGCATTGTGCATATCATAGTCTTGCATCTTCCAAAATTCGTTTTCAAAAAGTTATTTTCAAAAATCATTTTCAAACTTGTTTTCAAAATTGCATCAAAATCTCTTTTTCAAAAACTTGTTTTCAAAACCACAATTCTAGGGTGATTCTAGCCTTTCCATGGCTAGGGTTGCTTTAGGAAAGTGTTATATTAAAAGTGGCCTTTTGGCCTATATTTTCAAACTTTGTTTTCAAAACCACTTTCTTAAAGTGGTTCTAGCCCTCTTATGGCTAGAATCGCTTTAGGAAAGTGGGATGTTTTTATACTTTCCAAAAACTCTCCCTCTCCAAGAATTTCCTCCTAAAAATATCTTTTTTTCAACATACTTTCCTAAAACTCTCTTCTCTAAAAATTGTTTTCAAAAACTTCCTTCCAAAATCTATTTTTCAAAACTCCCCTTTTCGACTCCTTTCCAAAATCTTCTCCCTAGATTCACCTTCCTAAAAACGCTCCCTAAAAATCTTTCTGAAAACTCTCTTTTCCAAAATCTCCCTTCTAGAAATTTTCCCCTAGGATCTTCCTTCCAAAATCTACGTTTCCAAAAAACATGCTTTCCAAAAACTTCTTCTCTCTAAAATCTCTTTCCAAAAGCTCTCTTTCCAAATTCACTTTCCAAAAATTCCTCCCTAGGATTCCCTTATAGAAAACCTTCGTTTCCAAAAACACGTTTTCCAAAATCCCTTTTCCTTAGAGCCCAAGTCAAGCCCTAGAATCCACAATTAGGAAACCCTAATTTTTCTTTCCAAAAACATGATTTTCAAACTTTGCCCTAAACCTTGGTGTCCAAAATCTTTTGTTTTCTACATCAAAGCTATCTTTGTTTTCAAAAACCTATTTTTTACGTCGAAACTAGAGTTTTCCAAATCTAGGGTTTCTAGGATCTCCTTTTCCAAATCCTTGCCAAGTCAAATCTTCTCTTTAGGAAACAGAATCAAACCCTTGTTTTTAGAAACCAAATCCAATCCCTTCTTAATCCAAACCTTCCTAATTTCCTACCTTCCTAAACCATAAGTTTCCTAAACCCAAACTCTAAACCTTTCCTTAAATTTCAAAATCCAACTCTTTCCTAATTCAAATCCTTCCTAAACTTTCACTTTCCTAAACCTTAAGTTCCCAAAACTTGAACATAAAAATCTTTTCTAAACTTTAAAACTCAACTTTTAAATCTTTCCTAATTCAACCCTTTCTTAATTCTACCCCTTTCCAAAATCTTTTTTTTAAACTCCAAGCTTTCAAATCTTTCCTAAACTCAAACCTTTCCTAATCTCAAGATTTTCTAAAACTTTAAAACTTTCTAAATCTTAAACTTTCTAAATTTCAAATCTTTCCAAATTCAAAACTTTCTAAATTTGAAACTTTCTTAAGTTAAATCTTTCTAAACCCAAAAACTTTCTAAATTCTAAACTTTCCAAAACTTAAAAATCTTTATAAATTTAAGACTTTCTTAAGTTGAAACTTTCTTAATTCAAAAACTTTCCGAAATTGAAAACTTTCCTTTTTCAAACCTTTCCCAAAACGAAACTTTCTTATTTTCAAAACTTCATTGATTTCAAAACTTTCCAAAATCAAAACTTCCCTTTTTCAAACATTTCTAAATTCGAAACTCTCCTAATTTGAAAACTTTCCTAATTCAAAACTTTCCTAAGTTGAAACTTTCTTAAACCTAAAACTTTCCAAAAATGAAACTTTCCAAAAATAACATTTTCCTAATTCGAAACTTTCCTAATCCAAATCTTTCCTAAATTTCAAGTTTCCAAATCTTTCCAAATCTTCCAAATCCAACATTCCAATTCAATCTTTCTTAACCTCAAGTCTAGGTTTCCTAAACCTCTTTCTTTCCAAAACCAAGTCTTTTCAAAATCCATCTTTCCAAAGCAAGTCCAATCCTCTCAATTTCAATTTCAAATCTCCTTTTCTAATTTCAAATCACATTCAATGTCCAATTCAAGTTCCTTCTTCAATCCACTCTTCTATTTTCAATCGGACTCTTGTCCGAACTACGACTGACCTGATTCCCCCAAAGGGATACGTACGCAACCTTCATAGGTGCGGTTACCATACTTTTCAAACTTTCAATTCCACCCTCATGGGTGCGGTTTTCAAAATCTTTTCAAATCTAAAATTCCAATTTCAAATTTCTATTTTCGAATTTCTACTCTCAATTTTCAAACTTTCCAATTGCAATTCCATCTTTTCAAGTCTATTTTCAAATCAAAGTAATCTCTTTTTAAATCTATTTTTCAATTCTTTTCTATTGCTTGCATATCATGCATCATGCTAAATTAATTTTCAAACATTATTTTTCTAAAGTGGATAGGATTGGACATGGGTTAATTAAAGACTCTCATAGGTGAATCAAGGGTAGATTGACATGTAGGTACCGAAAGGGCGGGGTAGGGTGATAGCTTAGTGCGTCTTCCCTACACGTAACCAACCTTCGAAACTAGGATCACTGATTTCAAAGACCAAAAGGAGTTATTTTTCAAAAAAAGGCTAAATGTTTTTCAAAAGTTGCCAAACAACCCGTTTTCCTAAAAAACCCTCTCTTGAGGATGTTTTCCAAAATTGTTTTTTCAAAAACCCTAAGTGTAGTCTTTGGATTATTCTTAGTTTTAGGTGACCTAACTCACCTTAATCAAGTTAGGTGGCGACTCCGAATCTTTTTCAAAAGCCCTTTATTCAAACCAATTTTTCAATTCAAACCTAGTCGCACTCATTCTTCTAGGAGGGTGAGTTCTAACGAGATAGTACAGCATTTTTCCCGCTTGTGTGAGTATTCCTCGAGTGCGAAAAATCTGGGCGCGACATCAATAAAACTCTCTTAGGGGCAGAAAGTAGGTACCTATCGCTGGAGAAACTGGCCCCTGCTCTAGTGGTGGCATCACGTAAATTGGTGCACTACTTCAGGGCCCACACCATCAACGTCCTTACGGATCACCAGCTGAAACAACTCTTGCAACGAGCTGACTTTTCTGGCAAGTTAGAAAAGTGGGCCGTTGAACTAGGAAAATTCGATATCAAGGTCCACCTAAGGCCGGCAGTTAAAGGATAGGTACTTGCTGATTTTGTTGCTCAATTTTCTATTGAATTGCCCCAGGAAAACAATATTCTGCCGCTTACTGATCAACAACATACAGGCCTCCCCCTGGATCTTTGGGAAAATGCGCTAATCATTGGAAACTGTTTGTCGACGGAGCATCCAATGACTAAGGGGTAAGATCAAGGATAGTTCTTCTCATACCAGATGGAATGGCATTGGAGCAGGCCATCAAACTAGAGTTCACTACCTCAAATAACGAATCATAGTATGAGGTTCTTCTCGCTGGACTGCGTCAAGCCATCGACCTTCAGATCACTTAAATCATGATTTACTCAAACTTCTAACTAATGGTTAATCAGATCATAAGAGATTATGTGGCAAAAAATATAGAATGGCATAGTACCTGGCAAAAGCAAAAGAATTGCCGAGCAAGTTCAGCAAATACAAACTCCAGAAGATCAGCTATGACAACAACGCTCATGCTGACGCCTTAGTAACACTGGCGATGACCCTAAAGTCAAGATTGAAGAGAACAATCCACACGGAGACTTTAGCCAGACCAAGTATATTTCATGAAGAAGAGCAAACCTTGGCTATAAAGAAATTGTGACCATCATGGATGGACCCAATTATCTCTTATCTTGACAAAGACGAACTCCCAGAGGACAAGAGAGAAGCCAGACGAGTCAAGCATAAAGCACTCAGGTATTGGCTGTCACCAGTTAAAGAACTCTACAAAAGATCTTTCATGGGTCCCTACTTGCACTGTGTTCACTCGGACAAAGTTCAAGACATTCTGTTTGAAATTCACAAAGAAATTTGTGGAAGCCATGTCGGCGGGAGGTTGTTGGCTCACTAAGCTATCTCATAGGGGTACTGGTGGCCTTATATGCAGAAAGACGCTACGTAGTTCATATTGAAGTGTGAGAAGTGCCAGATGTTCTCTCCCATAATCCACCAACCTACTGAGGACCTCACAATGATCACCAGCCTATAGCCCTTAGCTCAATAGGGATTGGATATAGTCGCCCTATTGCCTCAGGCCCCCAGGAATAAAAGGTTTCTTATCACGACAACAAACTACTTCACCAAATGGGTGGAAGCGGAGCCTTTGTCAAACATCAGAGAGGTGGATGCCAAAAGGTTCGCTTGGACAAATATCATAACCTGATTCGGCGTGCCTCGAGCACTTGTCTCAAATAATGGCACCCAATTTGATGGCAACATGTTCAGATCATTCTGCGAAGAGCTAGAAATTAGGAACTACTATTCAACGCTAGCCTACCCACAGTCCAATAGGCAAGCCAAAATCTCAAACAAAACTATGTTAAACGGGATCAAGAAAATATTGGAAAAAGCTAAGGGAAGATGGGTGGAAGAGTTGCCCAACGTCCTATGGTCCTACAAGACCACGCCAAGGAGATCCACTAGAGAAACCTCCTTTTCATTGGCATACGGGGTGGAGGTAGTAATACCTTTAGAGATTGGGCTTCCGACAATCAGATCAGCAGCATTTCACACCGAGCAAAATGATCAGACTTTGGTTAGGGATCTCGATCTGGCAGAAGAGAATAAAGAAGCTGCCCTGATCCGACTTACCGGGTATCATCAGTAGCTGAGTCATTCCTACAATAAGCGGGTTAAGCCAAGAGCCTTCTTGCCAAGAGACTTAGTATTGAGAAAAGTACTGGGGGCAACGAAAAATCCATTAGATAGAAAGCTTGGCCTCAACTAGGAGGGTCCCTACAGAATCGTGTCCCGAGCCGACATTGGGGCTTACCGGCTAGAAACCATTGAAGACACAATGCAACTACCCCAACCTTGGAACGTGAACAATCTGAAGAAATTCTATCAGTAAAAACTAACCCCCAGAGGATGTAACTTCTTAGCAATGTTTAGACTTTTCAAAGCTTCGTATGATCAATAAAATTGGAAGTCGTTCACACAAATTTATTTGTCTAAGGCCACTCCAAAGAGCAAAGCATTAAAGAAAGAGAAAAAAGCTCAAAAACCAAGCATAAAAATCTTGGTCTTATCCAAATTGGACAGGTCGGCCAATAAAGGTCATAAAAATTAGGCGTAAAAAACTTGGTCTTGTCCAAATTGAACAGGTCAGCCAATGAAAGTCACAAAAATCAAGTGTAAAAAACTTGGTTTTGTCCAAATTAGACAGGTCAGCTAATGTGTTAGGGATTTATACTAAAAGACATGCTTTGTGGAATGGCTTTAGTATTTATTAATAAATTAGTTATTCCATTTTAATGAGAATCTGTGTGAGCAATGGTTGCATTGCATTATTTATTTAATGATTATACATATGTGTCTCTTATTCTATATAGTAGATGATTTGGTGTGTAGAGTACGGCTTACACAATCATCGGTTCTTATGGAATATAAACTTATCATTCACAATCTTAGATGGAATTGGACACTCCATCAGTAGAACTGTAGCACAAGGTTTTAATAGGTTTGTCTTGACTATGGGGAACAGTATAGTTCCAACTCCTTGCGTTAGTATACTTTGTGTGTATTGAATAGGACCGTGTTGAAGTAATTGTTTTTATACTGACTATATAAAACAATTAATATCTCATGATTATTATGAGTGCTTATGCTCTTAATCCTAATATAATAAATAGACATGTGCATGTAGTGTTTATTGTTTTGATTCACAGACGAGTGAGATTCTTTGTAGGTCAATAAACTCAGTGAGTTGGACAATAACAATACATGTATGATGAATATTAATTATTGATAGAATCCATGTCCCGGTATAGGGATTGATGATACCCTCTTAAGGAAGGTTATAAGTTTTGATTATGTCAAACCCTGTAGGTGAATTATGAATCCGACATATCAAATAAATTAAGTGGGAGGTCTCAAGGAATTAAATAAGTCTATTAAATTTAATTATTAGTAATTTAATTTAATAGATGGGTATCTGTAATCTTAACGTGGAGAGATAAATACACATTTAATAATATGGAGCTCGAAATATAATTTCTAGTATGATAAGGAGTGCAATTATAATTCATTAGTGGTATCAATTATAATTTACATAAATAAGGATTAATTTTAGTTGGATTAGAAATCCTTATTTGAGTAGGAAGCCCTAGTTATACTAATCCTGTGGTTCCTATTATAGCCTCTATATATACGCACTCTAAGAGGAGCTAGGGTTACACTTTTTTCATAATTGAAAGATACATGTTTTTGTGAGGAAGAGAAACCCTAGCAGCTACGAGCCTATTCACTCTAGAGTAAGGTGTATACGAGGGATACAGTAGAAGTCTAAAGGTTGAGTTCAAGCAGTTGATACTCGTGCTTATTGTTGATACTTGTTATTCAGGATCAAACCAGAGAGATCTCGAAGGTATGATTCTAATCATTTAGAATAGGCTATGCTAATCAGATTAGAATTTTTGGTATTATGCGTATGCACTATAGTTAGGTAGTGAAAAATTCCGCAGTCCCCAGCACAATGAACGTCACAAAAACTAAACATAAAAACTTGGTCATATCCAAATTGGACAGAGCGGCCAATGAAGGTCACAAAAACCAAACGTAAAAAACTTGGTCTTGTCAAAATTGGACAGGTTAGCCAAGAAAGGTCACAAAGACTAAGTGTAAAAACTTGGTCCTGTCCAACTTGGACAGGTCGGCCTATAAAGGTCACAAAATCCAAGTGTAAAAACTTGGTTCTGTCAAACTTAGATAGGTCGGCAGAGAAAAGTCATAAAAACCTTAGTGTCTTGACTTACCCCTGCTCGATTCTAGTAGGTTAGCTAAGAAGGGGTCGTAAAATTACAAAGAAGATTTATCTCTTTGTTAGAAAGTATTTTGGCCTAAATTTGGCAGGTCAGCAAACGAGAGAATAATTTCTAATTAAGGAAAAGCTTGGCTTCAAGTCCAAGTTAAACGAACCAGCTTAAAAATTGCCACAAATTAACTTTACGTTATGAAAAGCTTGAAGTTAAAGGCATATGTCTAAGCATGAGACTTGCGCATAAAAAAGATTGGAAGAGGAATAAGTAAGAATCCTTTTCTAAATCATTTTTGTACATATCGCAATTATTTTACAGGTAAAGAATTATGAAAGAAAGTTATCGGGATAGCTCGGCATTGAGAAGATCAGCAGTAGGAGGAAGCTTGGCTAAAGGAGGAAGCCTGGTAACAATATGGATGGCTGGGGGCACATTGGCGTTGTTGACTTAATCGAATATCTTGGCCGCAGGGATGATCTTCACCCTGTCGCCAAGAATGTCTTTATCAAGTTCTTCCTCAGATTCAACAATAGCCACAGCTCGAGAAGGAATCTCCTCCCAGAGGGGAGAAGACTTGTCCACCTTCAACTTTTGTAAAGCTACTATCTAGCCATCCTGAAAGACATTTTCGACAATCTGCTTGACCTAGGCTTTATAGTGGTCCTCAGCCTGATCCCATCCTTGAGTGAATTTTTCGTCTTGCTCTTCCTTCAGCTTTACCAAACTAGCTGTGGCCTCCTCCCACCCTGAATTAGCCACAGAAGTTGACTTCTGTGCCTCAATAAGCTCGGCGTATATTGCATCAATTTCATATGCTGACTTCTGAGACTTGGGAAGCTAGGCTCTTAGCAGTTCAGCTTTTGCCTTCAGAGCACTACATTCGTCCTCCTTCTCTTTGAAGCAAGACTGAGCGGCTTTAAGAAGTGCTTTATTGTCCTCCAACTCCTTCGACAACCCCTTGGCATTCTCCTCCTTCTCAGAGCAATGCGTCTTCATTTCTTTATGCCTCTTCAAGAGTTTCTTGTATTTACTTTGCAACACTACCAGGCGCTTCGTAACCTCTAGGCTCTGGATAGCCCCCCGATCAAATTAGCAAAAGAAGTTAGCAGACATATAAAGTAGATGAGTTAAGCATAATAAAGCTTAGTTTGAAAATTCCTTACCACCATTGCTGTGTGTGTAACTCCCGTAACGAGGTCTTCATTCTGGGTGTCGGCTAACGCCTTTAGATTGGCGGGGGTGACCTGAGCTTGGAGGGCACTAATGGTGATGTCGATGTCCCCAAGCATGGAGTCTTGCACAGTCATGGTACAACTATAGATAACTAGCCTCACTATATACTGCTCGGGCTCTGGCTCCATTTCCTTGCCCTTCTCCCCCACAGGGCGTCCAGCTGAAGTACTTGGAGAAGCAGCAAGATTTGCTGCCTTTGCCTTTTCAGCCTCCAACTTGGCTGTCCTGACTAGTTTCTTTTTCTTCTTCACTCCCTAAGCAACCGGAGCCTCTTCCAGAGTTATTATATCTGGGGCAGGTAAGGCTTGAATAGCAGGGGGTAGAGAAGGAATAGGGGGAATGAACTTGTTGATGGTAGCTTCAAAATCAGCGACGGTGAGAGTAGAGGTCGCCCTTTTCCTCTTTCAGGTGGTCCTCAACCCTAGAGTCGCCAGCAAGTCATAAAGTTTGGGCCTCATTCTGCATTCAACCAAGGCAAGTGAGGTAGTGACAGCGGAAGCAACGGTAGTAGCCTCAGGAGTAGTAGTAAGCTGTGGCAGGTATTCCCCGACCTCGTGCTTGCCGCCTTTCAACTTCTGCACGGCAAGTATAAGGGCTGGGACCCCGTTGATGGCAGTGAAAGATTAGCACCAAACTGGGTACCCCAACAAGATGTGTGCAGCATGCCCAATTCCGGATAGCGCCCCTTTGCCTCTATAAGCCCAGGCAGTCTTTAGAACATCCAAGTCAACCCCAAGGAGTTTGGTTTTTTTTATCCTTGGCACCAAAGTTTGATGTGGAGTAGGAGCAAAAGAATAGAGTATTAGAAACAGTGAAATTGAAGGCAGATAGAGCAAGATAGGTATAACAGATCTAGGGGGTGGCAATTGACCTATTTACTTCGGGACCCTTGGGCACCTCGCCGCTGGAGCCAACTCCGCTGGGACACCTCCGAACTTCCACGGGCCGTTCACCCTAATAATTCCCTTCCCCGAACTTGGAAGGAATTGGACTAACTCTCTGAGACCGAATGTAGCCCTAAAGTAATATCTATGACGGTCCGACCTAACACCGCCCACTTCCATCATTGTATAGTAGTAGTTGAATTCATGAAGCCCCAGGTTCAAATTCAAGCACCGATTCAGCTCGACTACCCCCATCACTATCCTATAGCCGGTCAGAGCAAGTTGGATTGGGGCAATTTTGTAATGATTGAGGACTGCGGTAAGAAAGGGGCGAATGAGAAACGAAGTCCCCCATCAACAATCACCACTATGGGGAAGGGGGTTCCATTTTTGGTTGCTTCCCAAACATCATCTTAAGGTCCTATATGTTGACTCAAGGTTGACCCTATGTTGATTTTGATGATAACTAAACCTTGTGTTATTTTACTAATGAATCTACTTAGTATACAGATTAAAAAAGTTCATAACCTAGACTTAAAGTTCAATTTTAAGTCCAATACATGTCAAAGAGAATGCACAACAAATTCAAGATCAAGCAATGAATTCCCAGAGCTATGCAATGAACTAAATAGAAGATTGACTCCTATCTCTACTTCAAACAAATGTTCTACACTCGAAGAGATTGAAGGTTTTCAAATAAAGCTTCTATCAAGTATGCATAGACTCAATGAAGATTGATTTGCACTCAAAAAAGAATGTAGACTTCATCAGAATGTGCAATGATTAGCTGAAGATAAATTTATTGTTGAAGAGATTAAAAATGCTCAAGAGATGACTTCATCAAGTATGTAAAGATCAATTCAAGATAATGTGATTGAAGTTGCTGAGAAGATGGCTCACAATGATTGTCTGATCTCTACCTGGAATCCAAGTGAAGAATTCTTCCACAATGTAGAGAATCAATGAAGACTAGATGTATGAAGAGATTTCATCAAGTTTGCAAAAGTCTCATTGAAGTAATTTTATAGAAGAAAGAGGAATTGCTAACAAAGAGAAGAACTCAGCAATGAAGCATTGTGAAGCTCTACATAATTGAAGAAGCTTGGCACTGAAAGAAATAATGAAAGATGAAGCTCTGTAAATAAAGATGAAAAGATCAACATTGATCTAATGAAGCTCTGACTATTTGAGAGTCAAGAGAAGATGAATGTCAAATGATTGATTCAATCCAAATTGAATAGAAGTTAACTCTGATGAGTTAAAGAGATTTGATTGATCATCATAACCCAAAGAAGCATTCCTTGAAGATCTTATACTGCTACTGAGATAATCTGGATCATTAGAAGTCAGAAAGCAGATTTCTGGGCAATGAGCAGACTCATGGAAATGAGGAGTTGCCTCATGGAGACAGAAGCAAAAGGCTTAAAGACCAAATGGACAATGAGTGGACTCATGGAAATAAGGAGTCGCCTTATGAGCATAGAAGCAAAAAGCCTGAAGACCAAATAGACAATGAGTGGACTCATGGAAATGAAGAGCCGCCTCATGGAGACAGACACAAAAGGCTTGAAAACAAAATGATCAATGAGCGGACTCATAGAAATGAAGAGTCACCTCATGAACACAAAAGCAAAATCCTGAAGACAAAATGATCAATGAGCGTACTCACTGAAGATGAAGAGTCGCCTCATGACAACAGAAGTAAAGGCTGAAGATCAAATGAACAAAGAGCTGACTCCTGAAGATGAAGAGTCGTCTCATGACAACAGAAGCCAAAGATGTGAAGACATAATGAACAAAGAACTGACTCATTGTTATGAAGTGCGGACTCATGAAGACAGTGAACAACATCTTGTAAATGTAGAAGCATAAAGTGTCTACTCCACAAGCCTGAAGCTGATTCCTTGAATATAACGGCTAGTTTTTCTAACGTTATAACGGACTGGACGTATATTAATGAAGCCCAACAACCTCTAACGGATGGAATCAATATAGGGGTTTATATACAAGCTTCCAGCTGCATTTATACAAGTGGATGAGAGACAAAAACAAGATTCAACTGATCAATGAGCAGACTCATGAAAATGAAGAGTCGCCTCATGAACACAGAAGCAAAAGCCTGAAGACAAAATGATCAACGAGCGGACTCACTAAAGATGAAGAGTCGCCTTGTGACAACAGAAGTAAAGGCTGAAGATCAAATGAACAAAGAGCGGACTCCTAAAGATGAAGAGTCGCCTCATGACAGCAAAAGCCAAATATGTGAAGACAGAATGAAAAAAGAACCGACTTCTTGTTATGAAGAGCGGACTCATGAAGACATTGAACAACATTTGGTAAATGCAAAAGCAGAGAGTGTCGACTCCACAAGTCTGGAGCTGACTCCTTAAATATAACGGCAAGTTTTTCTAACGTTATGACAGACTTGACGTGCATTAATAAAGCCCAACAACCTCTAACGGATGGAATCAATACATGGGTTTATATACAAGCTTCCAGCTGCATTTATACAAGTGGATGAGAGACAAAAACAAGATTCAACTGACTGATTCACTGAAAACTCTGATATTCTTCTTGTCTTCTTCCTATGAGCTTTGATTGTAAAATTTACTCTTGTTAGAGAGTTTGTTTGTTACTTGTATATTCTTATACACCTGTAAGGGAGAGTTTGAGAGTTCTCTTGTGGAAGAAAAACTCTTGTAAATTTGAGTGGAGCTTGGACAAAACCACTTGGTGATTGAAGAACTTAGGTGGAAGTTTTTGTATAGTGAGCTGAGCACTTTGTCAATTAGCAGCCCATTTGTAATTAGAGGTTACATAGTGGAAGAAGACTTCAAGGAGGTCTTGGGGTGAGAACGTAGACCACGGTTTGTGGTTGAACCTCGGTAAATCTGTGTGTTCTTTCTTATGCTCTGCTTTCTTTCATTCTTCTGATTATATTGCATTGCATATTGATTGATCACTGTTACATTGGTTAGATTAATTTTAATTAATCTTAATTGCTATTAATTTTCGAAAAACCCAATTCACCCCCCCTTTTGGGTTGCTTTTTGGGCCAACAATTGGTATCAGAGCCTGTATTCCTGTTTTTAAGGCTTAACATCTTAGGAATAGATCCATGGCAACCAATTTCGAAAGCTCTCTTGGTGAGGGTCAATCCACAAATAGACTACCTATATTTAATGGAACCAATTACAATTATTGGAAAAATAGAATGTGAATTTTTATTCAATCAGTAGATTATGAGTTATGGAGACTCATAGTAAATAGTCCCAAAATACCTACAACTAGAGTGGATAGGACTGATGTCCTTAAACCAAAATCTGAATGAGATGAAGATGATCTGAAAATGCTACAATCTAATGCTAAAGCTATGAATATTTTGTATTGTGCACTTGATCCAAAAGAGTTTAATCGTATTTCCACTTGTGAATCAGCCAAAAAAATATGGGATAGATTAGAGGTCACACATAAAGGTACCAATCAAGTTAAAGAATCTAAAATCAATATATTGGTACATAATTATGAATTTTTCAAAATGAGACATGAAGAATCCATCACCGAAATGTTCACTAGGTTCATTGATATTATTAATGGTTTAAAATCTCTTGGAAAGGTGTATCGTAACAGTGAGCAGGTAAGGAAGATTCTAAGGTCTTCGCCAAAGGCTTGGGAGGCCAAGGTCACAGCAATTCAAGAAGCAAAGGACCTCAACACCCTACCACTGGAAGAACTCTTGGGCTCTCTAATGACACATGAGCTCACACAAAAACAATATGCCCAAGAGGATGAAGAAAAGAAGAAAAGGGTAGTTGCATTCTAATCCACCTATCAAGATGATGAATCTGAAAGTGATGAGAATGAAGATGAAATTGCTCTCATCACTCAGAAATTTAGGAGATTCATAAAGAAGAAATGGAGAGGTGGAAAGAAGTATGAAGCCAAGGGAGAACCTAGCAAGGAATCCAACATAACATGCTACGAATGTAAGAAGCCTGGCCATATGAAGGTAGAGTGTCCTCTGCTTTGAAAGAGAGGAAAGAAATATAAAGGGAAGAAGGCCATGGCAGCCATAACATGGAGTGATGATGAAGAATCAAGCTCCGAAGAAGAAACTAAACGACATGAAGTGGCTAACCTATGTCTCATGGCTCATGAAGATGATAATGAGGTATCTGATTCTTCCCAATTCACTTTTAATGAATTACAAGATGCTTTTGATGATTTAATTTGTGAATTCAGAAAATTGAGAATTAAAAATGGACTTCTTAAGAAGATGATTTCTACTCTTACTGTTGAAAATGAAAATTTGCAAAAGGAAAATGAAGTTTTGAAAAATGAAGTTTGTGTCCTAAAGGATAAGGTTAAGAAAAATTCTTTTCAAAAGGACCTTCCAAAAGAAAATCACATTTTGCTTGAAAAGGTCAAAAGCTTGGAAAAAAAGTCTTCATAGATGTGTAAATGGAAAAGAAAAGCTGGATGCAATTTTAGAAAAACAAAAATGTTCACTAGACAAAGCTGGTCTTGGCTTTGATTCATTTAAAAGAAAGAAATTTTCAAAAGGTAGATTTAGTACTTCAACTGGGAAATCGCAAGTCTCATGTTTTTACTGTCATAAAATACGACATATTGCTAGTAGATGATGTGCCTTACAAAAATCAAATGTTCCTAGCAATGCATGGGTCTCTCAAAGACCATTGAGGACTAACCCCCGAGGACCCAAAATGATTTAGGTACCTAAGGTCAGATAAACCTTTTTGCAGGTTTGCCTTCAAGCAAAATCCAAGAAAGACCATTGGTACTTGGATAGTGGATGCTCTAGGCACAGGACGGGAGATGAAGCACAAATCACTTCTCCCTCACCAAATGATGGAGGTCTTGTCACATTTGGTGACAATAGCAAATGGAAGATCATCGGTATAGGTAGGGTTGGTAAGAATTCCTCTACTTTTATCGAAAATGTATTACTTGTTAAGGGACTCAAACACAATCTTTTGAGCATTAGTCAACTATGTGATAAAGGATGCAAGGTTGTATTTGAATCCTCTAAATGTGATGTAATTGACATTAATAATAACAAGACAATTCTCACTGGACATAGACAAGGTAATATTTATGTTTTCAATCTTAATGATTTATCTTCATGCAAAATGGAATGCCTTGCTACTATGAATAGTGATGAAATTTGGTTGTGGCATAGAAGACTTAGTCACATTAGTATGAGCATACTTTCAAAAGTTTCCAAAAATGATTTAGTCAAAGGTCTTCCAAAAATAAAATTTGACAAAGATAGAGTTTGTGATGCTTGTCAATTAGGTAAGCAAACTCGAAGTTCTTTCAAATCCTTAAATATGCTCACTACCTCTAGGCCACGTCAACTATTGCTTATGGACTTATTTGGACCAACTAGGACTCTAAGTCTTGGTGGTAAACAATATGCACTTGTTATTATTGATGATTATTCTAGATTTACATGGACATTCTTCTTAGCTCATAAGGATGAGACAATTGTTTTCTTCACAAAATTTTGTAGAAAAGTCCAAAATGAAAAAGGAATTTCAATCACTTCTATTAGGATTGATCATGGAGGGGAATTCGATTGTAAACCTTTTGAAATATTTTTTATGAAAATTTTTTTGATCACAATTTCTCAGCTCTTAGAACACCTTAACAAAATGGGATTGTTGAGAGCAGAAATAGAGTTTTAGAAGAAATGGCTAGAACTATGGTTTGCGAAAATAGTTTACTAAAATACTTTTGGGCTGAAGCTGTTAACACAACTTGCTATGTTTTAAATAGAATTTTATTTAGAAAGTTTTTGAACAAAACCCCCTATGAACTTTGGAAAGACAAGAAACCAAATGTCTCATACTTTAAAGTTTTTGGATGTAAATGCTTTGTATTGAATAACAATAAAGATAACCTTGGTAAGTTTGCTGTTAAATTTGACGAGGGTGTATTTCTTGGCTATTCAACACATAGCAAGGCTTATAGAGTCTTTAATAAGAGGACTCCAGTAGTTGAAGAATCAGTTCACATCACTTTTGATGAACTTAATCCTTCTTCAAAGAATGTTGCAAGTGATGATGCAGATGAGCTAGAACTTGGAATAGAAAAGTTGGACATCCAACCAAGCTCAAATGAGAAACCATAAAAAGAAAGAGAATTACAAAAAGTTCCTACCAGCTAACAAGAAATCAATGAAGGTCTACCTAAGGAATAGAAGTTTGTGCATAACCATCCTACGGAACAAATCCTAGGTGATCCTTCACAAGGTGTAAGAACTCGATCTTCTATAAAAAATATATGTAATCATCTTGCATTTTATCTCAAATAGAACCTAAGAGTTTTAATGATGATGAACATGATGAATTTTGGATAAATGCAATGCAAGAGGAATTGAACCAATTTGAAAGGAATGAGGTATGACACCTTGTTCTTAGACCTAATGATCATCCAGTTATTAGAACTAAATGGTTATTTAGAAATAAAATGGATGAATATGGAATTGTTGTGAGGAATAAGGCAAGACTTGTTGCTCAAGGTTATAGTCAAGAGGAAGGCATTGATTTTGATGAAACCTATGCTCCTGTAGCTAGACTAGAAGCCATTAGATTATTACTTGCTTTTGCTTGTTTTAAAGATTTCAAATTATATCAAATGGATGTTAAAAGTGCATTTCTAAATGGCTTTATCACTGAAGAAGTTTTTGTTGAGCAACTACCTGGTTTTGAAGACCCAAAACTTCCTGACCATGTTTTCAAACTCACAAAAGCTTTGTATGGTTTGAAGCAAGCCTCAAGGGCTTGGTATGAAAGATTGAGTAAGTTTTTGATTGAAAAAATATTTTTTTAGAGGAAAAATAGATACCACTCTTTTCATTAAAATAAAAAATAGTGATATGCTCGTAGTGCAAATTTATGTGGATGATATCATATTTGGTGCTACTAATGAATTGCTTTGCGAAGAATTTGCTAAGTGTATGCAGGGAGAATTCGAGATGAGTATGATGAGAGAGCTCAACTATTTTCTCAGACTACAAATCAAGCAATCGAAGGAAGGCATCTTCATCAACCAAGCCAAGTACATTAAGGACTTAATCAAAAAGTTTGGCATGGAAGATGCAAAGCCTATAAGTACTCCAATGAGTACTACAACGAAATTGAACAGCGATGAGAAAGGTAAGTCAGTAGATACTAAGCTTTATAGAAGCATGATGGGCTCTTTATTGTATCTAACTGCTAGTAGACCTGATATAATGTTTAGTGTTTGCTTATGTGCTCATTTTCAATCTAATTCTAAAGAATCTCATGTGATTGCTGTAAAGAGAATATTTCGTTATCTTAAGCACACCAAATCTTGGATTATGGTATCCAAGAAATATATGTTTTAATTTGAATGCTTACACTGACGCTGACTATGCGGGGAGTAGAGTTGATAGGAAGAACACAAGTGGCTCTTGCCAACTCCTAAACAACATGATTGTATCTTGGTATATCAAAAAACAAAATTCAGTTGCTTTCTCCATAGCTGAGGCTGAATATGTAGCAGCTGGTAGTTGTTGTGCACAAATGTTGTGGATCAAACAACAATTAGAAGATTATGGAATCTTGTTTGATCATATTCCTAGTAAGTGTGATAATACCAATGCTATACACTTGACAAAAAATCCTGTTCAACACTCTCGTACAAAGCACATTAAAATTAGATATTATTTTATACGAGACCATATGCAAAAAAGTGATATTGAACTTGACTTTGTGTGCACTAATATGCAATTAGCTGATATCTTTATTAAACCATTAAGTGAAGTTCGTTTTTGTATGATTAGAAGAGAATTAGGGATGAGTGATCATTTATCTTAAATTGTGTTTAAATTGAGTGAAATTTGTGTTTTGAATGTTTAAATGTGTTTATCATTCGTATGAAATGCTTTTCTTGAATTCGTGATGCATTACATGATCATATTAAGACAATCTTTATCTCAAAACTTGAAAAAGATCATTTCATGAGTTTCTTATAAGTCACATGCTCAGTCTGGGTGAAAGAGTCGACACTTTATTTCATAGAATCGGCTCATCACAACAGTGGACTCAAATTATTTCATTAACAAGGCATGTGTCGGCTCATTTAAGTTCATGAGTCGCATCATGCTTTGAGCCTATATACTTTGACAAAGCCCACTTTACAAACATTCGAAATTTCCTTCTCACCCATTCACTCTCACTCTTTTTCCCTCTTGCTCCCCTATTTGCACCAAAAACCCAACCATCACTCACGAACCATCATATTTCTTCATTTCAATCCTTTTTGAAACCCTAATCGACCCCTTTCCATCCTCTGTCAATCGTCCTTAATCCTACAATAGCTCTCAAAACTTCTAAACCAAAAAAGATTTCTAAAGCCCTAGTCATAGTAACAGAACCTACTTCGAAAGAGTCAAAGAGAAAATCCAAATGGGGGTCTAGCAAAGACAAAGGGAAGCGTAAGAAGAGTAAAACTGGAGAAGCTTCATCCTCAGCAGTCCTGGAATGGAATGAACTATATTTCAGTGAGGGCAAGGCCTAGGAAAGGTACAATTTGACTTTCTCTCTTCAAAAAGTATTCAATGGAAGATGGATAGACTATAAATTCTTTGATCATCACAAGTTTGAATTTGGTACAAAATTTGAAAACCTAGGGTGGAAATTTATGATAACACTCAGGGATGATGTTTACCCTGACTTGGTTGCTCATTTCTATTCAAATGTTGAAAGGGAATCTGGAGAAGTGTCTATCAAGAGTTATGTTAAAGGAATTACCATCAATTTGGATAGAGAAGTGATTAGACACATCCTTGAAATCAGAAATGGTGGAGAAGTTTATAGAGATAGTGTCTCTAGAAAAGACCAATTGAAAGCCTTATATGGAAGAGACATGGATGAAAATGTACAGCCCCTTGCCACTGATCTACCTCTTGAATTTAGGCTTGTTCATCACTTTACTTGTACCATACTTACTCCCAAAACTGAGAAATATGATTATGTTTCGGAAAAGGAGTTGTTCTTCCTATGGGCATACATAACTGATTCAAGAATCGATTTGCCTCTCTTTATTTTAGATCATATATACAAGGCAACCATCTCAAAAATCACTTTGCCATATGGAATTTTCTTAACAAAAGTTTTCAAGCATTTTGCTATTGATCTGAAGAATGAGAAGAAAATAATCCCCAAGGCCATTAGTGACGAATATAATGAGAGAACATTCAAAAGAATAGGGCACATGCTATAGAATAATAGATGGATTCTAAAGAAAACTGAAGGAGAAAGTACTTCAAAAGGAAATGCTCCATCTGGGAGCACCTACAGGCAGAGAAGCACAAGAAGAATTTTGAGTTCTGAATCACAAGAAAGTACAGGGGATTTGAGTACTTTTATGACTCAAGTTATGGAATCTCTGGACAAATTGCATCACAAGGCAGACATTGCAAATACAAGGATGATAATTATCGAAAGAAATATAAGAGAACTCAAAAAGGAAGTACAATTGTTAAGAAATGCCAAAGGGAAAATGGTAGAAGAAGAAGAAGAAGAGGAAGAAGTTAATGAAGAAGACAATGAGGAAGAAACACAAGAAAAGCAAGAAGCTAGGGAAGAGGATTCTTCGGCCACTGAATCTGAAGCTCACTAGACTCTCCTTGACTCATCCTATTTATCCTTACCTCTATCACCTCTCCTCACCTCATATTTCCTCTTACCTCATCACATCTGTTTTCCTCATGGCTCTGTTATAACATCTCTTTTGTTTTGACTAATTATTTTTTTTATTGTTTTTGGCATAATTTTTGTGAACCTTAACTCTACAACTCTTTGTAATCTCTATGGTTCAATCAATCAATGAAATATAATTATGTTCTGGTATCAAATGTGATTACTTTGATAATTTGTTTGTTTGATTGATTTCCTGTTTATACAATCTATTTTGTTTTTATTATTATTATTTTTTTTGCTATTATGCCTGTCTATCATTCTCATTCTATTGGTATTATTCTCATTCTCTTTTTGATGTATTGACAAAAAGGGAGAGAAGTATTGGCAAAATTAGACATGATATGATAACTCAGGAGTAGTATTGTTTGGAGCAAAATTGTATTAGACAAGATAAATTGTGTCTAAGTTAAAAAGGGGAAGAAGTATTGGACCAAAATTGATAAATTGAGAATTTGGTATAATTGGGAACAAGAAATGTACAATATGTTTTTGCTGAAAAATGAGTTGCACATCATTTAAAATTGGAGAAGTATTTGTTCAAGATTGAGTATGTATATAAACTACATTGGAGAACTAGAATTGGCATTAAATGAAAATGAAATGAATGAGTAATTTTTGACATATATAGAGCATGTTCTCAAGGGGAGTAACATGAATCATTTACCTCTCTTTATCTTTGAATTCACTGACAAAAACTTTTTGAAAGTGTCTTGGAAAAGTCATTTGTTTTTCAAGCTTCATGTGCTTAATTACAAAACAAAGGGGGAGTTTCTTTATTGGTATATTATTTAACTCTGTTCATTTCATTTAATCATATATGAATTTATTTTGCAAAGATTTTGTCATCATCAAAAAAGGAGAGATTGTTGACTTAAGGTTAACCCTATGTTGATTTTGATGATAATTAAACCTTGTGTTATTTTACTAATGAATCTACTTAGTGTGCAGATTAACAAAGTTCACAACTTAGACTTAAAGTTCAATTTTAAGTCTAATTTATGTCAAAGAGAATGCACAACAAATCCAAGATCAAGCAATGAATTCCAAGAGCTATGCAATGAACAAAGCAGAGGATTGACGTCTATCTCTACTTCAGACAAATGTTCTACATTCGAAGAGATTGAAGGTGTTCAAATGAAGCTTCTGTCAAGTGTGCATAGACTCAATGAAGATTGATTTGAACTCAAGAAAGAATGTAGACTTCATCAGAATGTGCAATGATTAGCTGAAGATGAATTGATTGTTGAAGAGATTGAAATTGCTTAAGAGATGATTTCATCAAGTATGCAAAGATCAATTCAAGATAATGTGATTGAAGTTGTTGAGAAGATGGCTCACAATGATTGTCTGATCTTTACTTGGAATCCAAGTGAAGAATTCTTCTACAATGTAAAGAATCAATGAAGACTAGATGTATGAAGATATTTCATTAAGTTTGCAAAAGTCTCATTGAAGTAATTTTAAATAAGAAAGAAGAATTGCTAGCAAAGAGAAGAACTCGGCAATGAAGCTCTTCATAATTGAGAAAGCTTGACATTGAAAGAAACAATGAAAGATGAAGCTCTGTAAATAAAGAAAAAAATATCAACATTGATCTAATAAAGCTCTGACTGTTTGAGAGTCAAGAGAAGATGAATGTCAAATGATTGATTCAATCCAAATTGAATAGAAGTTAACTCTGATGAGTTAAAGAGATTTGATTGATCATCATACCCCAAAAAAAATACTCCTTGAAGATCTTATACTGCTACTAAGATAATCTGGATCATTAGAAGTCAGAAAGCAGATTTTTGGGCAATGAGCAGACTCATGGAAATGAGGAGTTGCCTCATGGAGACATAAGCAAAAGGCTTAAAGACCAAATAGACCATGAGCGGACTCATGAAAATGAGGAGTCGCCTTATGAGCACAGAAGCAAAAATCCTGAAGACCAAGTAGACAATGAGTGGACTCATGGAAATGAAGAGTCGCCTCATGGAGACAGACACAAAAGGCTTAAAGACAAAATGATCAATGAGCAGACTCATGAAAATGAAGAGTCGCCTCATGAACACAGAAGCAAAAGCCTGAAGACAAAATGATCAACGAGCGGACTCACTAAAGATGAAGAGTCGCCTTGTGACAACAGAAGTAAAGGCTGAAGATCAAATGAACAAAGAGCGGACTCCTAAAGATGAAGAGTCGCCTCATGACAGCAAAAGCCAAATATGTGAAGACAGAATGAAAAAAGAACCGACTTCTTGTTATGAAGAGCGGACTCATGAAGACATTGAACAACATTTGGTAAATGCAAAAGCAGAGAGTGTCGACTCCACAAGTCTGGAGCTGACTCCTTAAATATAACGGCAAGTTTTTCTAACGTTATGACAGACTTGACGTGCATTAATAAAGCCCAACAACCTCTAACGGATGGAATCAATACATGGGTTTATATACAAGCTTCCAGCTGCATTTATACAAGTGGATGAGAGACAAAAACAAGATTCAACTGACTGATTCACTGAAAACTCTGATATTCTTCTTGTCTTCTTCCTATGAGCTTTGATTGTAAAATTTACTCTTGTTAGAGAGTTTGTTTGTTACTTGTATATTCTTATACACCTGTAAGGGAGAGTTTGAGAGTTCTCTTGTGGAAGAAAAACTCTTGTAAGTTTGAGTGGAGCTTGGACAAAACCACTTAGTGATTGAAGAACTCAGGTGGAAGTTCTTGTATAGTGAGCTGAGCACTTTGTTAATCAACAACCCATTTGTAATTGGAGGTTACATAGTGGAAGAAGACTTCAAGGAGATCTTGGGGTGAGGACGTAGACCATGGTTTGTGGTTGAACCTCGGTAAATCTGTGTGTTCTTTCTTATGCTCTGTTTTCTTTCATTCTTCTGATTATATTGCATTGCATATTGATTGATCACTGTTACATTAGTTAGATTAATTTTAATTAATCTTAATTGCTATTAATCTTTGAAAAATCCAATTCACCCCCCCTCTTGGGTTGCCTTTTTAGCCAACACTATCAACTTAATATAGACTCTTTCAGGGAAGTCGTACCTAAAGTTTAAACGCCGCAACGAAATTAGAAGAACTGAGCAGACCTCTAGGTCTGGTACCCATGGCAAGCAGGAAAAGGAATCCTAGGGTATCCAACTTGAAAGCAAGAAGAAACGAAAAGAAAAGGAGAACTTACAATGAGATTTCCCTTGCAAACAAGATAGAAGCAGTAGGTTGGATGGCTCTTCGATCAGTCATTTTGTCTGAACCCTTCTGTTGGCAAGGAAGTTCGAAGGGACAAAAAAGAGATCAAATCCCCAATGGTCACGTCTCATTAAGAGGTTACTAACATCAGCGCCATGCTTGCCTAACAGTCACGATACGCTAGCCCCAGCCCCCTACCAAAGGGCGCTAAGGCTGGGGGGCAATTGTGGGTCAAATAAACCTCAGCCCAATCCACTAGGGCAGGCCCAATAAAGGTTAGACAGTTTATTAGGGCCAAGAATAGCCCAGACATCATCAATTATAATTCAAGCCCATACTTTCGGGATTAGCCCAAATCAAGACTTGTCAGCCTAAAATATTGGGGCACTTATTAGAGACATTAAAGCATTTAATGATCAGGTCTCAACATTTAATGTGGGGCAGACCATCAATTAATGTGGAAGAGGCGCACCATGCGACTGCCCTGCTCACGTTTGATCAGCCGAACTCGGGCACAGCGATAAAGTTGGGTTTATGTTTGATCAACCTGTTATGCCCGGTGTAGCCTATGAGATAGGTCGTGATGACCAGAGTAGGCTTAACAGTAAGCACTCCATTACAAACAACAGAGCTCTAGAAAGCAAGGTATGGACAATTTTGAGTTCAAGTATTCACTACTTTTTTGATTTGCACTCTGAGTGAAGGTGGCTAACTTAATCATCGGAGTGCTATCGGCCTAAAGAGGGTCGACACATTCTAAACTTTTCTTTCCTTTGCAGTAAGTTGGTGCCCTTCAGATTCGATTGAGTGATCATGCTAGGCCTTCCTAAAAATCCCACCTACAATCTATCTTCGTACTAAATCTATTTATCTATAAAACTAGTTCTTTAAAGTCCCAAAGAGTATATAGATATATGCATAATTATATATATATATATATATATGCACATATCTATATTCTCTACGGGACTTTAAGTACTAGTTTTTTTTTTTCTTTCACTAACCAAGTGTCTTGGCCAGCTTGCGTATAGCTCAACTAATTTCGAGACCTATGCAATTCTCCTGTCCCACTCAAATTGGGTAATTATTGGGCCAAAGTCCCAGAAGGTGGCCAAAAGAAGTGACCTTAGATGGTGCAAATCCCCTTGCGCATAGTTCAATTTAAGGACTTCTTAGAGCTTATGAATATATCAACATCTTCAGCAGCCATCCATGAATATTTTATTTTGTGAATTATCATTTTTTGCAATTCTACAAATAAAGAAAACATTTGAATTCAAGAAAATTTAGGCTTTTTGATAAACTTTTGCATATACATATTTATGATATAAGATGATGTAATTTGATTCTAGGTGACCAATAATTGAACCAGTGACCCTGAGCCAATACTTTAGCTGGCTCACTCGGTGTAGTTTTGAAACCTTGATACATTGGGTTGCGGGTCACTAAGCTTAACAGAAAAAAGCAGAACGAAAAGGAAAAACGATAAAACATGAGAGAGAAAAACATCAGAGTTGAATAAAGGACTAATTCTATACAATAATAAATTCATGTAATATTTATGTTTAGAATAATGTCATTAAATGCAAGTCTTTCATTTAAAAAAAAACATTATGATGGTTCTTAACTATAAAAGTCATTGGCACATTGTGTTGGTGATATTTTATGCACAAATTTTCTAAAAGGATAGCGTTGTCCTTAAAGAAAAAGAACAAAAGTAGCATGTGATTTTATTTTAATAACCGTAAATATGATATTTATAAGGAAAATACTATTTTAAAAAAATTTTAATTAAACATAAACTCCTACCAAAATGATGTGACAATGGTAATTTTGTACTTAAAAATTATTATTGTCAGTGTTTTATTTTAAAGTAAAAAGCTCTCATTCAGACACATAATTTTATACAAAAATTCTTTATACATAATTATCTGTATATATTCATAATGGCATACCGAAAAGTTATATGAAAGAATGTATAGAATGATCGTGGCTGAATTGTGAGTCTATTACTTAAACGTTAAAACAAAAACAAGAAAATACACTAGAACTAATTTAAAGAGTTTAATTTTGATGCTTTGACAGTGTTAAATTTTTTACATAAGCAAGACACTAGAATGTGACATGTGTCCATGATATTTGCTTGTTTATATTGTGCTTAAATTCTAGAAGACACGTGTCACACTTTGGTGCCCTACTTGTGTAAAAAAATTCTACACTGTCACAACATCAAAACTAAACTCTAATTTAAATTGCAAAACCTCCAACTCACATCATTTTGATGTTGCAAAACTGCCAGCCCACTCATCATTTTGATGTTGTAGAACTGCCACCCCACATCATTTTGATGCCAGATTAAGCACAAAAAAATTATGAAAGAATACCATGCATTTTTCCATTGAACATTTTAATGTACATGTTACTGGATCATTATGGTTAATTGCGAGGATGAAGTTGAGCCAAACTAGTCTATTTCCTTGTAAATACACCTCATCTCTCTCTAAAATGGTGAACACATAGCGTGGCATGAATAGGATGCGGCTTTGCTGTCAATAATGGTCATGTTGCTGTTGCTGTGGCCCAATGAATATTCGCAGAGTGGCAAGCCATAAAAGTGTTTTGTTTTTGGTAGCAGGTTCAAATCGTCCCTATTAGGGCTGTTCAAAAAATCGACTAGCCTAGTCAAACAGCCGGGCGTACCCGACTTGACACCAACCCAATCACCATATGGGTGGATTTTGATCAACCCGACTATATTCGATTTAGATGGTAGGCCTTTATTTTTTGAACCCGACCCAACCCGATTTTTTTACACTAAAATTTAATTTTTTCACCCAACCCCAGCTAACCCGAACCAACTTGATCGCCCACAGGGTTGAATGCGGTTTCAAAATTTTCAACCCGATATGGTCGGGTTGAGTGGCGGGTGACCCTCCAACTCGACCCGACGCGTGAACACCCCTGGTCTCTTTAATTCCAGGTTATCATTCTGATCCATAACACAAGGAAATTACTATTTTGACATAATATTTTACATAAACTCCCACCAGAATAATGTGTCAATGACAGTCTTGTAATTAAAAGTTATTATAGTGGGTATTTTTTTCGAAGTGATAGACTCTCATTCAGACATATTATTCTATAAATTTTTTTTTCAATAAATTGACTATGATTGTATGTGTGATGGCATCTACTATTCTAGGAATATCAATTAACCCGCTTATTGCAATTGCTCACGATAACCTTTTCTAGCTTCTAGCTCGGGTCTATTTCTTAGTTTTAACCTAGCCAATCTCTAAGGTGAAATGGTCAGGTTGATATGTACATTCCGAAATATTTTTGTCATTTGTTCTTGGTGGTGCTCTTAAATTCAAAGAAGACATCAGATAGAAATTTAGGCATGGACTTTGCTAAGCTATTCGACTATATTCTACTCCGACCTCTTAATTGCCTTGAAAAAAGCATCCATTATTTTCTTCCTTTTTCCTTTCTTTTGGTTTTTTGTCATTTTCCTTCTCCTTGTTATATGAACATTTTGCCCTACTTTAATACAACCCTTCTTTCTCTCTTGCAATATTTTATTTTTCATTTTCTCCTCCCTTCTGTGTTCCCTCCAGTTAACAGACCAAGTGTAGAAATTGTCTTTTGAATATGAGATTGAACGTTATTTTCAATCAAGTCTAATACCAGTTTCCATTGTCGTTTTTTGGGTCAGCTTCTCACTGTGATTTGTGCTTGAACACCTAAAACAAGACGGTGAAATTTTGTTGTGTGCAGCTGAAGGCATTTCAGGGACCAAATCACCTATGTAAAAATCCGAAATCACAAAAAAGAAAAAGAAAAATGCTATTCTTTGATAATTATTGTACATAATTTTGTACCATAATGACGTGACAGTGATAGTTTTGTCATTAAAATATATATTAGTGAGTTCTTTGTTTTAAATTAATAAGTCCACAACTCAACCATATTATTCTGTATATAAGTTCTGTATGAATGTTTTTGTTATATAGCATTCCCTAATGAAAAAAAGGAAAACTCCAAACCTATATAATGAAACAGAGTAGAAGTTATTTGGAAAAAGGGGGAAAAAAATAAGAGAGAGCTACCAAATCTATATAATGAAACAGAGCTGGTTCTTAAAATGTCTATTAGATATTCGTTAGAATGGTTGAGATTTAATTTGACTTCAAACCAACAGCTATGATCAATTTTCAGCTTCTCCTACCCACTTCAACCTCCGCCCAAATCTGTCACTCAGTGGGCCCATTACCCGAGCGTTGGCCCCTCACACACCATCTCTGCCACTACACTATATCTCTCTCCTCATTTCACCAGCAGAACTTAGACAGAGGGGTTGTGCGTTCTTGAAAAAGAGAAATTGAGCGCTTTACTTTCACAAGAAATGAGTGTGTTTGTGATGAGGAGAAGGGGTCTATTTACAAGGGAAATTCATTCAACCAAAAAATTTTACACAGATTACATGAATGAGAGCATTTAATCACGAAAAAAAAAGTGTTTTTCTTTAAAATAAATCAGTACTTATATTAATATAGGGGTGAACATTAGTCAGGTTAAGTCAGACATAAATTAGAAATAATTTTTATTGGGTCTTGAAATAAATTTCAAACTCACCCATTTAAAAAATTACATTGTCAAACTCACGCTAGCCTACCCATTTAACCTGAATTTTTTAAAAATATTATTTTAAATATATTTACGTCCAAATGGGGCTTCAAAAAAAAATCACAAGCCCGCCCATTAAAATAAAAGTGCATAAAAAAATTCTCAAGCCTATAAATAATAGGCAGACTTGGGCAGGCTCCCTTATATTAATCTCAAGGAATAGCTCAATGGAGACAGGGACAAATAGTTATCTCAGACATCCCTGAGTAGGGATGACAATAGGGCAGATTAGGGACAAGTTAGACTCAAGGCCGGTCCTGGGGTAAGCCCAGCAAGCCCCTAGGCTTGGGCAACCCCCTTGGGCCAGGGCAACTAAATTTTTAAAATTTTTGTACAATAAATTATGAGTCTTACCTATTTTTTCTGTATAACTGTATATCTTACCCAATAATATGACAGAAAATAAGCTTTTGTTCTGTGGGTCTTGTATACCTAATAAAATTGAATAGTTTATAATTATAATGTCCATTGACCGGATACCAAAAAGTAAATTGCTTTGTTAGTGTAAAACGTGTAGAGAGAGAGAGAGAGAGAGAGAGAGAGAGAGAGAGAGTGTGTGTGTGTGTGTGTGTGTGTGTGTGTGTGTGTGGCTAAGTGGGTTTGATTTGGAGACCTACCAGCAGATCGAAGTGGAGCTAAGCAAGGTTCAATCAAAAGAAGAAATAAAGTTGTGTTTGATTGTCTCTAATAATATATTTTTCTTGTATAATATATATATATATGTGTGTGTGTGTGTGTATAGATACAGTGATACAGTGAATATTTTTAAGTTTAAGTTTTACATACAAACTATATAAAAAAGGGAGAAGATTCCAAATGTAAAAAAGGGAGAAGATCCCAAGTTTATGTGACAGTTTGTTAGTGTGTTGGTATGGTGGCAGTTATTAGTGGGTGAATGAGGAGAAAATATTTAATTCAATAGTGATGCCATGTCATTATTGTTAACGTGGTGTCACAAGCTAATAAAATACATCTACACGAGTATGTTGTAATGAGATGTCACATCAATTAGTAGAGTAATGTGGATAAAATATTTTAACTAGCTCCTTAATTCTAGGTGATGATGATCAAAACCATTTTTTGGTATAATTCTATTGACTTGTGGTAACATGTCAACGATATCACCATTATACTAAATAGTTACTCGTGATTGGGGGTAGGGGTGGGTGAAAAAAAGGGTATAGATATATAAAAAAACACATAAAAACAAAAAATAAGGATGCGATAATGTGGTAATTATCCATAACTGTCACACCATGTCATTTTGTTTACGTGGTATGACGTTCTGTTTTATTTTTTTGCTAACTAAGTGTTCGGGCCAACGTGCGTGCACCTCAACTAATCTCGAGATATGTGTAGTCCCTTCATTTCACACAAACCAGGTAGTTACCAGGCCAATGGCCTTAGAGGAACTCTTGCGCTTGGCAAGAGTTGAACGTGATTAAATTGTGACGTGTGAAATTATTTACATAGCAAGAATTTTAAATTTGAAAAGCTACCATATAACTCTCAAAAAGTATTTTCTCTCTCTACACGTGATTTTACCTTCATACTATATAAACATGATGATGTGGCTTGACGGTGACAAAGGATAATTTTCCATGGTTAAGATGGTGGTTAAAAGGTTATATAGACTATTAACATAGTTTGAATCTTTTCCTTTTTTCCTGCCTTGCCATGGTAAGTTTATGCGTACTAGAGGATGGGCCACACGCGATGCATGTGCAACTCGATTAAGGCATGTCTATATATCAAAAATGAACTGAGATAGTTGATTCCTCTATTTTTGTTTATGTATTTCTTCATTCTATGCATTATGTTGTTAGCTTAAATCTATAGATTACTAAATTTTGAAATATTCTAAACATCATATATGACACAATTTTAAAATATAACATAATTTTTTATCTATACATATACATAGTTATTGTAGTGTACACAATATTTATAAGATACACAATACTTTGAAATTTTTCTAGAAACATAGCCCAACCATCATTCTAAAATCACAGGAATTCAAAACATGACCCACCAAAGAGAATGTGTAATTCCAAAAGCCCAGCAATGAGTGATGTTTACTTAATGTAGTTTCCAAAAAACAAAAAAACATGTGCATAGCCCAACCACGATTCTAAAACCACAAGAATTCAAAACATGACCCATCAAAGAGATTGTGTAATTTAAAAAGAAAAAAAAGCCTCTTCAAGATCTCTTTTGAAAAAAAATTACACATTGAGCATATTTTTTGAAAAATATTCAACAGTCATTATTAAATACAAAATAAATAGAAAACAAATTAATGAATAAAAAATTAAGCAAGTATATTTGATATATGAATAATTAAAATGGATTATCTGAAAATGCATGTTCAGGTAGTGAATAATCAGAAGCACTTCCAAATATAACTTCAACTTTTCATGTAACGTACTGCAAGGATGAAATAGATAAATTGGGTAACAATGCACAATTATGCAACCCATTATTTTTTTTTATTGTTGGTATATGTATAGTCTGTTTTTTTTTTTCTCTAATGATAAGAAATTATTGTTGCTAAGTTAAACTTCCAAATTGGTTGTGTTTAGTTTTTGGTGGGGGACCATTGGTGGGAAATCATAATGCAACTGAAAGGGGCATCAGCCACGCAAATAGGCTTGGGTTAGTTTATAGTTTACCTCATCACTTTCTATTGATTATTTTGTTGTTCATGTTTTTTTTTTTCATCTTCATCATTTAGTTATTTTTATTTAATTAACTCCATAAACTTCAAAGAAATATGTTCTGCTCTCACTTTCCTAATATCATTTTGTTGAGTTCGAATGATATATAGGCTCATTGACATGGGTCCTCTTAGGTCATACAAATATATGCTTCCTATGTCCCTTTTACGTTCTTTACAGCCTTTGATACTCATTGCATTTTTAGCATTCTTTTCTGTTCTCATAAAGGGGAGGAAAAAAAAAAATGAAACAGTGCAATGGCCATAGTTTTTTTTTTTAAAGCCAATGGAACAACGACCTACAGATTTGTTTTAAAGCCTAAAAATGGGTGATGTTTGCTTAGTGCAGTTTTCGGAAAAGAAAAAGAAAAATCACTCTGCATATCCCAACCAACATTCTAAAACTGCAAGAATTCAAAACATGACACCCACCAAAGAGAATGTGTAATTCCAAAAACCTAGCAATGGGTGATGTTTGCTTAATGTAGTCTTGACAAAACAAAAAAAAAAAAAAAAAAACCCAGTGCATAACACAACCACCATTCTAAAACTACAGGAATTCAAAACATGACCCACCAAAGATATTGTGTAATTTATAAAATAAAAAAAAAAAAGAAAAGCCTCTACAGGATCTCATTTGAAAAAAAAGATTACACATCGAGCATATTTTCTCAAAAATATTCAACAAAACATGACCCACCGAAGAGATTGTGTAATTTATAAAAAAAAGAAAAGAAAAAAGAAAAGCCTCTTCACGATCTCATTTGAAAAAAAAAATTACACATCGAGCATATTTTCTCAAAAATATTCAACAGGCATTATCAAATACATGGAGCATATACCTTGATGCTTTATACAATATAAAGAAGCTTCTGATATATACTACACAATTAAAAGACAAAAGAGAGAAGAGAAATTTGCAGGGACCTAGGGACCCATATCTCAAGCCCAACTGCAAATTTTGGAACCATGGAACATTTATGCCATAGCAAGCATATTCAACAAAACTTACCTTGGAGCCCCAATGGATCTGGTTCTCAAACTTGCAATCTGCTATACGTTGGGCCATTGCTAATATTGATTGGATTCTTATTGTCGCCGGAGATAATCAAGAATTAGAAACTGTATTGTTATCTTTGGCGAAGATGATTGGAGATAATCTTTAGGGAGTATAAGATGATAGAGTCCTGGAGGAAAAAGTAACTGAGGCAGTTGGGTAAACGTGGGGTATTTGTTCTAGAATGTTTTTCCATTTTTGCCCGGAGAGATATGTAATGGGTTAGTGATGTTAATTGTAATTAATTAATTTCAATTGGTTTTCAGTGGAATAGAATAAAATATCACAATCTCTTCGGTGGGTCATGTTTTGTTGAATATTTTCGAGAGAAAAAAAAAAAGAAAGCCTCTTCAAGATCTCATTTAAAAAAAAAAATTACACATCGAGCATATTTTCTTGAAAATATTCAACAAGCATTATCAAATACATGGAGCATATACCTTGATGCTTTGTACAATATAAGAAGCTTGATGCTTTGTACAATATAAAGAAGCTTCTGATATATACTACGCAATTAAAAGACAAAAGAGAGGAGAAATTTACAGGAACCTAGGGACCCATATCTCATGCCCAACTGCAAATTTTGGAACCATGGAACATTTATGCCATAGCAGGCATATTCAACAAAACTTACGTTGGCCCATTGCCAATATTGATTGGATTCTTATTGTCGCCGGAGATAATCAAGAATTAGAAACTGTACTGTTATCTTCGACGAAGATGATTGGAGATAATTTTTAGGGAGCATAAGATGATAGAGTCTTGGAGGAAAAAATAATTGAGGTAGTTGGATAAATGTGGGGTATTTGTTATAGAATGTTTTTCCATTTTTGCCCAGAGAGATATGTAATAGGTTAGTGATGTTAATTGTAATTAATTAATTTCAACTGGTTTTTTGTGGAATAGAATAAAATATACGAAGGACAATTTTGGGGAGACATCAACTGATGTGCTGCCTTTATATATTAGAATAGATCTTTCTCCTTATCCTTGGCCATGAGAGGGCCACATGCTAATGGGCCTATTCCATTGATCCCTTGTAGGAAGATTTCAGCGTACACAAATTTTCTTCAGCCGATAAGGGTAAAAGGCTTGGAATCGAAGGAGATAGAACAAATAGAGCCTAGAGTTGCAAATATGGGGCAGGTGGCCCAAGTAAGGTTAGGCACATGTATTGGTGGAGAGGGAGAGTTCTGGTGGGGTAGCCTGTGATGGTGAGGTCCATCTGGAGTATGGAAATGTTTTTTAAGCCTAGAAATTGGCTAACTCCCATTTTGATTGTGCATTGGAGGAGAGGGAGAGTTCTGTTCTGTCATTTGAAGCTGATTCAGTGGGAGTTGCAGAAGGCAGAAGGGGAAGTTCGGCATTGAGGCAAGTTTCCATGGAGTTCGATGGAGCAGTGGTTTAGTGAGAAAAATTGCTCTTCCTTGAGACTAATGGGCTGGCCTATCTAAGATGGCAGAAAACGTGGAATTGAATAGGAATTTGGACTAGGATCACTGGATGTTGAGGGGTTGTAGGAGGGGGGTTTTGCCTAATATGCTTGGTTATTGGAAATTGTGATGAAGTATCTGGGAGAGGAATTTCTGGTTGGGTAGAAGGGGGAATCTGCTTGTGGTCTTTGTCTTTCTTTTAGGGATTGTCTTATGGCCTCATTCATGTAGCCATAAAGAATTTGAGATGTTAATTGCTGTTATGAGTTGAGAGGTGCGAAGAAAGCTTGATTTTTAGCCTTGTCTCCTTGTCAATTGGGGGATGTTGAAGAGGCAGGCAGAGGGCTGGTTAAGTGGAAGAGGATCAAAGCGATGGGAGAGAGAATTACAGCTTCTGGGAGGTCAGGATCTTTCACATGTGGTAGGTTTATCCCTTGCAGGGGTCAAGGAGATATGGCTCCAGTAGGGGATAGCTTGGAGAGGGGTTGGTTGGAAGAAAAAGTGGATGATCAGGGTATAGTTTCTGATGGTGATGTGAAGATGAAGGAAGATAGTTTGTCTTCTAAGTTTGGGTGATGGGAAAAAGGTAGAGTTTACATGGGGATTTGAAAATGAAGGAAGATGGGTTGTCTTCCAAATTTGGGTTAGGAAAAGGGTTAAAGGTCTAAGTAAATTTATGGAATTCCTTGAGAAGGATTTGAGAATGATTCTTTGAGGCTGTTATCTTTTATTGGAACCAATAAGAGGCCAAAGATGGATGATAACTCTGCTAGGAGGAGTGGGGGAAGCAAAGCTCTAGGAGTGGAAGGGAGTTGAAGAACTTGGATAGGCCAATCAACTTTTTTGTTCCTTTTATGGTCTTTTGGGTCTCCATAGAGGCTTCAGTAGTTGTACTATTCTTTGCTTCTGTTGCTTTGTGTTGGTGATGCCCCTTGGCACTTTTTTTTTTTTATATTTTAATTTACTTCACTTATCAACCCAAAAAGAAAAAAAAAAAAAAAGTCTCTTACCATACTAATTGTTGCTTTGTGTTGCTTGAATTTTCTTTTCCAACTTATTACCTTTGTAAACTTCTTCGTATGTAACATGTTCAATTATTGAATTTGTTGGTCACTTTACATCCATATTTGGAAAGTGACCAACAAAATTGAAAATAATTCTTCTGAGAGATGTTTGGAGACTATGATAATTACATCCATGTTTGGTGGTCACAAAATTGAAAATATATGTGGTGTAGCTGTGCAGCTGCATCTTTTGTGAAGTATAAGAATGACAATACATGTTTGAAATGCCATAAGCAATTTAAAGAACTTGAATGACACATGAGTGATTAAAACACTGGAAAAAGAACTTTAGTGTGTTTCTTTACTTTGATGACCTGAGCAACATGGATGAAATTGATGCAACAATATCAATGAAGTTAGCAGTTGAATAATAAAAGGGTTCATTGTAGAATTATAAGGGGAGTGGACAATAGTAAGGTGACAACCAAGAGAACCATAGCAATATTTTCCTAAGCGTCCTGTGGTAACTTTTATGACTCTGTTTGCACCTAACCGAGTGCGAAATCATTCAACTTATTCAAGCAACTAATTGCATAAACAACGATAAGGAAAGTCATACTCGGTAAGAATGCATATACCGTTTTGCTGGTTTCACTGCGAGGCAAGAGATGTTAGAACCACTGACCATACCGATCACTTGCTGGTTTTTGAATTGTTTTTAGCATCTTTATCATGCAAATATGAACCAAAATGGTGTCACCAAGTCAGCTAATATGTTATCATTATAGCTCACCGGAAGCCCCTTGTGCCTTAACTAAACTAATAATATTAATAGTTTGTCTGTTGTGGTTTGCTGATGAGACTTTGCAGTACTATGTGTCATTTGCAGTACTAAGTGTCATTATTTGATCAACGATATGAAGTATATGCTAGTTCTTATGCTGTCCTAAGAAAGGGTGAGTTTCGTAATCTTGAGAGTAATCTTGAGACTAGGTTAAGGGATAAAATGACCGAAATGACTTAATTACCTCTAGTTGGATACATTATTTACTATTATATACTATATTACATTGCGATATATTAAAATACAGTAATATTATGTATTATAAAATTATATTATATTAGTATTATATATGACTATTATATATTATATTCCATTATAATACATTAAAATACGGTAATACTAAATTATATATTAGTAAATTTTTGTGACATATATTATATATTATACTACAGTGTAGTACATTAAAATATATAAAATTATAAAATATACATTAATATAAAATTATAAACGTATCAAATTTTGTAATGTACTGATATATAATAATATAATATAACATTATGGTATAATATATAATATACTATAATTAGTATATTATCCTATTGTATAATAAATCAATATATATTAATTGACGATAAATTACTTTTCTAATTTAGTAAGGGATAAATAGTTTTTTTTCATAGCTTTAACAAGATTAATCTCAACTTTTATTCCATGTGTAAACAAAAATGAGATTTGAGAATAGTTTGGGACTATGAGTCCTAGAATTACTCTTAGTCCTAAGACTACTTGCCTGGCTGCCTGGCCCAAAAATCAAACATGCCAGTATATAAGATCTAAGAAAAATTTTCAAAAACTTACAAGGGGCCATAGCCCTCCCGCCCCTTTTTGGTGCTTTTGTGGCCGTGTGCTTTGCCCTCCTTTGCAACCCATCTCTTGATGTTGTTTTGCCCGTGATATTGCTAAGCCTTCCTTTGCAAGTTTGCAGCCCATTTCAAACTTACTTAGCAACACGGACATATAATATTGCCCAGTGCAAGAGGTTCTCATAATTATAAGATGAAACTCGATTATGAGCTATAAAGTATAGTGTTTTAAGTACTTATTTTATTATTACTATTATTTAAATATGACAAACATAAATAAGAATAAGGACAACATTCGTGTAACGTAAAAAACTAAAATAAGAGAATATTAATTGAAATTTAGTGAGATGTTTAAAATGCACCTAAGTTCCCCCCCCCCCCCCCCCCCCCCCCCCCCCCAAAAAAAAAAAAATTTATTATCATAAAAGTTTACATCTAATATTTAAAGGCTGGATTAATATTAGTGAAGAGTTTTAGTTTTAAAAAGTCTTGATTCTACAACATAACACAAAAATTATTTAATATAGTACCAGAACTTGTGTTTTTCATCTGGGGTTGGGCCAGTACTTCTAATTGGGCCATCTCCCAGGTCGTGGATCATCCAGCTCGAGCTCGACCTGGTAGGGCTCTATACATCTATTCTAATATATAATGGCAGTACCTTAGAAGTCGCGTATCTCTTTCACTTGTCAAAAATATCTTCAAAATTTTTAAAATTTACATATTTATTTTAATTTATAAATTGAAACAATTAAGGGTAATTTTGACTATTTAAATTTCTTTTTACAATTGAATGTCTTCCCTCACGTATTTGCTGCAAAAGAGTGGGACACGCATCGTGCGTCCCCCATCGTCTAATTATATATAAATATAATAATTTATTGTAATTCACCTTGTAAAGTTATGTAATTGGATAAATTTCGTGCCAAGTCTTGTTTAATGTAATTTGGAGAATTGAGATATCTTTCACAAGCATTCGAAAAGGATTTGAAGCTTATTCATGCAAGCTTGTGCTAAGAGAGACTTGTCTGATACATCTTGGCTGATGAAGGGGACTTCGAGGGATGTTAATGGACTTCGAGAGATTCTCGAGGGATGTTGAGAGCAAAAATAGTGTGCTGGTTGCAGAATATGACTTCAAGGGATCCTTGAGGGATCTTGACGGCAAAAACAGTAAGTTTGCAAAATCTACAATTGAGCTCGAGGGATCTTCGAGGGATTGAGCTAACTTTGCAGGATCTCGAGGGAGCGAGATGCGCGAATTTTGGATTCTCAGGAATCATGCCGCTAGGATTTTTTTGCTTATTTAAAGCCAGCACACATTGAAAACTCTTAGAGAGAAGTGTTTCTCACCTTCCAAAAGGCTTAGAACAAAGCTTAGCAAGAATCTTCTTCAACCCAATTGAAGAGATCAAGAGTCCTAAAGGAGTTTAAGGCAAGAAATCCATTCCAAGGAGATCTAAACAGTGGTCAAGCACGAAGATAGTGAATCGTGGATACGAGTAGGTCCAGACAATCATTAGATCAATGAGTTAATAGGTTTTGATTGTAAAGAGTCTTGTAACCATTTGAACTATAAGTTATAATGAATGATCTTTGTTCGGCAAAGGGGACACGTGGTTTTTCTGTCAATTAGGGTTTTCACAGTGAAAAACTTGTGTGTTCTTGATTGAATGGTTTGTTCTCTCTTCTATCTTGGATTGTTCAATATTGCTTATAGCCATTACATCTTGACCTAATATTGTAGTGAATGTCTCTTGGACAAAACATAGACAAAGGCTAGGTTTTTTTAATTGCTATCAGAGCAGGACACTCAAAATCTTTTTCATTTTTGAAAGAGTGAGATACCAATAGCCTATATCTATGGATTTGCCTAGAGAAGGTAGTTTTACTGTTAGACCTCCATTGCTTAATGGAACCAACTACCCCTATTGGAAAGCAAAAATGAGAGCTTTCCTTAAGTCAATCGATGAATGTGTTTGGCTTGCTGTACTTAATGGTTGGACTCCACCCACAGTCACAACTGGAACTGTAATGACTTTAAAATCAACCATATTGTGAGATAAAACTGATTTTTATAATTGTGGGTGGAATAATAAAGCCATGAATGCCAACTATAAAGGTGTCACAGCTACGGAGTTTCGACGAATCTCAAGTTGTGAAATCGCTAAAGAGGCATGAGATATTTTACAGATTACCCATGAAGGTGTACAACTATAAAAATAGCCAAACTTTAGCGATTGACTACTGCTTTTGAAACCTTAAGAATGGAAGACAATGAAAATTTTCATCAATTCTATTTTAAACTTGGTGACATCGTCAACTCAAGTTTCAATCTAGGTGAACAAATCTTTCCATCTAAAATCGTTCAAAAAATTTTGAAATCTTTACCGGAGAGATTTTAAGCTAAGGTTACAACAATAGAAGAAAGTAGGGATGTTGACTCCGTGAAGGTAGAAGACTTAGTGGATTCCTTACAAATCTTCGAAACTAATTTTCGTCATCCTAAAAGGAACAGAAGCATTGCTTTTAATTCCATTAAGGAAGACGTGAATGAAACTAGTGATAGCGACATTGAAATGAGTCCTGAAGATATGGCTATTTTTGTCAAAAAAATTAAAAAAATTTTCAAAAAGAAAAAAGAAGGCCAATATTCTTCTATTGATAAAAATAAAGAAAAATCTTTTGACACGACTAAGTTTGTAAGGAAATCTTCTAATAAGTCTGATCAGAATCAATGTTTTGAATGTCATGGCTATGGACATATTGCATATGATTGTCCTAACAAGAAGAATAAAAAGGAAACAAAGTTTTGACTATTACATGGAGTGATTCAGCAAAAGAAGAAAAGTCTGCTAAAGAGGATGACTATGAGAACTTCATAGCTTTTGCAGCCTCTATATTTGAGGTAAATGAAGTGTTATCAAAGCCCCAAGAAGTAGAAAAGTCTGATGAGTCTTATGGTATTATAGGGTCTCTCAAGGAGGAAGAAGGAGAATCTAATAATGAAGATAAAAGTGAACTTCAGTTAACCTATGATAAACTTTATCA
>CM065384.1:35622500-35745000 GCA_033060915.1 Euryodendron excelsum | reverse complement strand
TCTAGATTGCCACTGAGGGACGTAGTACGCACCAGCATCCTTTCTAGCAGATGGAGGAGCCTCTAGATGCTTATCAGCTTTCTCAAGTTTGATCGCTTGAAATCGGAGAATAAGTTGGAAACCGGAGTTAAATAACATTGAGAAGCATAATTTTGTCAATTGGGTTAATGAAATTTTGGAATTGCACGATGCCGGTACTATAGAAGAATTTAAAGTTTGTTATGTTTTGGATAAACGCTCCAAGTATGACATTGATGAGTGGATCAAGTTTGCATTGTCACGGAAAGCTCAGAGGCTTGTGTTGGACCTGTCAATGGATGTTGACATTGAGAAGGTGTACACTTTCCTTAGAGAGCTATTTGACAAAAGCAAAGGGACTTGTTTGAGTCAAGGTTTGGCACCATGGGCCATCGTACATTAGTTGGCCTGAAGTCCCTTAAATCACTATGTTTAAAGTATGTGCAAGTTGGTGATGAAGTTGTTGAGTTCAGTGACGGAACCAGGATCCCACCCTTAGGGGGCCCAAAATTGAAAAATTACACCAACGAATATAAACTATCGAATGCTCTTAATTTAAGAGTAATAGAAATAAGATTAAATATTAGATCAACTATCGAATGCTCTTAATTTAAGAGTAATAGACATAAGATTAAATATTAAATCCACGCATAAACTATAAAGTTGGTATCTATTAGCCTTCACAAAATATGAACAAAAGATAAGTCGCAAAATAATTATTTTTTGATAAATCTTAGCTTAATCATCTATCAAAGTGAAACTTGATGTTTTTTCAAGTCTCACAAGTTTTCTATGATTTTCTCTGTACTAGACTTCATAGCAATTTCCTTTTTAATGTACACAACCAAAGTTTCATCCAATGAATACAAAAATCATCCTTGTTAGATAGTATATAATATGAACTTTCGAGTAATTGGATGTAAACACCGTATGCATTCAAATGGTTAATAAGTATTCCAAGATAGGGGAAAAAGGTTTCCGCAGAAACTTATAAAAAAATTTGTAATGTATGTACTACTCCAGTAGTTCAATTCAATATTGCTAAATCATAAACTGTTTATTTTTTCTTCCTTGTTATGGCTTCCAATAGTCCTATAAATTGCATCGCATAATATAAATGATTAAAAACAAAACACTCATAAATGGATTAACCATTCTAAGAAACAGAGCAAGGAAAGTTGTTATTCAGCTCAGTTTAGTAGACATTTTTTTCAATCTTCAAGAGAGTGAGACTCACAAGTGGATCCAACTCTAATCATTTCTTAAAAAAACATTGTCATGTAATAATAAAATTTCAACCCACTTCTGAAGAATTAAAATCTATAAAACACATTTGCCATGGAACAAAAAATAAATTTGTTTGGAAAACCTGGAGTGAGTTCAAGGGATTTCATGAGTTTTAAGTATATCTTTGTTCTATGTTACCAATTTTCAAGGGATTCTTGAGTTTTAAACCACTTAATTTAGTAAACATTGAAGATAGAAAGTGTGAAATTTTGTTTTCTGCAATGTTTTCTATAACCAATTCTTACAATGGGTTTATCAGAATTATGAAAATCAATAAAAGGCATATAAACAAAAATATTTTGAATATAGATTTACCATTAATGAATTTGTGAATATGAGGCAACAAAAGAATGAGCCTGAGAGTATACATTGCCATATAAATTTCATGGAAATTGAATAGCCCACTGACCACTTGCAATGCTTTGCAAGAAAGCAATTTGCACCTTCAATGCCTGAGGGAACCCTTCTCTCTCCCTTTCTCTAGATTTTGGCTTGGACCGAGCATAGAGAAAAGGGTGGGTTTAGAGTTGAGGGGTCAATTCTATGTGATGGCAGTACATGGGACAAACTAAGTAAAGACGATGTGGACAAAATGCAAAGGCTCACTGTGTACTATTCTTACCACTCGGCGGAATGACCTTGGCCACAAAAAACCAAAAGCAAAAGGCAAATAAACCAAAAGCCAATTAGAAGTAGGAAATTGATCAGTTGCAACAAGGATTTGGGGGGCCACCATAATACTTTCGTTACATATACACACATGAAACAACTAGTATACTGGGGGCTTCTATCAGAAGTAGGGGGCCCATGGCCCTAATGTTTATGAATAGCTCCGTCACTGGTTGAGTTTCTTCTGTCCAACTGCCCAGTGCTTGAACGATTATCTATCTGTAGCTCTTTATCTTTGGTTAATCTAAAACTTACTCGTCGAGTCTGTGTGTGGAAGTGCTTGGAGATATTGAATTGTTGTTACATCAAATCCATCGAGATATCTAATGTAAATCTTATTTCCTTCAAGTACCATGGATCAAAGATAAAGTTGCTTCTTGAGAATGTGCCCTCACTAGTTGATGTATCCGTTGGAAGGTACCTTGATAGCTCCTATTTTGGTTTTTTGTTGAATGATTTTTTTGCTAAGACTTCATGCTGCCTCAAGACCTTTACATTGGACACTTTTGTATTTGGGTTAGTGTACGATCTATATTGTAATTGGCACAATCATGTGATAAAATATATTATATTTATGTCATGTATGTTTAAAGTAATGCTAAGGAGGGCTTGGACATCTATTTAAGGACAAACGAGTTCAAAACTAGATAGTGCAACGGAGTTGGCTACCTTCTCGCTAAGGTCTCGCACCAGTGAGATTTGAAAAAATTGGGTAGTGGCTGTCGCTAAGGTCTCTCCACCTTCTCGCCCTAGCGAGACTTGAAGGTTCTAAATAGTGGCTGTCACCACCTTCTCACCCTAGCGAGATCGTGAAGGTTTTCTCGCTATCTTCTTGCCCCTGCGAACTCCTGTACGTTTTTTTTAGGAAACTACTCCTATTTGTTTCCAAAGAGCTTCAATGCCTATATAAGCTTCAAGACTTTGACTTCTAGGGTTAACACACTTATGAAAGATATTGAAAGCCTCCAAAGAAAAACCCTAGAGTCTCCTTGTCAAGTTGAAGACCTTCAACTCTTCATTGACATCAAAGTGTCTTGGTGGTGCATCAAGACAAGGTTTCACGGTATGGTGTTCGTCGTGGTTCAAGCAGGAAAGAGCAATGAGTTGCGAGATATGCAAGCAAGATTCGACTTCAACTTAGATTCGTGGGATTTGGATTGATATAGCTGTAAGTGTTCTTATAAGCTGTTCAATTGTTGATAGTGTTTGGAACTTGGACTGGATTAGATTGCATATTTTTTTCCTGGTTTGGGTTTCCACGACAAAAATCATGTGTCTATTGTGTGATTGCTTTACTTTACATGGATGCGATTTAATTAGAGTGTGATTGATTAAATTAGTAAATTAGTATTAATCAAGCGCACCTCCAAATAATTGTAAATCCAAGTAGATCGAAAATTTCAATTGGTATCAGAGTAGAACTCTCAAAACTAGTTTTGTTTTTTCAAAGAGTGAGGTCCTAATAATCTAATTACATGAATTTACCACGCGAAGGCGGCTCTACCATTAGACCTCCATTATTTGATGGAACCAACTATGCCTACTAAAAAGTTTGCATGAGAGCTTTTCTTAAATTTGTAGATGAAAGAGTATGGCTGTCAGTTGCTCATGGCTGAAGTCCCCCCACAACTACAAGTACGTCTACTTCTACCCCTACTATTACAGCTGTTGCAATTAAAGATGCAAAAGATAGGGATACCGTTGATTACGCAAATAGCGGTTGGAACGGTAAGGGTCTCAATATTATCTTTAACATTCTCTTACTTGATGAATTTAGACGTGTGTCAACGTGTGAGAATGCTAAAGAAACATGGGATATACTTGAAGTTACACATGAGTAAACTACTACTGTGAAAATTTCTAAACTTCAACGACTGACAACAAACTTTGAGAACTTGAGAATGGAAGACAATGAGACCTTTGATGAATTTTACGCAAAACTAAGTGACATTGTCAACTCAAGTTTTAATCTTGGCGAAAGGATCTATTCTTCAAAAATTGGTCAAAAAATTTTGAGATTTTTACCCAATAGATTCCAAGTTAAGGTTATTGCTATAGAAGAAAGTAAGGACGTTGATTCTATCATAGTAGAGGAATTGGTCCGATCCTTATAGATTTTTGAGACAAATCTAAGTCAACCAAAGACTTCCCTAGGTCATCTAATGAGAGTGTTTTTGAGAAAAGTCAATGATGATTGAATTAACATGCTTTTTCCCTTTTATTATGAGAGTATTTATGAACTTATTATTAACATGATAGGGAGTTGCTTTTTTGGCCGTAGAAGAGAACATCATTTGATAATGGATGGGTCGAACCTATCCCGAGGACCTGATGTATACAAGTTAGAGTTAGATCCAGAGGTGAACCCATGTGAGACTTAGAGGGAGGCACTTGCCCCCCTTAACTTTTTAGAAAATTTATTTTTACCTCTAATTATAAGAAATTATTTTAATTTGCCCCTCTTGAAAATTTGTAAGTGCCTCTACATTTTCAAAACCAATTGCTTTGACCTATAATTTTAGAATATTTGTCAATTTCCCCCCTAAAAATTTGGAAGTGTTCTTGCATTTTCAAAAATTTTGCGTCAATTTGCCTCCTTTAAAAATTTATGAATGCCACCTTAAAATGTTAATTTGCTTTAAAAATCTTTTTATATAAGCTTATATATAAATATATGAAAGTCAAGTGGTTTACTGTTGATTGCATAAAAGGAAACTAGAATATTCTGTTTAGTTATAGTTCTTTCTTATTTTTGGAAATAAAGGAACTTTTCATTTTTTTTTGTGTTCTCATAACCAAAAAATAGGACCATAAAAAATACCATCACTTTCATTTATGCATGAAAATGATTCACAAAATTTAGAAAATAATTTTTTTGTTCCTAAAACTAGGGTGTATTAAAAAATTTTATTGAAAATAAGTTTTGAAACTGATTTATCAAGTTTTGTATAAAAATTCTGATTGTATAGAATTTTGCTGAAAAAAAAAAAGACATTTGCTTGTGAGTAAATGTTTCCCCGGCAGAGTTTTTGGCTCCGCCACTGGTTAAATTGATGGTGGGATGAGTCGGACCATAACTTAAGGCATGGGTAAGCGCGACATTTTTAGCTGGACAACTTAGGTTAACCCTTCTCTTCAGGGTACGTACTAACTCTGGAGTTAACCAAAGTTTTTGGATTGAAAAGTCTACAATAGCCTTAGAGAAAGCTATCTATTTGTCGATTTCCCGAAATAAATGCTGAGATTCTAGGGTGAAGTTCAATTGTGTTAACTGCACTCATTAAAAGTAGCTTTATCACACTTGTCCTGATAGACTTCCTAGGAACTTTTTAGAAGAGAGGCCCGTTGGGGGATTGTAAATCGAAAATGCATTTTTTTTTTTTTGCATTTTATCAATTTCTTTTTTTAAAATTTCCCTTTATTAGTATTTTTTATGGTACATGAATTTTTATTTTTTATTTTAATATACTGGAGGGGCCAAATAATTAGGAAAAATGAGATAAAGCTGAGTCTATGACTTTATGCCACGGGTGGAGGCTCCATTACTACTAGGCTAACTTCTCTTCTCCACTTACATGCACGTTACTCTCGTACTTGTGAGTGTATTAACTGAAGAGCAAATAGTTTGAAAATGTCATTAACATTTAGATAAGTTCATCAATTAGGATAAAAAAAAAAAACTTAAAAAACAACTTAAAAGAAACACATGGTTCTCTACTTTATATCTATACGTCTACTATATCCATGGTATACAATCTATTTTCGTATTGTATATAGAATAGCAATATAAATCCAAAATTACAAAAGAAACACATAGCGCTCAGCTTCATTAGGAATTATCTAGGGACGTCAGTGGCGAATCTACTTGACAACTTTCACTATTTTTCAAACTTGTGTGTTTATATTTGTTTGACCCTAACTAGTGAATATGGATATGGATTTCCTCTAACCTCAGTTTGGAGAAATTCTCCAGCCTTGTATATGTGGCCACGTACCATTTGGATATGTATTTATATTTATTTTTTTTATTTGAGTATCTTTTATAATATTTCACTTGGTTAGTGAAATATTTATATTTCTCACTCATGATTGTATATAAATTTCACCATAAAAAAAATTGTAGATCTTGGCCCTGCATTACATCAACGTGCTTATGTGAGGTTATGTTGGAATCAAGTTGTGATACTTATTACCTTTTTCTCATAGCAGGAATTTTAAATTTAAAACTTTACCTTTTTTCCCCGTTAACTGGCTGTCCGGATCAGTTTACGCATACATTGATTAATTCTCAAATCTACGTAGTCCCTCATTCTACATAAACCGGGTAACTACCGTATCAAAGACCTAGATAATTTAAAACTGTTCTTAGGCTATGATAATGCCTACTAATTTCTCACATAATGTTGTCTCCCTCTAAAATAAAACGCACACATAGCTTCACATACATAAACTAGCGCACTATGTGAATATAGATATATGCATATATCTATATTCTCTATGGGACTTTAAGAACTATTTTTTTTTCTTTCACTAACCAAGTGTCTTGGCCAGCTTTCGCATAGCTCGACTAATTTCAAGACCTTTGCACTTTTTCTGTCTCACACAAACTAGGTAATAGTAGACCAAACTCTCTGAAGAGGCCTTAGATGGAGTAGATCCCCAGGCCCAGACGTTGACCATCAGGCCAACCCCTTAGGGTTAAAAAGGTTCATCGAGTTTGCCATGTATATGTGCCACCAAGTGCAAAAATATTGTCACCGTTAGATAATAGAAAAAAATATATCAATTCAATTTATGGACTTCTTAGAGCTTATGAATATATCAACATCTTCAGCAGCCATCCATGAATTTTTTATTTTGTTAATTATCATTTTTTGTAGTTCTACAAATAAAGAAAACATTTGAATTCAAGAAAATTTTGGCTTTTCGATAAACTTTTGCATATACATATTTATGATATAAGATGATGTAATTTGATTCCGGTTGACCAATTATTGAACCAGTGACCTTGAGCCGATACTTTAGCTGGTTCACTCGGTGTAGTTTCAAAACATTGATACATAGGGTTATGGGTCACCAAACTTAACAGAAAAAAGGAAGGAAAAAAAAAGAAAGAAAAGGAAAAACGATAAAACACGAGAGAGAAAAACATTAGAGTTCAATAAAGGCGTATTCTAAACAATTAATAAATTCATGTAATATTTATGTATGTAATAATGTGGTTAAATGTGATTCTTTCATTTAAAAAAAACAAACTATTATGATGGTTCTTAACTATAAAAGTCATTGGCACATTATGCTGGTGATATTTTATGCACAAATTTTCTAAAAGGATAGCATTGTCCTTGAATTGTAAGTCTAATTAAAGCAAAAACAAGAAAATACACCAGAAGTAATTGAAAGAGTTTAATTTTGGCGCACTGACAGTGTAGAATTTGTTAACATCTCAGGGCACTAGAATGCGACACGTGTCAATGAATTTTCCTTGCTTATGTTGTACTTAAATTTTAAAAAACACGTGTCAAACTCTGATACCCTGTTTTTGTAAAAAAATTCTACACTGTCAATGCATCAAAACTAAACTCTAATTTAAATTGCAAAACCTCCAACCCATTCATCATTTTCATGTTGTAGAACTGCCACCCCACATCATTTTGATGCCAGATTATGCACACAAAAATTATGAAAGAATACCATGCATTTTTCAATTGAACATTTACTGTACTCGTTACTGGACCATTATGGTTAATTGGGAGGATGAAGTTGGGCCGAACTAGTCTATTTCCTTATAAATACACCTCTTCCCCTCCACATAAACTCTCACATTTACCTGGGAAAGTAAAGCACTCAATTAAGTACTCTCTCTCTCTCTCTCTCTCTCTCTCTCTCTCTCTCTCTCTCTCTCTCTTTGTGTGAGTGTTGTGAGTATTTCTCTCTCCAAAACACACATCTATCTTCTATAACTACAAGATAATGGATCAAGGCAACAAGATAATGGATCAAGGCAACCAGGAGACGGAGATGGAATGTGCTGCTAAGAGTCTTCTCAAACAACTAGATCAAATGTTGAAGGATGCTGAGGAGAGAATAGCTGCCGATGAAGAAAGCATTTCTAGCATTATACGGAGAATGGAAAGCAAAAACTACAAGCATATTGTGGTTTTTGACAAAGGTGAGATGAAGGCAGCAGTGCACTTTGCAAAATCTACTGGATGGAGGGGAAAGTTGGTCATCGTAGCACTTGTGGACAATATCCCGGACATTCAAGCAATCGCAGAAGAAAATAATGCGCACTTTAACCCCATTGTAGCACATACTAAAGATGACCGAGTTAGTCGTCGTGTCTAGGAGAGCCTCGCCTGGCCTACTTAATGTCATCATTCTCTCATGATCTAATTTGGGTGTCGTAGTAGAAGTAGTATTAGTAAATTATATAAGTTGGGTACTGTAGTTTTCCTTCACTCTGTCTCACCATCCCCTCAGGGATATGGGTAGATGTATGGTTCTCTTTCTTTCACTATGTTTTATATTTAACGTCGTCAATGAAATAACAATAATTTGGTAGAGAGATCTCTATTTTATTTTATTTTTTAGTTTTAACAGAAAAGTATGATTCTGACTTCCATTTATAACTAACATGAAAAAAGCAAACCTATTTCAATAATTATGAACATGTGTACTTAGTCATGGACGACGCATGTTTGGCCCCCTAATAAGATTCAAAAACCTCAATACATAAATATGATGAGAATAAGGGGTATGTTGCAGAAGGGTATGCGGAGTCACAACTCACAAGGGGTTTTATTAGGTTTTCAAATGTTTGGATTGAAAATTATCTATAAATGTATTTGGTTGATGACCAACGTGCACAACTCTATCAAATCGGGTGTTTAGATTGTAGTATAAAAAAGTCATAAGCCAAAAATTTAAACTAGTTTTAAAAAATTAATCTTTTTTAATTAGCTTTTCAAACTGATAGCTAGTTTTAAAAGTTACTTTTTTTAAGGCCTTGACAAACATAGTTTGATATCTTAAGCTAGAAGCTAGTAAAAAAACGCATTCAAACACTTCCTAAATAAGCTCTTAGGGACTTTTTTTATGTGGATCCTTTTCTCCCAAAAAGTCCCTTTCTAACAAGGGCAATAAATTAATGCAGAACCCATGGGGTTGGCTTGGTAATCAAGGCCTAGGGCCAACAGGTCAGATCAACTCACTAACCACTGATCCAACGGATGATAATCATCAAGTCACATTGTGAAACGAAACCTAATAAGAAAGGTACACGCCATGGGGGCATCAAGCGAGACGCTTAGTCATTGTTAACTATGGCCGTGATTGCGCCTGCACCGTCATAAATGCATTCTCCCTATGAGGAGCCATCTGCCATTAAAAGTTCCCCGGACCACGTTGGGGTACTTAGAGGAATTGAAGGTAACTGATGGGGACTGATCTGGCAATAGTCGACCAGGGTTCCAGTGAAAGGTAGACCACACCTCTATAAGGAACCCGACCAGTGGAGACAGATGACGTGGCACTCAAGCATCACCGAGCAGGAGGTACTGGGCAAGACCGATGCTCAACAAATCAATGTCGACCAGACTTATACCGAATGGGCAATGTTGGGCAGAAATATACCAACCATCCTACTCACCTAGCCAGTGGGGACCATGACTGCAAATAGCCCCTAGATAATTGACACTGAAGCAGGTAATGCAACTGATTAGACTACATAAGTGTAGTCTATCACCGTTAAACAACATTTGTTAGCAATAGATCAGGGTTAATTATACTCTCTTTGCTTTATAGTGTGTTTAACCTTGTTCTTAATCGTATTTCAAGTATTTAAAGCTAAGGGAGTTGATTTTGATTAAAGAAGTAATCCGGTATGTGGGCATGGCTCATTGAGGAAAGCTGCCAGGACCCTGTATCAGAAAACGTGCAAGTTTTTACTCATAAATCAAAATGGGATGAATGATAAACCGTTGGAAAGCTTTCTTCAAGTTACACATGTTTGCGTCTAATGAGCGTCGTCGAATTCTAACTCCAATAGCCCAAAAAAATAAATAAAACAGTAAAGAATTCGTCTTCGATGACTAATCAATACTTCGCTATTCGAATGTCTGGACCAGTAGAAATGTACGAAAGGTGGCCGTTTGAAGCCACGAGATGGGGAAAGTCAAAATAGAAGTACTTCGCAACTGCCCCAATAGGCACAAAGCAAGTCAAAACCAAAAAGTTGATTTAGAGTTCGAATGCCCAAAGCAGAGTTCGAACGGCTAGAGAAAAAACTAGTCTGGCATTCAAACGCCAAAAGCCAAGTTCTAACGCCAAGAGGAAAAGCAGAGACCAAAAGGAGAAAAAAATAGCTTTGCGTTCAAACGCCCAATTTTGGCATTCGAATGGCCAGAGTGCATGCAAACAAGATTTGGCCTAGTGTTTGAACGCCATGATGGGGAGTTTGAACGAAGAAGAAAAATTGTTACAGGCGTTCGAACACCAATGCAAAATTCTAAATTTTTCTAGGGTTTGGACTATGATCCCTATAAATACCAACTCATTTTATGTTCGAAGGGGAAGTGAGGAGGTGACCATTGTAGAGGATTTTTACAATTTTCAGTTTAGAATAGCTTAGATTTATTAGTTGTTGCTTCATTGTAATCAAATACATTTCAATACAAGTTTCAACACAAGTTTTGTAGATTCCTTGCATTCAATCCGAGATTTCTTTTGTTTCTTTGCATTAAATCGTTATTTTTAGTTTGTATTCAATTATTTCAAGTTTTTCATAGATGGAGATGAGTAGCTAAACCTTCCCATCTTGAGATCGATTGTGAAGACCGATTGAAGGTCTTGGATGAACAAAGGAGATGAGATTTTGGGTTTTAAAGTTCAAATTTCTATTTTTATCTTTCTTTTACTTCTTCATTCTAGAAATCTTTGATAACTTGGATGTTTGATTATGTTCGGTAATGTTTATGCATGAATCTATATTCAGTATATGCGTTGCGTGAATCGATAGTACTCGTCCTTGAATCTAACAACCCGATTTATTCTAGAAGTTGAAGATTTAAAGAAAAATTGATTTTTATTGCTAAATCTCCCAAATCCGAGGCTCACGACGTAGTCGAAAGATTTGAGTAACAAATTTATCACGTTTGGAATTCCAAGAGACGAAATTGTTGGAACGATCGATCCCGAGAGTTGTTCTCATTACTTTACAATCGAATCATGTTCAAGTTATTTACTTTTGTTTTCTAGTTAGTTTACATAATCAAACCTTTTTCAAAACAATCAGAATTTTATTTTCTTTTTGAAGCAATTTATTTAGATTTTTGTCAACAATTGAGAGGATTGTTCTAGTTCTTTTGATCCTGTGCACACAGCTCCTTGTGGGAACAATCTTGTGCTCCGAGTTTATACTACTCTGCCATCCTACACTTGGGATTATCACAAGCACACGTTTGGCATTAGAACAACAACTCCAAAAGGACAACGTGCAGGGGGATGACCACCTTCTCCATCAGGCTATCATCAGTCTGACAAACACCAAACGAGACGACGCGTGTAAGGAGGGGACAACCATGTCCTCCATCACTCTGCCAATGAACTGATCACCCAACAACGTGTTCCCATGTGGAAAGGAATCGCTTGCAGGTATCCCTAGGACCACTCCAAAAAGCCACGCTAGTATAAAAGGTAACCTAAGCATTCCTCCTTAAGGTATGCACACAAAACTCTAGCTAAAATTCTGCAAGATTATCCTCTTGAAACCTAACTTTGGTATCGGAGAATCCTTGGCAGGCACCACACTGGTGTCCATTTACCTAGCTTCTCTTCATAGTCAATCAGAGTTGTTCACCGTGACCTTGGGGTAGACTTTACAAGTTTACTGATCTATCAGGCTTCCTAGGAACATTTTAGAAGAGAGACCCGTTAGGGAATTGCAAATCGAAAATGCATTTTTGTTGCATTTTATCAATTTTTTTCTAAATTTCCCTGTATTAGTATTTTTTATGGTACATGATTTTTTATTTTTTATTTTAATATATTGGAGGGGCCAAATAATTAGGAAAAAAGAGAGAAAGATGAGTCCATGACTTTATGACACGGGGGGAGGCACCAATATCACTAGGCTAACTTCTCTTCTCCACTTACATGCACATTACTCTCGTACTTGTGAGTGTATTAACCGAAGAGCAAATAGTTTGAGAATGTTAGATGCGTTAATAAATTAGGATAAAAAAAAACTTAAAAAACATCCTGAAAGAAACATATGGTTCTCTACTTTATATCTATACATCTACTATATCCATGGTATACAATCTATTATAGTATTGTATATAGAATAGCAATATAAATCCAAAATTACAAAAGAAACAAATAGTGCTCTAGCTCATTAGGAATTATCAAGGGATGTCAGTGGCGGAGATCTATTTGACAACTTTCACTATTTTTCAAACTTGTGTGATCATATTTATTTGATCCTAACGAGTGAATATGGATATGGATTTCCTCCAACTTGAGTTGGAGAAATTCTCCTGCCTTGTATATGTGGACGTGTACCATTTGGATATTTATTTATATTTATTTTTTTTATTTGAGTATCTTTTATAATATTTCACTTGGTTAGTGAAATATTTATATTTCTCACTCATGATTGTATGTAAATTTAACCATAAACAAAAATTGTAGATCTTGCCCCTGCATTACATCATCGTGCTTATGTTGGGTTATGTTGGAATCAAGTTGTGATACTTATTACTTTTTTTTATGGCAGGAGTTTTAAATTTAAAACCTTACCTTTTTTTTTTTTTTCTGTTAACTGGTTATCTGGGTCAACTTGCGCACACATTGACTAATTCTCAAACCTATGTAGTCTCTCGTCCTACATAAACCAGGTAATTACCGTATCAAAGACCTAGATAATTTAAAACCGTACTTGAGCTACGATAATGCCTACTAATTTCTCACATAATGTTCTCCGTCTAAAATAAAATGCACACATAGCTTCACATACATAAACTGGCGCACTACGTGAATATAGATATATGCATATATCTACATTCTCTCTAGGACTCTAAGAACTATTTTTTTTCTTTCCCTAATCAAGTGTCTTGGTTAGCTTGCATGTAGCTCAATTAATTTCAAAACCTATGCATTTTTCCTATCTCACACAAACTGGGTAATGGTAGACCAAAGTTTCTGAAAGTGACCACAAGAAGAGACCTTAGATGGAGTAGATCCCTAGGCCTAGACGTTAACCATCAGGCTAACCCCTGAGGGTTAAAAAGGTTCATCGAGTTCGCCATCCATATGTGCCACCAAGTGCAAAACTGTTGTCACCCTTAGATAATATAAAAAAAAATATATCAATTCAATTTAAGGACTTCTGAGAGCTTATGAATATATCAACATCTTCAACAGCCATCCATGAATTTTTTATTTTGTTAATTATCTTTTTTTGCAGTTCCACAAATAAAGAAAACATTTGAATTCAAGAAAATTTAGGCTTTTTGATACACTTTTGCATATGCATATTTATGATATAAGATGATGTAATTTGATTCCGGTTGACCAATAATTGAACCAGTGACCTTGAGCCGATACTTTCGCTGGTTCACTCGGTGTAGTTTCGAAACATTGATACATTGGGTTGTGGGTCACCAAACTTAACAGAAAAAAGGAAGGACAAATAAAAGAAAGAAAAGGAAAAACGAGAAAGCATGAGAGAGAAAAACATTAGAATTGAATAAAGGAGTAATTCTATACAATTAATAAATTCATGTAATATTTATGTATGGAATAATGTGGTTAAATGCGAGTCTTTCATTTAAAAAAGAAAAAACTATTATGATGGTTCTTAACTATAAAAGTCATTGGCACATTATGTTGGCAATATTTTATGCACAAATTTTCTAAAAGGATAGCATTGTCCTTGAATTGTAAGTCTATTACTTAAAAGTTAAAGCAAAACAATAAAATACTCCAGAAGTAATTTAAACAATTTAATTTTTGTCCACTAACAGTATAGAATTTATTTACACATCAGGGCATAGGTTTCGGAATTAGTTGTGGTGCGCATAAACTTGCTTGGACACTCAGTCAGGAAAAATAAATCCGTGTAGGACTTTTTACTAAAATGATGTGGCTTATTGAGAATCAGTCACTTACAAACATAACACTCATTATAGTGGTTCTTAATAACAAAAATGTCAATGGTAAAATTTTTTGTACAAATTATCTAAAAGAATAACATTTTTCTTCTCACAATGTATTTATTTACAAGGGTACATGTATATGTGTTTGTAACTTTGTCTAGTCCTAATAAGTGACCGTCTCACTGCACCGCCGAACCGCACACACCCCACGGGGCCACCACCCCCCACCCCCCAAATCCATCCCATTCCAACCAAGGTGGATTGAACATGCCTGATTGATGCGGATCGCATGGCAAAAGATTATTTGGAAACCCAGAGGCGTCGTTATGCCCGCGCCGGTGGTCTGTAAACTTCAATTGGGCATAAGTTTTGATCTATAACTCTGTTTTCCTATTACAATATGTTTTCGAAAAGCTAGCGATGTGGCCTAGGAAAACACAAAAAAATGCCTCTAAGTGTGTTTTTTAGCCCGTTTTGTGTTTTGGGCTTTTGTTAATTTTTTTTATTTAACCCGGTTTGTCCCGTGGCCTAAGGTTTTGTGCCGCTATTTAAACTCTTGTTTAAAGTTTTTTAGCAGCTTTTGAAGATTAATAAAAACTTTGTGCGTGAATTGCACTATTTTTCAATCGTTCGGTATTCTTGCGAATCAACAAATGCTTGACGCCTTTGAACCTGGGATTCGTGATGATTCTACAGGTTGAAAGAGGAGCTTTATTTTGGTATTCGTGGTGAATCAATGGATTAGAGTTGAGTTTCTTGCTCCTTAAAGTTCCGCTGCATCACTGATGAAAGTTGATGACAAGGTTTACTCTTCTTCTTCTTCATCCATGGAAAGATGTTGCCTATGCCAAGGATTGAAGTACCGTCTCACTGCGCCGCTGAACGGCACACAACCGCCGCCGCGACCCCCCCCCCCCCTCCTGAACATGCCTGATGAAAGTTGATGACAAGGTTTACTCTTCTTCTTCTTCATCCATGGAAAGATGTTGCTTATGCCAAGGAATGAAGTATGAGTGTATGTTCTTTTCTATTTCAAAATATAATTTATGATTAGTAAATATTTTTTAGGAGGATTATAATTAAAAATATTACTATAATGATCAATGGATGATTAATGGATAGCATTAATGAAGTTGAGAATGAATAAATTAAAAGAGTCAATAATAGTACCACAGATGTATTTTATTTTTTTAAACCAAAATTTTGAGAAAAAATATTATAATTAGTGACATTATCAATTAAACTCATATCATAATTATCAACTGATGATACAAATCTCATATTATAATTAGTGAAATTATCAAACTCTCAAGTTGCACAAATCAACCCAACGTAGGCAAATATTTTCTTGTTTAGCTTGTGACATTTGTGATTATTTTCTCATTGAAGAAATTTTAAATTTCAAAACACAACTGTTTACCTATGATAATGCCATTTTAAAAGTTTTGTCCCTCTCTAAAATGGTGAACACATAGCATGGCATGAATAGGATGCGGTTTTGCTGTGAATAATGGTCATGTTGTTGTTGATGTGGCCCAATGAATGTTCGCAGAGTGGCAAGCCATAACAGTGTTTTATTTATTTATTTATTTTGTAGCAGGTTCTAATAGTCTCTTTTAGGACTGTTGAAAAAATTGACTAGCCCGGCCAACCGATCGGTCCGACCCAACACCAACCCAATCACCATATGGGTGGATAACGGATAGATTTTGACCAACCCGATTATATTCGTTTCAGGTTACGGACCTTTATTTTTTCATCTCGAGCCAACCCGTTTTTTTCCACTAAAATTTCATTTATTCACCCAACTCGAACCAACTCGATCACCCATTGGGTTGAATGTGGTTCCAAAATTCTTCAACTTGATATCGTCAGGTGAGGTGGCGTGTGACTCCCCAACCCAACCCAACCCAACCCGACCCGACCCGTGAGCACCCCTAATCTCTTTAATTCAAGGTTATCATTCCGATATTTAATACAAGGAAATTGCTATTTTTACATAATATTTGTACGTAAAATCTTACCAAAATGATGTGTCAATGATAGTCTTGTAATTAAAAGTCATTGGACTTGACATTTTTTTTTTGAAGTGATAGACTTTCATTTAGATATATCATTTTGTAAAAAAAAATTTCATCGAATTGGCTCTGATTGTACGTGTGAAATGGCTAGGTTGACATGTACATTCGGAAATATTTTTGTCATTTGTTCTCGGTGGTGCTCTTAAGTTAAAAGAAGACCTAAGATCGAAATTTGGGCATGGACTTTGCTAAGCTGTTCGGCTACATTCTATTCCGACCTCTGAATTGCCTTGAAAAAAGCATCCGTTTTTTCCTTCCCTTTTCCTTTCTCTTTCTTTTTGTCTTTTTCCTTCTCCTTGTCATATCAACTTTTTGCCTTACTTTAATACGACCCCTCTTTCTCTCTTGTAATATTTTATTTTTCATTTTCTCCTCAGTCCTCCCTTCTGTGTTCCCTCCAGTTAACAGACCAAGTGTAGAAATTTTCTTTTGAATATGAGAATGAACGTTATTTTCAATCAAGTCTAATACTAGTTTCTAGTATCTTTTTTTTGGCCAGCTTCTCACTGTGATTTGTGCTTGAACACCCAAAACAAAGCAGGAAATTTTGTTGTGTGCAACTAAAGGCATTTCAGGAGACCAAATCACCTATGTGAAAACCCGAAATCACTAAAAAGAAAATGAAAAATGCTATTCTTTCAGAATTATTGTACATAATTTTGTACTATAATGACGTGACAGCGATAATTTTGTAATTAGAATGTATCTTAGCGGGTTTTTTTGTTTAAATTGATAGGCTTACAACTCAACCACATCATTCTAGATATAAATTCTGTATAATTTTTTTTAAGTTATATAGCATTACCCAATGAAAAAAAATGAAAACTCCAAATCAAAGGATTCACTCAATGAGGCACAATCATACCAATCATCAAACAGAGGATGAGATATTTGGAAAAAACGAAAAAAAAAAAAAAACAAGAGAGAGCTACCAAATCTACATAATGAAACAGAGCTGGTTTTTAAAATGTCTATTAGATACAGTTCGTTAGAACGGTTGAGATTTAATTTTACTTCAAACCAACGGTTAGGATCAATTTTCAACTTTCCTACCCACTTCAACCTTCGCCCAAATCTGTCACTCAATGGGCCCATTACCCGATTGTTGGCCTCTCACACACCATCTCTACCATCTCTGCCACTCCACTATCTCTCTTTATTGCACCCGCACTCACTCTCTCTCTCTCTCTCTCTCTACCCTATCTGTGTATCTCTCAGTTTCTTTGTTCTCATAACACCATGGTCGTGGCATCACCAGAATCCATCATTGTCGCCGCACTAGCCAAAACAATTGGACAAACCACATTCTTTTCGGTTCGACAACATTTGCATTGGCTAAATTGAAATGGTCCATTGATCCATCTCTATGGTGATGGAAGCCATGGAGACTCTTACCACAATACCGTGCCCCACAGAGACCACCCGCCTCTCTCTAAAATCCCATTGCTGAAGCACTTTTTTAGGTAGGTCTGGTTGAACTCTCAAACTAACTTGACTAGCATGAACAATTTGGAAGAGAAGAAGACAATGAGAATGACTGGAGTCTCTTTGGGCCAATGGCACTCCGATGATTAAATTAGCAAGCTTAATCATAATCAATCAAATAAAGTGTTGAGAACTAGAACTCAAATGAACGTACCTTTCCCTTTAGTGCATGGGAGTATTTATAGGTTTTCGGAATGCCACGTTCGCTTTGTGAATTAGAGTCACTTTCCTCCTAGAAATGTTCCTTGTTTGAGTGGGTTTAATGCGTTGGACTTATCCTTTATTTGTCCTACTCCACTTACGAGTAGAATTTGTATTATGAACCCATTGGCCCTTGTAAGTCTTTGGATTAGGATCCTTGGGCCAGCCCTTTTGGGTTCTAGCCCCTAATCGGCATGGGCTCGGTCTACAAGGTCGGCATCCTTGGGCCGACCTCCCTGGGTTGGTCTTCTTTCGATCTTGGGCTTGGCTCTTGTTAGACCCACACTTTCTCTCAAGCAAACAAAGGCAAAAATTGATAGTGAGGCATGGCTATGGAGGCTTCCACCACTGCAAGTGGTGATGATATTTGTTTGAGAATTATGGGACCCCACTGCCTTTTGTAGTTGTTAGTGGTTTTTGTAAGTCAAAATAACCTTTTTTCAACCTAATTGATCTTATGACTAATGTTAATTTCATGATTGTATATGCAAATCTTGCATGTTCTTTACTTCTTGAACTTCTATTTCTTTTTCTTGGCTCTCTTCGCCCTGTTTGTATGAGAAAATGGAGAGTTTAAGCTTTTAATATTACAATTTTTATTTGCTAATGTTCATTTGAATTTTTTAAATGTCTCTAGCCAATCAGTCGCTTCTAAAGATGACCATTGCTGGCCATTTATTAGTTGCAAATTTCATGTCAAAAATAAAGACCTCGCTGAAACCCTTGACAAATCCCAGGGGTTTAAGGAATTTGCAATGGGTTGAGCAGATGGGCATGTGGTATTCACCTTTCCAAGTGTTTTCACTTCTGAGATTTTGGAATTAGAGCGTCACCTCTTTAAAATCAACAAACAAAACCTTGTAAAAGAGTCTAGAATTTACAAAAGGAAACAAATATAATTACATAGGGGAGAGAGAGAGAGAGGGAGAGAATGAAAGAAAAATATGCCTCAATAAATGGTTGAGGTTTCCATTATATAGACAAAACGGAGGACTGTTTCGAACTTCAAAATTAAAATTACATGTCCACATAGTAACCTGGCAAAAAGTAAATAGTAAATAGATAAAGAATCACATGGGGGAGTCCTTGAGTGATAGAGTCGGTCGACCATGTGATATAAAGCAATCTGCTTTGTTATCCTATGAAGACATGGGGGGTCTCATTGCATATGGGATCACATGGGGTGGCTAGGTTGTCCCCTTGCCCTTATCCCTTTCTAGAGAGGCGTGAGATTGACGCTTTCCAGCTCTCTTGACTTTTTCTTCAAAATATTCGAGCATAGATTCCTAAAGATCGGAATTCTTGGGCATAGGTCCATGATCATGTGGATGTTGGGAGTCTTGAGTATCTTCAAGGGTACTAGTCTGATAAAAGGACTAAGAATGCATTTCTGTATCCTCATCAGAAGAATCAACGGGGAAAAGGGTTAGAAAATCATTCTTGAACTGTTGCATACATTCATTCATTATTTCCTGCTCAGTTATGAGTGGATTGTTCATTTTTAATGAATGTCGAATAACCGCCAATTTATTGGAGAATTTGGACTGGGGATGAGAAACTTGATGTTGTCTGAGTTCATTCTCTTTTTGATAACTTTGAATAGCAGCTTGCATCGCTGCTATAATCTCATCAATAGTCTTATTAAACTTTTTCCAATATCCAACATGGAATTTGCAATAAAGATAAAGGATATTATCATGATTTCTTTTGACAATAGGTGTCCATTTCCAAATCTAGAGTATCCTGAACTCAGTGAAGTAATAAATTAGATTAGATCCTTCAATATAACTAATAGGATCTAGTCCAGCAAGTTTTGGACTGTATGAAGCCCATTGGCCCAATTGTTCCTAAAGAATGTTAGGAAGAATGGTATGAGGTGGACCAAATATTTTCCACCAAGAATAGAACCATCCAGGAAAACCTTTTTTAAAGATTTGTGGAGATTATTTAATCCACCACGTATGTTTCCTTTTAGGATTTTCATAATAAAAAGCGAATGTAAAGGCTTGGGTATAATCCCAATAATTATAGGTGTGTTTAACATCACCCTGAAGAAAAGTTTTCTCATTGAGAGGACGAAGTCCCCATTCATGTGTAAATATTATTCTCCTAATATAACATTTACTAAAATTAATAAGACCAACCTTAGTGGTCATATTTGTATAAAAATTTGTAAATTCACAAGAATCAATGACTATTAAAATATTTTGCATCACTGATCTCTATTTATTGCTTTCAAAAGTATACGAAAATTGTTAAAAATATTTGTCCATGAGATACCATGAATCATTTTCTCTTTGAATATCAATAGGTTCGAGGTACAAATATAGTCTGTAGTGTTAAGGATTTATACTAAAAGACATGTTTTGTGTAATGGCTTTAGTGTTTATTAATAAATTAGTTATTCCATTTTAATAAGAATCTGTGTGAGCAATGGTTGCATTGTATTATTTATTTAATGATTATGCATATGTGTCTCTTATTCTATATACTAGATGATTTAGTGTGTAAAGTACGGCTTACACACGGAAGATCAGAACATTAGTTCTTATGGAATATAAGTTTATCGTTCACAGTTTTAGATGGAACTTGACACATCATCAGTAGGACTGTAGCACAAGGTTTTAATAGGTTTGTCTTGACTATGAGGAACAGTATAGTTCCAACTCCTTGTGCTAGTACACTTTGTATGTATTGAATAGGACTGTGTTGAGATAATTGTTTTTATACTGACTATATAAAACAATTAATAACTTATGATTATTATGAGTGCTTATGCTCTTAATTCTAATATAATAAATAGACACGTGCATGTAGTGTTTATTGTTTTGATTTACAGAATGAGATTCTTTATGGGTTAATAAATTAAGTGAGTTAGATAATAACATTACGTGTATGGTAAATATTAATTATTGATGGAATCCACATCGTGGTATAGGGATTGATGATACTCTCTTGAGGAAGCTTGTAAGTTTTGATTATGTCAAATCTTGTAGGTGAATTATAAATCTGACATATCAAATAAATTAAGTTGAAGGTCTCAATGAATTAAATAAGTCTATTAAATTTAATTATCAATAATTTAATTTAATAGACAGGTATCTATAATCTTAACATGAGAAGATAAATAAGTATTTAATAATAGGAAGTTTGAAATATAGTTCCTAGTATGACAGGGAGTGCAATTATAATTCATTAGTGGTATCAATTATAATTTACGTAAATAGGGATTAATTCTGGTTGGATTAGGAATTCTTATTTGCGTAGGAAGCCCTAGTTATACTAATTCTATGGTCCCTGTTGTAGCTTCTATATATATGTAATCTAAGAGCTGCTAGGGTTACACTTTATTCATAATTGAGAGATACACGTTTTTATCAGAAAGAGAAACCCTAGCAGCTGTGAGCCTACTCTTTCTAGGGCAAGGCGTATACGAGGGATACAACAGAAGTCCGAAGGTTGAGTTCGAGTAGTTGATTCGTGCTTGTTGTTGTTACTTGACTCGTGCTTGTTGCTGATGCTTGTTATTTGGGATTAATTCACAGAGATCTCAAACGTATGATTCTAATCACGTAGATTAGGCTATGCTAACCAGATCAGAATTTGTGGTAGTATGCGTATGCACTATAGCTAGATCGTGAGAAATTTTACAATCCTCAACATGTAGAAGGGAGTATTTCATACTCAGTTGGTTCTTCTTATAATGCCTTAGCATATAATGCAGGGGATTGGTCATCCAAAGGTTGTGATGTTTGGCTAATATGTCGTTGGTTTCTTTGTTGTTCAAGCAATTTTTGAACAGTTTCATATAAGGGATCATCAACAGCTATAATTGTTGCTTTGATAGGTTCTTTAGAACCTAATGTTGAGCCTTTGTGGGTATTTTCACGACCTCTGCATCGAGGAGTATTACCCCTCCCTTGGCCACGTCTACGTCCTTTATCAAAGGGTATCATTCCTTAAAAAATTCACGAGTCAAGAAATCAAGAAGAGATTTATGATGTCCTTTAATATAAGTTATTTCAAAATCAAAAGATGATAGAATAGGTTGCCATCTAGCAAACATATGCTTCGAGACATCATGTTTAATATCTTTGCTGAAGATACATCTTGCAGCTTGACAATCTATTTTAATAGAAAAAATTTGATTGAGTTAGTCATCCTAAAATTTGGAGACACACTTTACAATGGAAAGAAGTTCTTTCCGAACAATTGCATATTTCAACTGAGTTGTGGTCCATTTACCAAATGTATAATGAACAAGAATTTCTTGTTTGGTATTAGGATCAATTTGCATTAAAATACCATCATAGCAAATATGGCTAGCATCAGTCATGACAATTTTAAACCATTGAAAATTGGCTAAATTTAGGCAAGGTAAATTTTTAACTTTAGCCTTAATTTTTTGAACAACCAGAGTATCATCTGGTGTCCATGAAAAGGAATTGTTCTTTAATCGATCATATAAATACCAAAATCTTTAGCAAGATCTTTATAATAAGAACTAATATAGTTCAAACTACCAAAAAGTCATTGTAGTTGAGTTTTATTAAGAATTTCTTCGAGAAATTTAGAAGCAAATTCAATATTCCATCAATAGGAATTCTTCCTTGATTAACATTATGCCCCAAAAATCGGACATTGGTTTGAAAAATTTTCATTTTGGGGGCTGGTATAACTAAACCATTATGTAAAATAAGTTTTCTAAAAATTCGAAGATGCTTGAAATGCTGGTAAATATTATGAGAGAATATGAGAATATCATCAATATAGACAATAATGAATTCACTATAAGGAATAAAAATATCATTCATAATATTATGAAATTCAGAAAAGTAAAAAAAAAAAAAATAAAAAAAATAAAAAAAAAAAAAAAAAAAAAAAAAAAAAAAAAAAATAAAAAAATAAAAAAAATATAAAAAAACGAGCATTTTTTTAATCCAAATGGCATGACATTCTATTCAAAATGCCCTATAGGAACAGTGAAAGATGTTTTATAACTATCAAATTCAGCTACTCGGATTTGCCAATATCCAGACTTTAAATCAAATTTGGAGAAAATCCTAGTCTTATGAAGGCAATCCAATAAATCTTTCTTATTAGGTATAAGATACCTAATCCAGTTTAACACCTTATTAAGGGGTTTATAATTAATTACTAAGCGAGGAACACTCTGCTCTTTCTTAGCATTTTTATTTACATAAAAACCTATACAACTCCAAGGAGAATATGATTTATTTATGAGTTTTTTCTCTAGTAGTACAACAATTTCCTTTTTATAATGTTTAAGATATTCTTGATTCATTTGACAAGGACGAGCCTGAGTTAGGATCTGTTTATCAAAAAAATCATCTTCATAAGGAAGAGAAACAATATGGTTTTTCCTATCCCAAAAAGCATTAGGATGATCATTACACATTTTGCTTATGGACTGAGTTTCAATTAATTTAATTTTGTCTTGGACTATGGGTTTTAATAAAGACTCGACAATGGTCCATATAGAATTTTCATGTTTCAAGAAATTAATTGGTTTTGCTTTGGCAAAAAGCAAATCCTTAACCTCATTCAAAAATCTTGTTTGAGGATCAGGTATAAACAGTAAAACAATGCTTTGATTTTTCAAAGTAGTGTAAATACTTGTTGAATCAATTTTGTCAATAGGCATCAAATCAATTAAAAATGGAGTACCGAGTATAACATAGTGTTGTAAATTTTTAACAAGAAGAAAAGTAGATAGAATGCATACATCCTCATTACAATATAAGTATCAGTAATTTTACATTAGATTTGTAATTTATTACCACTTGCAAAGGTGAGTGAGTGCTTTGTTTTTTCAAAGTACTCGGTAGGAATTAAACCTTCTTGGACACAATTTAAATCTGTGCCACTATCAACCAAAGTAATGAGATTTTCAATCATTAATTATTGGTGAACAAGTAAAGTGATTTTGATGAACCACTTTTGAGAAGTAACTTCATTTAAGATTGCCAAATATTGAGCAACTAGAGGTTCTATTTTTAGGCTAGAAGAAGATTCGATTTTAGAAGGAAGACCAATTTCTAACCTAGTGAATCTGGATTTCAGAGTTTGATTATCATTTTGAAGAGCATTAATTTCTTCTTTAATCTGATTTACTTTAGCTCTTAAGCCTTGTAAAGTGACTTTCTTATCCTGTGGTTTTTGAAGTCGTTTCATAACTTCAGACATACTATATACATTGGTAATATCAGGAGTATCATCTTGTTGAGATTGCTTCAGAAAAACTTTGAATCATTGGTGCCTTAGTAGCACTATCAAGGATTTGATCTAAAATTTTTATGATAGATTCCTAATCTTGAGTAAGCATATTAATGTTTAATCCATGCATATCTACCATGGCTTTGTAGTAATTACTACATTGTCCTTGATAAGAATTAATCTTGTATGTCTCTAGATCAGATTGACTTGAAGAGATATCATTTTCTTCAACTTCATGAATAACATCAGAAGCAATAGATTCATCAGGGGAATCTGGTTCTTCGTCACTACTATTTAATAATAATTTAGCTAAATTATCTTTTAGCTGGTCATCTAATTGAAGTTCATTGAGCTTCTTTTTGGTCAAACATTTACTTGCTTAATGACCAAATTTACCACATTTAAAACATTTTACTTCCTTTTTTAAGAGGAGGTGTAGAAATTTTTGTAGACTTCTTCTTACGTTTGTAACCTTTAGCAAAATATTTTTTATTTTTTTGGGAGGAAGATCTACGAGATCTATCCATAGGAGGCTTAGGAATATCCATAGCAAAATTATCACAGAAATTCCCAAGCTAAGTCCTTTCAGTGAGACGCTGCTTTTTAAGCTGGTTTCTTAGCTTTATGTCATTACACAAAGCTAATCCTTCTTGAATATAGGCATCAATTAAACTACCAAAAGAATGACTTTGGTATGGAATAGAAATACCATCATTTCTATACCACAGAGTTTTCTTAACTCTTTCAGCAAACAAATATGGAAGACCATTAATAAATTTGGACTTCCAATGATCACTATTAGTATTAGAGAGTTGCACGATTTTGTTAAGGAAAACATCTTTATACCATTTAAAATGGGTAAGAGTAGGACATCTAAGATTTTGGAGGAGTGTCCTAATATTTTCATGATTAGTAGTATATCTACCAGTAAAATGTTCAGCAATGGCTAAACACAGTGTATAAACTGCCTCTTCTTGTGTCCTTACGGCAATAGGATTAGTTTGGGTAGGAGCAGGCTCTTGTTTCACAACATCCAAAATTTCAGATCTAGTAGCAGGAGTTAAATAATTATTCCACCAACCTTTTAAGGTTCAAGTAAAACCAGAAGCTATCATTTGAGCTATGGTTTGATCACTATTCCCTTGTTGTTTAGCAACAATAGAATGCATAGTAATTCTATGTAACATATCAAAAATATGCTTATCTACAAGACCATCAACATTCCATTCATAGATGGATCGACCTTGGTAATTATTTTGAATGAAATTATCATTTTTCTCAAATAAGATATCTTGAGGGGTAGGGCGCTTATAGTAATAGTGCTCTAACCTATGAGGTTTAGCGTCTATTTTATTTAATTCAGTTTCAAATTTATTAAGTTGAAATTCATCTGGGTCAGAATTATTTTCTAAACTATTATCAGATTTATTTGATAACGTATGAATATTTAAGGACTTTAATTTGTCTTTTAAATACTTACAAACTCATTTGTGGATTCTAATTTTAATCCTTTGACCTTTATAAGAGGTTGAAGAGTAGCCTTGTCCACTTTAGTGACAAAAGGAGTCTCTTGCATCTTTAGCTTATGAAATTGGGTATGGATAGCTTATGAAGTTGGGTATGGATCTGCTCAATCTTGCCATCAAGATGGAGCAATTATTGACCTATAGTTTGTAGATACAGATTAGTATAATTACACTGTTAAAAAGCCTGATTCAGCTCTTTCATAGTTCCATGAACTATTTCGATTGCAGAAGGTTTAACATATGCAGTAGCTTTGAACCTGAATATTAGGCTCAGTAGGAGGGAATATGGAGTGAACACAGATCCTTTATCTGTCTTCCACTCTTTGGTTTCCAAAATATGAATATAATGGGTTTCCAAATAATATTGAAGAAACCATGGGACAAATTGTTCCAATTTTTTAATAGCACTCAAATGATCATAACAAAGATCCATAAATTGCTGGGTCTCAGTATTACTGAATGTTGAAAAGTACCATTCATGGAATGATGCATAATATAATTGGCAGAATTCCTTATTAAGGGTTGCTGTAGTTGGACTTCCAAGTCTTAAATTCATTAAAGACGAAAATCTATTTCTGAAGTAGTAGGCATTTCTACTGGATTTGGAGTCCTTTGAAGATAAACTCCATGAGGGATTTGGTGGTCAGAAATTCTAACTAATTCAACATCATCAGGAATTTTGGATGTCAAAACTCTAGAGTTCCTGGAAGAGAAATCTTATAGGGGGTAAAGATCTAGATGAAGAGGATCTCGATGTAGATCCTGACCTGGATAAATGCGTGGATCCAGAGGTAAATCGTACCCTCTATGTCTCCTTTAGGTGTCTAAACAATTTGATCGACATCTTCTTGAATAAGAGGAGTTGAAGGAACAACGTGTTGTAGCTGCCATGTATTTGGGAATTGAATCTCATCCCAACTAATCTGACGATTAGTAGCAATATTAGAGACAAATAGATTAGTTTCTACTATCACGGTATTACCCACGAAACAGACTAATTTGCAGTTAGGGTTTAAAGTATGCAAAACTTTACAATAAATGTGATAACTCAGACATAATTGCTCAGATCCTGGTTTAAAGTTATAACTATGTAATTTTTTAAGGAGACTAGCAGCATCCAACAAATTATCATCTGTAAGAGATAATTGGAGGTTTGGGTACACATTAAAATATACCGGTCCACGTGCAGTACTTGATTGCATAATTCCCATAAGGGAAGACTTCTAGTCTAAGCACCTAGCAACTCTAAGTACTGATAAGAAACTGGCTGGTAAACCACTTAAAGTTAAGGGTTTAAAGGCAACCTGTATAAGGCCTATAGGTATAAATTTATACTTATGTCTATATCGATTAATATCTTGACTTTCCAATAGTTGGATAGTCTGTTCATCAGAGGACAAACTAATAATCTGTTCTAAAGTCTTAACAGTCTTTAAGGTAGTTGATTCAAAAGTGCCTACCTTATATATGGTTGCAAGTTTGATAGTAGGTATAACCCACTTATTCAAAGATTCTTGTTAATTTGGGTATTCATTTACCTCAGATTGTTTTAGCATCTTCTTAGTAGAAGATTAGGCATGGAACCTATTCATCATGAGATGAATGAGTGGGTATGTAGTTTACAATACAATTAGAGCATAAATCTAGATTATCCTAAATTACAAATGTTTCCTAAAAATTATTGCTTCATGGCATGGTCATAGCTGTCAACAACTTATTTGCACATCCCCTTTAAACCCACAATATAGGTATTCTGGGATAACAAAGCCAGATGCGACTTGGGTGCTATTCCAACCAGGCCATGAACAATATGAAGAAGAGAAACAGTAGCAGGCTAAAGAAGATTATACTTCGAGTACACAAAAACTACATACCTGCAATTACTCAGAGGTCATGGCTCTAATACCAAAATTAAAATAATAATAATATATAAACAAACAATAATAATAATAATATATAAACAAACAATATAATCAACAAACAAACCCTTGTAAAAGAGTCTAGAACTTACAAAAGGAAACAAAGATAATTACACAGGAGAGAGAGAGAGAGAGAGAGAGAGAGAGAGGGAAAGAATAAAAGAAAACCGTGCCTCAACAAATGGGTGAGGTTTCCCTTATATAGACAAAACAAACTGTTTCAGACTTCAAAATTATAATTACATGTCTGCACAATAAACTGGCAAAAACGTCAAAAAGTAAATAGTAAAACTTTTTACAATAGATAAAGAATCACATGGGGGAGTCCTTGAGTGATGGAGTCGGTTGACCATGTGATATAAAGCAAATTGCTTTGTTGTCTTATGAAGACATGGGGGGTCCCATTGCACATTGTCGTGCCTAGATTTTTTGCACTCAACAAATACATGCATAAGTGGAAAAAATACAGTACTTTCTCGCTAGAACTCATCCTCCTAAAAGAATAAGTGTGACTAGATTTGAATTTGAAATTGATTTGATTAATGGCTTTTGGAAAAGATTTAGAGTCACCACCTAACTTGATTAAGGTGAGTTAGGTCACCTAAAACTAAGCACAATATGAATATTACACTTAGGGTTTTTGAAAAACTCTCCCAAGAGAGGGTTTTTTAAAAAAATAGGTTGTTTGGCAACCTTTGGAAAGATTGAAGCCCTTTTTGAAAATAACTCTATTTTGGTCTTTGAAAATGGTGATTCTAAGTTTGGAGGTTGGTTACGTATAGGGAAGACATCCTAAGATCATCACCCTATCCCACCCTTACGGTACCTACATGTTTATTCACCCTAGGTTCACTCATTTAGAATCTTCAATTGTCCATTATCCAATTATATCCACTTTGAAAAGATTTAGAAAGAGATTTGGTGATATGCAAGTGTAAGAAAAGAGATTTGATTTTAGAAATAGATTTGAAGCATGGATTTGAGATTTATAAGAAGAAATTGGAATTTGAAAAAGATTGTAGAATTGGAAATTTAAAAAAGATGATAGAATTAGAATTTTATAAAAGGTTGTAAAAATAGAAACTTAAAAAATTTTGTGACCGCACCTAGAAGGGTTGCCAACATATCTCTTTGTTAGGAATCAGGTCAGTCGTAGTTCGGACAAAAGTCCGATTGAAAATAGACACTTTGAGATTTTTGAAACGTTTCATTTAAAAAGGCTTGATTTGAAAAAGGATTTAATTTGAACTTGGTATAGAAAATTTGGAATTGAGACTCGAATTTAGAATTGACCTTAAAATTGACTTTGAATTAAAAAGATGGAACTTGGAAGAAGAACTTGGACTTGACTTAGGAAAGATTGATATTTGAAAACATCTTGACTTAGATTTAAATTGGAAAACCATCTTGGTTTAGAAAGGAGTTGAAGCTTCCTAACCGAGGATAAGGGTTGAACTAGGGTTTAGGTAACCTAAGATTGGAACATGTAGTTGAATTGGAGAGGATTTGATTTCGATTTGAAAAGTTTGATTTTGGAGAGTTGGATTTAGGAAAGGTTTGGATTAAGAAAGTAGAATTTAAGAAAGATTTGAAAAGAGATTTGATTTGATTTGAAAATACTTAACATAGAATAATTTGGAAAGTTAGGGTTTAGGAAAGGTTGGACAATGGAAAGCTTTGAATTAGAAATGTTTCAAAATAGGAATGTTCCATTTTAGGAAAGTATCAAATTTAGAAAGTTTCATTTTAGGAAAGCTTTTATTTTAGGAAAGTTTTGAATTTGGAAAGAGTTAAATTTTGGAAAGTTTGAACTTAGGAAAGTTTTGAATTTTGGAAAGGTTTGATTTAAGAAGGATAAAATTCTTGTGTCATAAAATAGAAGATTAGATTTTATTTTCAAAAATAAATGATTTGATATGGTTTCTAAAATTGAAGGATTTGATTTAGTTTCCTAAACTAGAAGATTTGATCTAGTTTCCTAATTTTGAAAGATTGGGTTTGACATGGAATTGGAAAGGTTGAATTTTTGAAATCTAGGATTTGGAAACCTACAATTTTATGTAAAAAAATGAGATTTGGGAAATCTATGATTTGAGGCAAAATTGGAAGTTATGATTTTAAGAAGAGAATTAGAGTTTCCTAACCACAGAATCTAGGGCTTGACTTGGACTCCAAGAAAAAAAGATTTTGAAAAGTAAATCTTTTGACGAGAGTTTCTAGGAAGAAAACTTGAAGAGAGTTTTTTAGAAAATGAATTTTTGAAGAGAACTTTTGGAAAGGAGTTTGAAAAGGGTTTTTGGAAAATAAATTTTTGAAGGGAGCTTTTAGAAAGAGAGTTTTTGGAAAGAAATTTAAAAAGATTTTTTAGAAAGTAGCTTTTTGAGGAGAGTTTTTAGAAAGTATTTTGGAAAGCAATTTTGGAAAGGGGCTTGAAGAGAGTTTTTGGAAAGGAATTTGAAAAACAATTTTGAGAATGACTTGAATATGGACTTTTGAGGTCTTTTGAACGTCTCACTTTCCTAAAATGATTCTAACCATGAAGAGATTAGAACCATTCTAAGTTAGTGGTTTTGAAAACAACATGGATTTGAAATATGGACCAATATGATCATATTGAATATTACACTTTCCTAAAACAACCCTAACCATAGAATGGCTAGAACATCTTAAGATGGTTGTTTTGATGAAAAATAAGTTAGGCTTTACACCCAAGATATGGACCTTGATGGTCACAATGAATATAACATTTTTCTAAAGCAACCCTAACTATAAATTGGCTAGAATCATTTTAAGATTGTGATTTTAAACACATGTTTGAAAAAGAGATTTTGAATGCGAGTTTGAAAGATGATTTTGATGCAAGTTTTGAAAACCACTTTGAAAACAAATTTTGAAGGGATGTATGAATATATGCAAGTAGGGTCGTGAACATACAAGGTTGGCTTCACCACATAATCAAGGGGGCCAAATCCACATGGTCTAAGGTTGAATTAGAAGAAAGCCCTCGACACGGTGACTTTCAACAATCCTTCCTACACAGGAATCAGGGATTCCCTTGTTCCAAGCATGCAAGAAAGGGAGGGAGAAGATAGGAGATTAAAATAGAAGAAAACCCAAGTGGGTTAGGAGGAAGAATAGAGAATGGGGAAGTATGTAAGCATAAAAAGAAAGCCTACCTTGTTTTCTTCTTGTTTTACTTGCTTTGTTTGCTTTGCTTTGCTTGATCCTTAAGAGCTTCCAAGTTGCCGCACTTTGAGTCTTCAATGGAGGCTTTGGAGGCTTGTGTATGAGTGTATGGAGTGTGTATAAGTGCTAGGGTTAAGTGTATGGTGGCTAGGGTTTGGAGAGATTAGAAAGGCTAGGGTTTTGAGAGATTTAGAGCTCTGTAATTTGAAAAGCAGAGTTTCTAAACTGAGTTTGCGAACCCTTTTCATGCAAAGGGAGGCTCTGTATTTATAGGCACAAGATTAGCCTGGCGTCTATTATAGTGGCACCATGGCAAATTTTACACTGGCGCTACTAGGAGTGGTGCAAGACCAATTTTTGGCTTGGCGCCATTACTAGTTGTGCCAGCCATTTAGGAAATGTTTTAATGTGGCAAGAAATGTATCTTTCGACCCTTGATGTGCAAGGCAAAAGATTTGGGCTCCTGTATTAGTGACTACTATATAATTTTTGGCTTGGCTCCACTAGGAATGACTCTAGAAGGTCCGAGAATCTTTTCGGGAGGCTGGGAATGGTCTAGAAGGCCAAAAATGGGTGTAAACTCTTGAAATAGTGTCCCAGAATCCACTATATCTCTCGTCATTTCACCCCCACTCTCTCTCTCTCTCTCTTTCTCTCTCTTTCTCTCTCTCTCTCTCTCTCTCTCTCTCTCTCTCTCTCTCTCTCTCTCTCTCTCTCTCTCAATCTACCCCATTTATGTATCTCTCAATTTCTTTGTTCTCATAATACCATGGTCGTGGCATCATCGGAATCCATCGTTGTCACCGCACCAGGCAAAACAAATGAACAGACCACATTCTCTTCGGTTCGACAACAATTGCATCGGCTCAATTGAAATGGTCCATTGATCTGTCTCTATGGTGACGGAAGCCATGGAGACTCTAACCACCATACCGTAGCCCACAAAGACCACCCGCCTCTCTTCTTTTCCCCTCTCTCTAAAATCCCATGGCCGAAGCACTTATTGACTTTCTCACTTTAATACACTCCCTTCATCACCCCCCCCCCCTCTCCAAAAACAAAAAAGGGGGTACAAATTCAAATGCTTTCTCTCAAGCAAACAAAGGCAAAAATGGGTAGTGAGGTGTGGCTATGGAGGCTTCCACCACCACAAGTGGTGATGATATTTGTGTAAGAATTGTGGGACCCTACTGCATTTTGTAGTTGTTAGTGGGTTTTGTACGTCAAAATACCCTTTTTCCAACCTAATTGATCTTATGACTAACGTTAATTTCATGATTTTATATGCGAATCTTGCATGTTCTTTACTTCTTGAACTTCTCTTTGTTTTTCTCGGCTCTCTTCGCCCTATTTGTATGAAAAAATGGAGAGTTTAATCTTTTAATATTATAATTTTTATTTGCTACTGTTCATTTGAAAATTTCTAATCTCTCGAGCCAATCAATTGCTTTTGAAGATGACCATTACTGGCCATCTATTAGTTGCAGATTTCAGGTCAAAACTAAAGACCTTGCTGAAACCCTTGACAAATCCCAAGGGTTTAATGGATTTTCATTAGTTTTAAAAGCGATTTTTTTTAAGGCCCTAACAAACAAAATTTAAAAGCTTAAGCTACAAGCTACTAAGAAAACGCATCCAAACACTTTCTAAATAAGCTCTTAGTGACTTTTTTTTTTTTTTGCAGATCCTTTTCTCCCTAAAAGCCCCTTTCTAACAAGGGTAATAAATTAATGCAAAAACCCAAGGGGTTGGCTTGGTGGCTTGGCCTAGGGCTTGGAGGTCTCCTCTTCACAAGGTCTTAGCTTCGAAATTTGTTAAATACTATCAACTCCTTGGAGTCATCCTAGGATCTTTGAGTTGGTAATTACTCGATTTGTATAGGACGAGGGAATGCATAGGTTCTGGAATTAGTCATGGTGCGCATAAACTTGCCTAGACACCCAGTCAAGAAAAATAAATCCATATAGAACTTTTTACTAAATTGATGTGGCTTAATAAGAATTAGTCACTTATAAACAAAACACTCATTACAGTGACTCTTAATAACAAAAATGTCAATAGTGAAATTTTCGGTACAAATTATCTAGAAGAATAACATTTTTCTTCTCACAATGTATGTATTTACAAGGGTACATGTATATGTGTTTATAACTTTGTCTAGTCCGAATAAGTGAACCCCCCCACCCCCCCAATCCTATCCCATTCCAACCAAGGTGGATTGAACATGTCTGATGAAAGTTGATGACAAGATTTACTCTTCATCTTCTTCATCCATGGAAAGATGTTGCTTATGCCAAGGATTGAAGTACGAGTTTGTGTTCTTTCTATTTTAAATTATAATTTTTTATTAGTAAAGAGTTTTTAGGCAGATTATAATTAAAAATATTACTATAATGATCAATGGATGATTAATGGCTAGCATTAATGAAGTTGAGAATGAATAAATTAAAAAGAATCAATAATAGTACCACACATGTATTTTATTTTTTTATAATCAAAATTTTGGGAAAAAAATATTATAATTAGTGATATTATCAAACTCATGTAATAATTATCAATTGATGATCCAAATCTCATATTATAATTAGTGAAATTATCAAGATCTCAAGTTGCACAAATAAACCCAACGTAGGCAAATATTTTATTGTTTGGTTTGTGACACTTGTGATTATTTTCTCATTGAAGAAATTTTAAATTTGAAAACACAACCATTTACCTATGATAACACTATAAGAAAATGGGTCATTTGCGACCGAACCTATTTGCGACGGCTCAATTGCCGTCGCTAATACTACTATTGGCGACGACACTAGTCCCGTCGTAAACAAAATTGATTGTGATGACTTTTTTGCGACGGCAAAGACAACCGTCACAAAAAAGTATAGGAAAACAACGTCGTTTTATCATATGAAAGGTGCCAGGCCCTTTTTGCAACGCCCTAATTGCGATAGTTCATTTGCCGTCACAATAGGTCCCCCTATGGCTACGGCATTGTCGATGTGGCAACGGCGATTATAAAAGACGGCGTCGTTGATGGCAAAAATTGTTTCCCTCTTTTTCTTCCTCGTGTTTTGCAAACCCTAGCCCTCTCTTCTCCTTTCTCTCTTTTTCTCTCCCCCCCCTCCCCCGGAAGTCACCCAAGTCTACTCCTGTTTACCCCCCTTTTCTTCCCTCTGACATTTTCCACACCCTAGCCTCTTTTCTCCTCTCTCTCTCTCTCAAAAAATTTCTTTCCCCTCGAAGTCGCCCAAGGCTGCCCCTCCACGGCACCGCCTCCACCGCTGGAGCACGCCAACGGTACTTGATGGCACTGTTATACCGTCCACCATTACCATCAGAGGATGCCACTGGTCACTACTCACCCCAGCTCCACCACTGCCTGAGGTTTCTCTCTTATCCCATATATCTCTCTTTTTCTCTCTCGATATATACATAATCTCCAAAAGAACAAATTTCAAACATTTTTCAAAATACCCAGATGCTAGACACATAGAAAAATGCAAAGAAAGAGAGGGAGATACTTAAGGAGGTGGAAATTGGTTTGGTAAGAAGTGTAGCTTGAGTGAAGCTGTAGAGGTTGAAGTCTCTCTATTCTGGAAAATGTAAAGGCTGTAATTATACTAGTGCTTGGATTTTATGTTTTCAGGTGTTGGGTACTATATCTTTTCACCTTGTTTTCTTTGCAGGTGATGTTATTGTGTCAATTTTATGAATGCCCCCCAAATGTTTGATTAGTTGTCCATGAGAGTCACAGTTCTGCTACTAAGAAGAACAAAGAATGGCAAGAGAAGCTACCTATTGTGGTATTAAAAGCAGAGGAAATCATGTACTCCAAAGCAATTCTGAGTTTTTACTTCTTCTAGTACATATGTTGTTGTTGTTACAAGAAATAAATTTTTTATTTTTATTTTCTAGGAGAAGCTTCCTATTGTGTTATTATGTTGATTATGAAAGAGTTGGGGCTTAAATTCATAAATTGGAAATTTTTAATCCTTATGCTTTGTTATCATGTCAAATTCAAGGGGGGAGGGGATTAAATTGTAGTGTGGATTTTGACGTTTATTACTGATTTTCAGTTAGTTTTTGTGATTTGAAGAAGTAGATAGAATAAACTGTGGTAGTTGTTTGTTAAATTGCTCAGGGATGCAAACGTTGTTGTCAAAGCTATGAAGAAAAGGTTGCTGCCTAAGAATCCTAAAGTTCAACTACTTGCCTTGACGGTACTTTTTCTTGGATTTTTTTCTTTTACATTGTCTTTGATACACACAATATTGATGCATGTTTTTCTGGATACTTCAATATTTATCTGGCATATGTGTTGCTTCTGGAGACAATGGTAAAGAACTGTGGTGATTGTGTACATTCTCCCAAAGCACTGTATTAAGCATCTGCATTTTTGAGTTACACAGTCTAACTATGCTCTGCTGCTCTTTATGCTCTTGCTTTGTTTGATTTTTCATGTAAGTCCTTGTCTGTACCAAAAAAAAAAAAAAAAAAATAGAAAAAGAAAAACTCATTGGTTCAATTCTGTACCCAAAAAAAAAAAGAAAAAGAAAAACTCATCGGTTCATTTATGCTACAACCTGTATACCACCCTCATAGAATTTCAAATTAGAAAAGTGATTGAATTGAGATTCCATGTTTAAGTTTGCTAACAAAATGTACATTTCTTAGCTTGCTTTGCCCATGGATATTGTCGCAATAGTAAATTATCATCACCGAAACTCTTTCTCATTATTTGGTTGTTGAAAATAGATTCAGCATTGGTACCATTAATTCAGAGTAGTGATGCTGCTTTAGTCTTGGTGAGCACAGATAGGGCACTTAACTTTCCAAAAATCACAGTGTGTGATGATACTGCTCAGTCACTCCATTATTACATGACAATATGTATAAATGCCAGAACTTTTTTGTTAATATAAATAATAAAAAATGAAAAGTAATTGCTTTGTATTGCTCATTTTCATTTCTGCCTTCTTTTGTGCAGATTGTATTTTGGGCTTCTGTTTTAAATGCATTTACTTTGCATGCTATCTGAGAAAGAGAAAGTATAGACTAGAAGGTAATGTCTTGCAATCAATAATTTTGGAGAGAGTGTACCCAAACGGCTCATTTTGAATACACCAATGTTCAGCCAAAGTGCAGGGTTAATTAATAAATTGTTCTAGCCAAACCAGTAAGTAAAATAAGATTGGTAGCTTACATTACCAAGTTCAGTCCTTATTTTGGGGTTTCAGGTAAGAGTTAAATAACAGGATTGATATCCCTTCAGTTTGACAACACTTTCAAGTCTGAACAAACAAGAAATCACATTGTCTAGAGTCCTAGAAATAAGAATTTGATAGCTTGTGGAGGACAAGAGGACTTATGCTCACAATGAACCAAAAAACACATGGCTAGATGAAGTTTCCTACTGTGCTACCTGCCAAGAAATGAGAAGGTTCTTCTGCTTCTTCTTTACACTAGAGTTGGGCCTACTCACCTTTGGCCAACCCTTCTTACCGTCCAAACTATTTAGTACCACTAGTGATCTTTCTAGTGTTATTACCTGCACTCTAGTGGGTTAAGTTTTCTACCCATTTCTCAGCTCGACTGGCCAAGTGGGAAATCACAAGAGATTTGATTTGAGATGTTTGGGTGACACTATGGACGGTGGTGATCTTAAAACTCTATCTGCAGTACTTGAGTCGCGTAGCACAGGAATAATCCCACTTCCTTTGAGTGAAAACAACACAAGACCTGTCATTCAACGCACAAATCCCTAAATCAATAGATCCTCATTATTGACACTTCCACGGTCATACTCAAGCCTTAGAAATATATACATACATATTTATATATATATATATATATATAATACCCAGGAACTCCTCCATTGTAGATCTGCATCCATTTGTGCATTCATATTAGATTATAGTGCATACACACAAGGGAGGTGGAGGCCACAGTCGCTTCCATTTCATCACCAAACCTTAGGGAGGTAAATTGCAATTAGTTCTCATTTCTGTAGATTAAATGCAAATTAGTTATGAGAATGCACTCAATCCAAAGGATACGACTTTGAAATATCTTTTTCCTCGAGAAATAAAATTCTCGGAATGATTTTCCTTCGAAACAAACAACGGTTTTACCCGGGGAATTATATTATACAGATTTTCGACTTTAACTGAGTCCACTCACTGCATTTCTTCTGATAAATAGTTGTTTAAACTTCATTGAGTTCAGTTCGTGGAACACAAGAACTTCTAAATCAAGCTTTTCAAATTTGTGGTTTTGAGGGTAGAAAATATTGACTACTATAATGGCAGCAAGGAAGCCTGGATTAATTGCTTTGTTTGATGTTGATGGTACTCTTATGACTCCACGAAAGGTACCAATTTATTTTCTACTGTTCTTATTGTTTCATTTGCTTGCGTGATTAATTTTGTTCAAGCCAGCCAGCATTTTGTTTGCCTTTTATTATGCAGCGCGTCGATTTCCTTGTGACCAGTAAATGTAATTAATGTGGGTTTTTTAACTAGCTTCATTTCTATTCAAAATGAACAATTTGTCTTGCAATCAATAATGTCTAGTTATTAATTAAAGTGTTTTTTTGAGCCGTTTGGGTACTAAAAGTCCCAAACGAGCTCAGAACTCCGTCAAATTACTGCAAAGTTTTTGTTCAAAATGCTCGAAAACCTAACGCTTTATGAAAACGGCCTCGTAAAGGCATTACAACTGTTGGAGAATCTGTCAACCAACATGTAGCTTGGTATTTTTGTGATGTAAATTACATTTTTATTTCAATAAATCCATATATTACATGCACATCTATTAATTTTCTTTATTGTGTTATTAACATATTTAACATTTTTATGTTTTCTTCTTTTCAGGTTATTCATAAAGAATAGGTGGATGGTATTTTTGTATTGGCTTATTTTGTAATAGACTAAAAATTGTTTTTCATTGTATGAATTCTAGATTTGGATCATTCTTTTTAGGAGAGGCTATGTATGTACTTTGGTTTTGTTTTGGATTTTGGTGAAAGACAATGGATTCTTGATTTAGGTTATTCTTTTGTGAGAGACTATGTACTTTATATTTATTTTGGATTTTGGTGGTTTGTTTGGATATATAGATGTTAAAATAATATATTAATTTTGTTAAGTTTTTTTTAAGCGTTTTTGTTTTAATGAATGCATGAATTTTGTTTCTTTGATCATATTAAATGTATATTTTATCAGATAAAATAACAAAAATACTTACAGTATGAATAAAAAAAATTTCCATTTAAAAAAGTATTACCGACTGCAATAACTGTCGCTAAAAGTGAAGATCTGTCGCTAAAGAAAATTTATTATTTTGTGGATTATTTGTGTCGATGAAATAACTGTCGCTAAAAAGCTATTTGGTTGGTAAAACCCCTCAAAGTAATGGTTGCAATAAGTATTAGTGACGGCTCACAACCGTTGCCAATACTATTAGCGACGGCAATGAAGCTGTGGCAAAAAAGCCGCCCATCGGTCATCATTTGCGACGGGTACTTTGCCGTCGCTAAAGGTCTCCCCTGCCGTCGCTAAAAGTATTTGCCACCCCAGCATTTATGTCCCCTACAATGCTGTCGCTAATAAGTATTTACAACGGCATTTTGACTATTTGCGACGGCATGGAGCCGTCGCAAAAACCCTATTTTCTAGTAGTAATGCCATTTTAAAAGTGTTGTCCCTCTCTAAAATGGTGAACACATAGCATGGCATGAATAGGATGCGATTTTGCTGTGAATAATGGTCATGTTGTTGTTGATGTGGCCCAATGAATATTCGTAGAGTGGCAAGCCATAAAATTGTTTTTTTTGTAGCAGGTTCTAATAGTCTCTTTTCGGACTATTCAAAAAATTGATTAGGCCGACCTGACCCGACACCAACCCGATCACCATATGGGTGGATAACGGGTGGATTTCGATGAACCTGATTATATTGGGTTCAGGTTGCGGGCTTTTATTTTTTCACCCTAAACCAACCCCTTTTTTTGCACTAAAATTTCATATATTCACCCAACCTGAACCAATTTAATCACCCATTGGGTTGAATGTGGTTCCAAAATTCTTCTACTTGATATGGTTAGGTTAGGTGACGGGTGACTCCCCAACCCGACCCGACATGTGAACACCCCTACTCTCTTTAATTCTAGTTTATCTTTCTGATATTTAATATAAGAAAATTGCTATTTTTACATAATATTTGTACATAAACTTTCACCAGAATAATGTGTCAATGACAGTCTTACAATTAAAAGTCTTTGTAGTGGATATTTTTTTTTGAAGTGATAGGCTCTCATATAGATATATAGTTCTGTAAAAAAAATTTCCATTGAATTGACTATGATTAATTGTATGTGTGATGGCATCTACGATTCTAGAAATATAAATGAACCCGCTTATTGCAATTGCTCATAATACCCTTTTCTAGCTTCTAGCTAGTGTCTATTTCTTAGTTCCAACCTAGCCAATCTCTAGGGTGAAATGGCTACGTTGACATGTACATTCGAAAATATTTTTGTCATTTGTTCTTGGTGGTGCTCTTAAATTAAAAGAAGACCTCAGATAGAAATTTAGGCAAGGACTTTGCTAAGCTATTCGACTACATTCTACTCCGACCTCTTAATTGCCCTGAAAAAAGCATTCATTATTTTCTTCTTTTTTCTTTTCTCTTGTTTTTTGTCATTTTCCTTCTCCTTTGTTGTATGAACTTTTTGCCTTACTTTGATACAATCCCTCTTTCTCTCTTGTAATATTTTATTTTTCATTTTCTCCTCAGTCCTCCCTTCTGTGTTCCCTCCAGTTAACAAACCAAGTGTAGAAATTTTCTTTTGCATATGAGAATGAACGTTATTTTCAATCAAGTCAAATACCAGTTTCCAATATCTTTTTTTTTGGCCAGCTTCTCACTGCGATTGGTGCTTCAGCACCCAAAACAAAGCGGTGAAGTTTTGTTGTGTGCGACTGAAGGCATTTCAGGAGAACAAATCACCTATGTGAAAATCCGAAATCACATAAAAGAAAAAGAAAAATGATATTCTTCTAGAATTATTGTACACAATTTTGTACCATAATAATGTAACAGTGACAGCTTTGTAATTAAAATTTATCTTAATAAATTTTTTGTTTTAAATTGATAAGTTCACAACTCAACCACATTATTCTGCATATAAATGTTTTTAGTTATATAGCATTAACCAACGAAAAAAAAGGAAAACTCCAACTCAAAGGATTCACTCAAGAAGACAAAACCTACCAATCATAAAACAGAGGAGGAGATATTTGGAAAAAAGGAAATAAAAAAAAAAAAAACAAGAGAGCTACCAAAACTATATAATGAAACAGAGGTGGTTTTTAAAATGTATTAGTAGATACAATTCGTTAGAACAGTTGAGATTTAATTTGACTTCAAACCAACTGTTAGGATCAATTTTCAACTTCTCCTACCCACTTCAACCTCCGCCCAAATCTAACACTTAATGGGCCCACTACCAGACCTTTGGCCTCTCACACGCCATCTCTTTCATGTCTGCCACTCCACCATATCTCTCTTCTCATATCACCCCACTCTCTCTCTCTCTCTCTAGATCTACCCCATCTGTGTATCTCTCAGTTTTTTTGTCCTCATAATACCATGGTCGTGGCATCATCGGAATCCATTGTTGTCGCCGTACCAGCCAAAACAATTGAACAAACCACATTCTCTTCGGTTCGACGACAATTGCATCGGCTCAATTGAAATGGTCCATTGATCCGTCTCTATGGTGATGGAAGTCATGGAGACTCTCACCACCATACCGTAGCCCACAGAGACCACCCGCCTCTCTTCTTTTTCCCCTCTCTCTAAAATCCCATGGCCGAAGCACTTACAGTCTGTCTCACTCTAATACCCTCCCTCTCCAAAAAAAAAAAAAAAGGGGTACAAATTGATATGCTTTCTCTCAAGCAAACGAAGGCAAAATTGGTAGTGAGGTGTGGCTATGGAGGCTTCCACCACCGCAAGTGGTGATGATATTTGTGTAAGAATTGTGAGACCCCACTGCCTTTCGTAGTTGTTAGTGGTTTTTGTAAGTCAAAATACCCTTTTTCCAACCTAATTGATCTAATGACTAATGATAATTTCATGATTGTATATGCGAATCTTGCATGTTCTTTACTTCTTGAACTTATATTCTTTTTCTTGGCTCTCTTCGCCTTGTTTGTATTAGAAAATGGAGAGTTTAATCTTTTTAATATTACAATTTTTATTTGCTGCTGTTTATTTGAATTTTTCAATTGTCTCTAGCTAATCAGTTGCTCTTGAAGATGACCATTGCTGGCCATCTATTAGTTGCAGATTTCAAGTCAAAACTAAGACCTCGCTTATACCCTTGACAAATCCCAGGGGTTTAAGGAATTTTCAATGGGTTGAGCAGATGGGTATGTGGTATTCACATTTTCAAGTGTTTCACTTATGAGATTTTGGAATTAGAGCGTCGCCTCTTTATTTGTTCTTTCATTTTTGTGTATCTAATTAGATTCTTAATTTTTAGGAGCTGCCTATGTTAAGCTTGGTTTGGTGCACTGCAAACACTACAACAAAAATAGGATCTAGTGACACCATTTTAATGGTATTTTATAGAAAAATGACATAAAAAATACATTTTAATGGTGCTTTATTAAAAATGTCATTGAAGCACAATAAATTACAATTTTGTAATGACATTTTGTGAGAGAATGCCACAACTTATGTAGCAGCAGTGGCATTTTTTTAGAAAGTGTCATTGAGCCAAACATTGTAGAAGCCATATAGTGACGTCGTAGTAAAAAACGCCATTAAAAATCTCATTTTCATGACATTTTGTGAGAAAACGCCACTACTTGTGGCAGCGGTGGCATTTTCCAAAAATTGCCATTGAACCAAGCAAATGTGCAAGCCTTTTAGTGGCGTCTGACTAAAAAATACCACAAAAAATATAATTTTCATGACGTTTGTAAGACGATGCCACGTAAAAAAGAAAATAATTTACTGGAAATCCAAAGCGCCAATTTAGACCCATTTTTGGGTTACAAAGGTGTAGTTTTGATGAGTATCTCAAACTGGCGGGATGATTTGAAATGGGGGGAAATTATCATACCCAACTTTCTCCCTTTCTCTTCTTCAAAACCCCATCGTTTTCTCACAATCTCTGTCTCTCAAAAGAATACTTGTCCAGGGCTAGGGTTAGAGTTTTTTTATTAGATAGAGAGAAATGGCGACATCTACTGCTAGATTCACCATTCACATTCTCAGAGGATTGCGTTGTCTGCGTCCTTGATCAACGACTGAACAACAATACGGCATCTCTTTGTTTGCCGAAGTTGAAGAAGAGTGGCAGGAGAGTTCTTGGTGTCGATGGTGAGAGTGGTGGCATGATGGGGATTGATCTCAGGACAATGAACTCCGTTGCGGTGATAGTCCCCATTCTGAGGGGAAGTGCACGATTCTAAGAATAGAAATGTGCTCACCGCACACGTTGCAAAGCGGCACTCTGTGATGAACATCGAGAGCTCAAGTATGCTCATTTTTAATTTCCAACTTTACGTTTCTTGTATATTCTGATAATTTGTATTAAAAACTGTCAAATATGTTTGTCGGTGGATACTTGAAATTTTCTAGTTTCTGTATTTTGGGGATAGCTTTTAGTGATATCCAAACTAATCTAGCTTTTAGTGATGGCTTTTGTTGTTTCCTCTTTAATTGTAGGCAAAAATTAAAGAAGCTATGCCGATTGAAAGACTTAGGTGGTATGAAGTTCTTAAACTTCAGAGTTCTGTGGTTATACCATATGACCTGACTGATGAACTCCTCATGGCTGTAGGCAATACCTTTTCTGGTGAACTCCTCAAGCAAGTCCTCTGCTTTCCACGTTGTACCCTTGTGCTCTGTGAACATGTTATTACAATTGTTCCGGGGAGATAGAAGGAAGCAAACACTAAGCCAAATCCAAATCATAATATTCATATTAAGGTAAGAGAATAGCTGAAAATCGATATTCCCTTGAGTGAAAAAACACTTGGCCAGATGTAATTCTTTATTTATTCTTTTAATCTAACATTGCTCTTGTAAAGAGTGAGGTAGCATCATTAGAAAGGCAGTGTGGTCACAGACTATGACCTTATGGTTCTTGGTTGAAATTCATTTAAGCTAATGAGTACCTTCGAAAACAAAACATTCATACAAAAAGTTGATTTATCCCCTTTCTGGTTTTCTAAATTGACAGATTCTAGATTTTAGATTTTGGGACTTGAAGATTGTGTCGACTATGTGGGCTATGAAATGCTGTGAGGTATTTCTAATGAGCATAAAAAGCAAGTCACCACAGGTAAAAGCAGGGAGATATTTGAATTTTATGTTTTGGACAAGTTATTATTATCCTAGAATTTATTTTTTATTTTGTTCTTTGCAGAGAATTGTAGCTTGTTTCTAACTTTAAGAAATACCAAGGCATAGATCTCTTGGACCACAAACAAGCTCTTCAACATCTAATGCAGGGTCATCTATAATACAGAGACAAACATTAGGTAATAGCCCCAAACACATTGAAACCAGTCCTACCGGATTGAAGGTCGAGGAATTATACTCAGATCTGCTTGACAGGTTACTAATACTATTTCAGTTAAATTCACAATTGGGTGCATCATTACATGTTATCCATTAGTTTGCAACTGGTTCTGAACCAATGTGAAAGCAGTCATAATAGTGTTCTTGGCCTTTAAGGCTTCAAACACCAGTTGAAACTGCATTAAGGGATGCAAAATTTTTTGAAATTGATTATTGTTGATATAAAATTAATTCTGTGCTTTTGTGGTTACAGTTGAAATTGAAAGTGGAATTTCGCCGTAGAAGTGAATAGGATCATTGGGAGTATGAAGTCATCAATTAAAATGCCTGGAATGAAGCTGATCGTTGACGGTTCTTTAGTTCTTTGGAACTTTGGCATTGCTATAGTTACTTTTGTTATGTTTTTGTTCGAGATGTTTCTGTTGTTGTGATTAGGTTATATGTTTGTATAGTATTGCTAAGTTTTTTGATTAATTTTCCCTTGGTCTTTTTTTTTTTTTTTTTTGGTTGTTGCCAAGAGAAGAAACATAGATTTCAATTGAAATAAAAATTTCAGCAATTGCATGTTTTAAAATATTTTGTTTGTATTTAGTGGTGGTCAGAAATGCTAGTAATACAAGAAATAGTGGTACTTTTCTTCTACAGTGATGATGCTTATAAGGTATTTTGAAGTGACAAAAATGATTTTCCCTCACAATTGATGACGCTTCCTGTGGCATTCAAAGATATCACTAAAGGACGAACTTGTGGCATTTGCAAGAGCTACCAAAAGGTAAGTTTAGTGACATTCACAAGTGTTGGAAGAATATTCAATTGTGGCATTTAAAGTGCCATTAAGGGATCATATAGCGTCAATTTTTACATAGTAAAATTTTTTTAAGGGCATTTAAAATGCCACAAATAGTATCTAAGATGGCACTCAAAAGTGCCACGAAAAACCTCAATCCATTTTGTTCAAGTGTCACTTGCGGGTGAATGAAATGCTACTAATAACTAGAGTGGCATGGGTATCATTGGCATTTCTTAAAAATGCCACTAATCTAAAAACTGCCACTATAGGCATTTTTTTAGTGGCACTTTCGGCTGCCACTGAACCCAAATGTTGTTGTAGTGAAATTGGATTTTTGATATTCAGAAAAGATTTTTTATTTTATTTTTTTGATAAATTATTCTGACCAGATAATTATGTTTTGTTTCACAAAGTCTAGGTTTTGCTAGAGATAGAGTGGCTGGTGGCCTATTAGCTGATGTGTTGGCTAGAAACAGTGAGATCTCTCATACTTGGGTTTCAAATACACTCACCGAACCATCTAACAAAGGCTATCTACTGTATTTGTAAGAGGGAGTAAGGGGTAAAGTGTGACGCCGGAAAATGGAAAAAAGAGAAGGTAACACAAGTGAACACTCAATAAATGAATTAAGCTCGCCACCCTACGGAAATCCACCAATGGATAAGAGCAAACAAGAATAACTCTTTCTTCTTAGAAAGTCAAAGGCTAACTTTCAAACATAATCTGAAAATCCTCTACCTTCATTACCACTTGCAATAGTCTCATAAATACATATCTTATTTTGACAAACACACATAGACTTTGACATACATGCACATTTGATTGAAGACAAAGAAAGACAACCAACCTTTTACTACCACCATTTAAGGAGAAGACAAGAAAAACATGTAAAACACCTCTAAGACTCTTGACAAAACACACCTAACAACCAAGAAAATCAAAAGGGGTGGGCTGCAGAAAATCAGGATTGCTGAATTTTCGGATGTATGCAGACAGCTCAAACACCCTTCAGTAAAATAGCAATATCTCTCTCCACAAGACAGCAAATCATGCTCTGTTTTTTTTGTTGGAAAGTAGATTCATAGACCTTTCCATCCATGTAAGATTTGCACGCTGATTCACTTCCACTAGATACAGATTTGAATGCAAAGTTAGCTCAAAACAGAGTTTGCACAGCTGGAAAAACAGGTTTGGCAGCCCCTCTGTTTTGACCATGTAGCTCATTGTTTTTAAGCCAATTTTGACTGAGATCCTCCGGTATCAAAGTGGTACTCGAAGGGCATTGAATAATGTCTTGGAAATCAAACATACTACAGACTTTTTATTTTTGTTTGTCGATTTGTAGACTTCCAATTTTTTTTTTTTTTACCTTTTGTATGGATTGTTAGATGGGGAATGGGGTTCTGGAAATGTGTATTTTTCAAACTCAATTACTTTTAAGTAAGTTGTTGAGAATAGATGAGTGTTGTTGATGTTATTTATGTAGCGTTTTTAATAAAATGTAATGTTGAAACTTTAATTTGGGTATCAGTAATCCTTTCAGTTAGTCGTAAAACATATTTTTGCATCAATTTGGTATATTGTAAAATGATTTAAGGTTATAATGCTCTGTATTTAAGTTGGTTTAGCTTATTTTTCTCTTTGTTTTTTCCAGTCCTGTGGCGTCTACTTCTAAGTCCTGCAAGTTTAATCTCTAATAATGATTGTGAACTCAAATAAATCAAATCTAAAATTTTCTCAATATCAAACATATACAAGTTTAAATTTGTTGGAGAGTGCACGGCTTAAGTTTTAGTTTTGCAAGTGTAATCTCACTATTGAATGTGCACAATTTTATGTTACTGAAGAGTATTGTAGGCACGGGTTATACCTAGTCATTATTATTTCATAGATGAGATCAAATAACAAAGAGAGAGAGAGAAGGAACTACCCTCAATGGCGTGATAGAGGGAAGGAAAACTACCCCGAACTTTACTAATTAATACTACATCAATACATCCCAGCTAACTTATTCATGCCTGAGAAAGACGACATAGGCCAGCCTCCTAACTCAGACGTCTTTGGCATATAAGATCTTCAATGGAGGTGAAGTGTTCAGCACTGACCTATGCGATCGCACAAATGGATGGGATGTTGTTCACAGCAGCTATGATAACCAATCTTCCTCCCCATCCAGTTGAGCTGGCGAAGTAGGCTGCTGCCTTTCATCTCACCCTCATCAAAGACCACGATGTGTGGGTAGTTTTTGTTGCGCATCGCCCCCACAATGATAGACTTTTTCATCAACGGCCTCCGCTGCTCAGCCTCTCTCATCTCCAACAGTTCAGACAGCCTACCCAATTGCGCATCAACAGCATGTACTATCCTTCTCCCGGTTCTGGCTGCTCTCGCCTTCCATTGTCTTACTGGACCAGAAGTTAGACAGATAGGTTGTGCATTCTTGGAAGAGATATTTCATTCAACCAAAAAAAATTCACACATACTACATGATAGGGTCAATGCGAGCATTTAATCACGAAAAAAAAGTGTTTTTCTTTAAAATAAATCAGTACATATATTAATCTAGGGTGAGCATTAGTCAGGACGGGTCAGGCATAAACTAGAAATAATGTTTATTGGGTCTTGAAATAAATTTCAAACTCACTCATTTAAAAAATTACATTGTCAAACTTGCCCTAGCCTACCCATTTAACTTGAATTTTTTTAAAATATTATTTTACATATATTTATGCCCAAACCAGGTTTCAAAGAAAAATCACAAGCCCACCCACTAACATAATAGTGCCTAAAAAAAATTCTCAACCCCAATAAATAATGGGCAGACTTGGGAAAGCTCTCTTATATTAATCTCAAGGGATAGCTCGTTGGAGACAAGGACAAACTGTTATCTCAGACATCCCTGAGTAGGGATGACAATATGACAAATTAGGGACAAGTTAGACTCAGGGTCAGCCCTGTGGTAAGCCCCTGGGCCAGAGCAACCCCACTGCGTCAGGGCAACCAAATTTTTAAAATTTTTGTATAATAAATTATGCGTCTTACCTTTTTCTTTTTTTTTTTTGTTTAACTTTACAACTTACCCAATAATATGACAAAGAATAGGCTTTTATTCTGTGGGTCTTCTGTATCCTATAAAATTGAATAGTTTATAATTATAATGTCTATTGACCGTATAAAAAAATCTCAAAAAATAAATTGTTTTGTTAGTGTAAACGTAGAGAGAGAGAGAGAGAGAGAGAGAGAGAGTGTGTGTGTGTGTGTGTGTGTGTGTGTGTGTGGCTAAGTGGGTCTGATTTGGAGCCCTACCAACAGATCGAAGTGGAGTCATGAAAGGTTCGATCAGAAGAAGAAGTAATGCTGTGTTTGATTTTATCTGTAATATTATATATCATATGCAAAAAAAAATATAATATTAGAGACAAAATCAAATACAACTTTACTTTTTCTTTTAAACGAACCTTTCATGGCTCCACTTCGAACTGTTGGTAGGGCTCCAAATCAGACCTACTTAAGCACACACACACTCTCTCTCTCTCTCTCTCTCTATTCATTTACAGTAACAAAGCAATTTACTTTTGGGGGTTTTTTTATCTGGTCAATGGACATTATAATTGTAAACTATTCAATTTTATTGGGTATAAAAGGCCCATCGAATAAAAGCATATTCTCTATCATTTTATTGGATAAGATGTACAATTATATAGAAAATAGATAAGACACATAATTTATTATACAAAAATTTTAAAAATTTGGTTGTCTTGGCCCAGAGGGGTTGCTCAAGACCAGGGGCTTATTGGGCTTACTACAAGGCCGGCCCTGGCTTAGTCCATGACTTTATGGCACGGGTGGAGGCACCACTACCACTAGGCTAACTCCTCTTCTCCACTCCACTAATAACTTGCACATTACTCTCATATTTGTGAGTGTATTAACTGATGAGGAAATAGTTTGAGAATGTCATTAATATGCAGATAAGTTTATCAATTAGGACAAACAAAAACTTAAAAAACATCCTAAAAGAAACACATGGTTCTCTACTTTATATCTGTACATCTACTATGTCCATGGTATACAATCTATTATAGTATTGTATATAGAATAGCAATATAAACCCAAAATTACGAAAGAAACACATAGCGCTCTACTTCATTAGGAATTATCTAGGGATATCAGAGGCGGATCTACTTGGCAACTTTCATTATCTTTTAAACTTGTGTGTTTATATTTATTTGACCCTAAGTAGTGAATATGAATATGGATTTCCTACAACTTGAGTTGGAGAAATTATCTTGCCTTATATATTTGGTTGCATACCATTTGTATATGTATTTATATTTATATTTTTTTGTTTGAGTATCTTTTGTAATATTTCACTTGGTTAGTGAAATATTTATATTTCTCTCTCATGATTGTATGTAAATTTCACCATAAACAAAAATTCTAGATCTACCCCTAAATTACGTCATAGTGCTTATGTGTGGTTATGTTGCAATCAAGTTGTGATACTTATTATCTTTTTCTCAAGGAAGGAATCTTAAATTTAAAACCTTGCCTTTTTTTTCTGTAAACCGGCTGTCCAGGTCAGCTTGAGCACACATCAACTAATTGTCGGGCCTATGTAGTCCTACATCCTACATAAACTAGGTAATTACCGTATCAAAGACCTAGATAATTTAAAACCCTACCTGCGCTATGATAATGCCTACTAATTTGTCACATAATATTATCTCCCTCTAAAATAAAATGCACACATAGCTTCACATACATAAACTGGCGCATTGCGTAAGCACAGTGGCGTGGTGTGATGGTCACTATGGGTAATTTTTTATGCTTTATATCTATATTCATACTATATCTATTTATGTATAAACTAGTTCTTCAAAGTCCCAAAGAGAATATAGATATATGCATAATTATTAGATATATGCACATATCTATACTCTCTCTAGGACTTTAAGAACTAGTTTTTTCTTTCTTTCTTTCACTAACCAAGTGTCTTGGCCAGCTTGCTCATAGCTCGACTAATTTTAAGACATACAATTTTTTTGTCCCATACAAACTGGATAATTACTAGGCCAAAGTCCCAGAAGGTGGCCATAAGAAGAGGCCTTAAATCGGGCAGATCCCTAGGCCAGATGATGAGATAATTTTATTACTCGCAAGCGCATAAATCGAATTAAAGTATAAGAATGTGAGTGCGAGGTCGATCCCATAGGGACTTGTAAAATTTTAGAAAATAAATTAGAATAAATCTAGTTCACCCTAACCTAGTTAAGAAATCTTGAGTTTATTTAATTAATCTAGCAATGAACAAAAATAACTAAATATAAATAAAGAAGTAAACAATTAATCTAGACAACAATAATAAAGAGATGAGAGATATTTAATTAAGATGACTAAGGTTTTAGAATCCACACACATGCATTATAATAACTTTTCACGTAATTTAAATTATTTTCCTAATTCATTACACAATAACATCGTAATCAAACTTGTTATTATGGAAAATATAACATTAAAATCACTTTAATAAATAAACTAATGTATACTCTTCCTAACCTTAATGTTCAAGATAAAAAAATTCATATATATCTATTCGAAAATAAATCACATAAGAAATCCAATACTTGAAATTGTACCAATAAATAACAGGGCTAATAATTAATCCAACAATATCAAATCATGAACTAAATTCATATCCAAAATTATTGACTTTAATTAAATCTAGGTAAGAGTATTAAATAATCAAAGCACATGTTTGGGAAATAAATATAAATCACATGTCAAGTCATTACAAAATATGGAGTTTCATCATCAATCCTAATATAAAAACTTAGTCACTCATGATTTTAACATCTATTGAAAGTTAAAAAAATAAAACATAAAACTTGAACACATAAAATAATAAGACTTCAAAAACTTTGTGTTCTAAGTTTTTGTCTTCTCCTTCTCTTTTTTTCTTCTTGGTTTTTTTCCCTTCAATGTGCGGCTCTCTCCTTTTGCTGCGGCTGCTACCAGGTTCCCCTCCCTAGGGATTTTTTAATCCCTTCTTATATGTTATTGGCCGGCACCCCCTCTTGACCGTACGGTTAGGGACGTCTTTCTTTCCTTTTTTTTTTTTTTTTTTTGTTTCGTTTCCCCGCTTCACATGTGCACAGCTATATACAATATATATATATATATATATCTTCTTCAAATATATATACAAATATATGAATCTTGCTCTACTTGGACTCTTTCTTTATTGGTTGATAATCTTTCCTTCTAATCTCCTTGTTTGAATAAAATTAAAAAATTTGACTCCTTTAAGCACATATTTCCTATTTTGACTGGGAGTCTTCCTTTTTGCTTTTATATTCAAATCTGCAATAAAAATAACAATATAAGTAAATAAATAACAACTAAATAATCTAATTATAGGTTGAAAATATATAAATTATGTAATTTATCACCAGACGTTGACCATCGGGCCAACCCCTTAGGGTTAAAAAGGTTCATCAAGTTCGCCATGTATATCTGCCACCAAGTGCAAAAATATTGGCACCCTTAGATAATTTAAAAAAAATATCAATTCAATTTAAGGACTTCTTAGAGCTTATGAGTATATCAACATCTTCAGCAGCTATCCACGAATATTTTTTTGTTAATTATCATTTTTTTCAATTCTACAAATAAAGAAAACATTTGAATTCAAGAAAATTTAGGGTTTTTGCTAAACTTTTGCATAGACATATTTAGGATATAAGATGATGTAATTTGATTCCGGTTGACCAATAGTTGAACGCGCGACCTTGAGCGGATACTTTAGCTGGTTCACTCGGTGTAGTTTTGAAACCTTGATACATTGGGTTGTGGGTCAATAAACTTAACAGAAAAAAGGAAGAAAAAAGAAGAAAGAAAAAGAAAAACGATAAAACAAGAGAGAGAAAAACATTAGAGTTGAATAGAGTAATTCCATACAAAAATAAATTCATGTAATATTTTTGCTTAGAATAATATTGTTAAATGCGAGTCTTTTATTTAAAAAAAATATTATGATGGTTCTTAACTATAAAAGTCATTGGCACATTATGGTAGTGATATTTTATGCACAAATTTTCTAAAAAGATAGCGTTGTCCTTGAAGAAAAAGAACAAAAGTAGCATGTGATTTTAATAACAGTAAACATGATATTCATAAGGAAAATACTATTCTAACAAAAAAATTTAAACATAAACTCCTACCAAAACGATGTGACAATGATAGTTTTATAATTAAAAGTTATGATTGTGGATGTTTTATTTTAAAGTGAAAAGTTCTCATTTAGACACATAATTTTATATGAAAATTCTATATATATAATTATCTGTACATATTAGCATTAACCTATTCATAATGGCATGGACTAATTGAACATACTGAAAAGTTATATGAAAGAATGTATAGAATGATCGTGGCTAAATTGTGAGTCTATTACTTAAAAGTTAAAACAGAAACAAGAAAATACACCAGAACTAATTTAAAGAGTTTAATTTTGATGCACTAACAGTGTTGACTTTTTTTACACAAGCAAGGCACTAGAATGCGACACGTGTCCATGATTTTTGCTTGTTTATATTGTGCTTAAATTCTAGAAGACACGTGTGACTTGCTCTTTCCACGCTCACCGCGATGGAGGTGCTTGTAGTTTAAGTGGGGGTATTCCCACTATCGTGTTCTCCCATGAGACTTGTACCAATCTAGCAATCGAAACTAGTAGAGTTTAGAAACCTATGCAAATTGCAATCGCAAACCAAGAGTGGAATCGATGAATATGGTAGCTAAATTTTGACCGAAAATCTTTTGGTGTTTGAAGAGTTGTTTTGCTAATAACTAGGCAAACAATTGAATTGAAATTAAACCCAACAACTTGATTCTAGCTAAAGCAATTTGACAATTATGAAAATTCTACTACAACAACCACAATTATGACTAAATTAACCTTTTGACTTAACCGAAATTCCAAATGAAAACAAGTAAGGATTTAACTTGATTAAAAAGGGGGTTTGGGTTCAAATGTTCCAATCTACCAATTCTAGCACGGAATTTGAAATGGGGAGTTTGGGTTAACTCAAATCAAGAACCGTCCAAAGGCCCTTGATTCGGAAAGTTTAGCTTTGAAAATTTAGAGATCTCTAATTATTTTGGAATTTAGTTTTATCACCATTCATGGGTTCTTTAGAAATAAATCACATATTACTAACTATGATTATAGATCTAAGATTTCTACAATAATTAATTCCAATATAATTAGAGATAAAGATGCAAAAAAATAGATATTCAACAAGATTGAGGACTCCTCTTTCATTTCCTATGCCTTCCTTGGTGGATCTTCACATTTGTTCCCAAATAATGAGCTTAGCTTGAAGATTTCATGGTTGAAAGCTTTCCAAAATATAGAGACAACATTCTTGACTTGAAATCAAAAGTGTATATATATTGAACTATAGAAAATGTGAAGGATTACACATAAACAACACTAGCAATCTAACTAAACTCTTCCTAAAGTCCTAAATACAACAATGTAAACTAAATCTAAGCAAAGTACAAGTTTATCCCCTATTTTCCCTCTCTACCCGCGGCTGAAACCCTAAAACAAAACATAATCCAACTTTTTCTTCAACTGCTGGGTTGTAGGGCAAATCTGTGTTCACCGTCCAAAGTGCGTCTTAAGGCCGTCTGAATGGTGTCCAGACGCACCGTCCAGACGGTGGAGTAACCATTCGAACGGTTATTTCATCGTTCGAACGGTCTTCAGACGCAGAATCTCAGCTCTGTATTTCTTTGAACAGAAATAGACGACTCTGTGATAGCTTAGAACGGGAAAAGATGACTCTGGAATGGCTTTGAACTGGAAAAATCGACTCTGGAACTCCGATCTCCGTCGTAGCGTTCGAACAGTAATTCGCCCATCCGAACGGATCGTCCGAACGGTCTAACCATTCGAACGGTTATTTATCCGTCTGAACGCACCGTCCGAATGGTGGGAACCGTCCGAAAGGCCCGTTAGGACGGACTTCTTCTCTTTAGGCCATTTTCACCATTTTTATCACCAAAAACCTGCAATACACATAGAAAATCACTTTAAATCAATTTATTGCTAAAAATCTATTCTAATACCCATATAGAGGCTAACAAATACTTAATTAGGGGACAAATATTACACTTTTAGAGTGGAATCAGTGGGTAGAAGACGCGTGTCACACTCTAGTGCCCTACTTATGTAAAATAATTCTACACTGTCAGCGCATCAAAACTAAACTCTAATTGCAAAACCGCCAACCCACATCATTTTGATGTTGTAGAACTGCCACCCCACATCATTTTGATGCCAGATTATGCACAAAAAAAATATGAAAGAATAGCATGCATTTTTCCATTGACCATTTTACTGTACATGTTACTAGATCATTATGATTAATTGGGAGGATGAAGTTGGACCAAACTAGTATATTTCCTTATAAATACACCTCTGGCCCTCCACACAAACTCTCAGATTTACCTAAAGCACTCAATTAAGTACTCTCTCTCTCTCTGATTGTTGTGTGTGTTCTCTCTCTAGAACACACATCTATCTTCTGTAACTACAAGATAATGGATCAAGCCAACCAAGAGACGGAGATGGAATGTGTCGCTAAGAATCTTCTCAAACAGCTAGATCAAATGTTGAAGGATGCTGAGGAGAGAATAGCTGTCGATGAAGAAAGCATTTCTAGCATTATACGAACGATGGAAACCAAACAATACAAGCACATCACGGTTTTTGACAAAGGTGAGATGAAGGCAGCAACGCACTTTGCAAAAACTACTGGATGGAGGGGAAAGTTGGTCATCATAGCACTTGTGGACAATATCCCAGACATTCAAGCAATCGCAGAAGAAAATGCAGCACATGCTAAAGACAACCGAGTTAGTCGTCGAGTTTAGGAGAGCCTAGCTTGGCATACTTACTGTCATCGCTCTCTCATGATCAAATAAGTTTGGGTGTAGTAGTAGAAGTAGTTTTAGTAAATTATATAACGTGGGTATTGTAGTTTTCCTTCCCTCTGTCTCTCCCTCCCAGTGGCGAAGCCACGTTTATGGCTGGCACCCCCCAACTTTGGTATAATACTCCTATATATAGTATAAATTCTTAATGTTTAGGTAAAATTTTAGTGTATTAGCACCCCCCAGATTTTGTACAACCCTCCTATAAAATTATATTTTTATGAGACTGAATAAAATTTGGTTTTATTTTTCATGTAAATTTTTTTATTGCTTTAATTTAGAAATATGTGCATGGAGTAGTCGACTGAAGATCTTGACACCTTAAAGACAAAAAAAAAAAATTTTTGCACCCCCCGAAAAAAATTCCTGGCTCCACCCCTGCTCCCTCCCATTAAGGGTATGGGTAGATGCATGGTTCTCTTTCTTTCATTATGTTCTATATATGACGTAGTCAATGAAATAACAATGATTTGGTAGAGAGATCTCTATTTTTTATTTTATTTTAACAGAAAAGTATAATTCTGACTTCCACTTATAACTAACATGAAAACACGAAATTATGAAGACAAGTGCTTAGTCATGGACGAAGCCATGTTTGGCCCCCTAATAAGGTTCATAACCTCAATATAAAAATATGATGAGAATAAGGGGTATGTTGTAGAAGGGTATGAGGAGTCACAACTCACCAGGGGTTTTATTAGATTTTCAAACTTTTGGATTGAAAATTATCTATAAATGTATTTGGTTGATGACCAACGTGCACAACTCTATCAAATCGGGTGTTTGGATTACAATTTAAAAAAGTTATAACCAAAAGTTTAAATTAGTTTTAAAAAGTTATTTTTTTTAGATAGCTTTTCAGACTAGTAGCTAGTTTTAAAAGTGACCTTTTTAAGGTCCTAATAAACAAATTTTAAAAAAGTTATATGCTTAAGCTACAAGCTACTACAAAAATGTGTCCAAACACTTCCAAAATAAGATCTTAGTGACCTTTTCTTTTCTTTTCACGGATCCTATTCTCCCTAAAAGCTCCTTTCTAACAAGGGTATTAAATTCATGTAGAAACCCACGTGTTGGCCCGTGGTTAAGACCTAGGGCCTAGAGGCCTTCTCTTCACAAGGTCTCAACTTTGAAATCTCTTAAGTATTATCAATTTTTTGGAGTCACTCTGGGATCTTTGAGTCTGTAATTACTCAATTTGTGTAGACGAGAAAACACATAAGTTCCAAGATTAGTCGTGGTGCACATAAACTTGCTTGGATGCCCAATCAAGAAAAATAAATCCATATAGAACTTTTTACTAAAATGATGTGACTGAATGAAAATCAATCACTTTTTTTTTTTTTATCAGCAAAGAGAAGAGATATATTGATTAGAGAAGAGAGTATAAAGGCCTTCACTAAAATGGGGAACCGTAGCAGACCAGGCCTGAGAAGTACATGGAAGGGGAAACCATCAAGGTACAGGAGACTACAAAAGGTTGATAAGCCATCAACATTTGATCTTCAACTTGAGTTGCTTAACAGCTTCAATGTTAAAAATGAACTCCATAGCATTGAAGGAGGACCATCCGAACTTGGCTTTAATCCAAAATGCCAACTGCAACTTTATAAAATAAACTGTATCTTCCCAATTCATTCCTTTATTGTTGAAGATAATCCCATTTCTCATTGTCCAGATATTCCAAATTGTTGCAGAAAACATAGCCTTCCAGATGCACTTTTTCTAGCCCAAATTCTTAGCCCCATACCACCAAGAAGCATGATTAGATAACTTATCCTGGGCCACCCAAAACACCCCCCACCAGCCAAGAATCGCAGACCATATCAGCCAAGAATACTTGCACTTTAACAATAAATGATCTGAGGTTTCACTCTCCATATTACATAGAACACAGTTTGGACAGGAAGAAGGAGGAATGATTTTTCTGCGAACCAGTAGATCTCTGGTGCAAATTTTTCCTTGGAGAGCTAACCAACTAAAGAACTGAACTTTCAAAGGGGAAACATTTTCCCAAATGAGTCTAAGAGGATGTGGGTCAGAGCCACTGGCTATTTGGAGAGCCTTACAAAAAGAGTTAACAGAAAATAATAAACTGGGGTCTGCTTCCCAAACTAAGCAGTCAGGTTTGCCTTCGACCAGAGGGGATTAAAAATCAATCACTTATAAACAAAACACTCATTATAGGGGTTCTTAATAACAAAAATGTTAATGGTGAAATTTTCTGTACAAATTATCTAAAAGAATAACATTTTTCTTCCCCCAATGTATGTATTTACGAGGGTACATGTATATGTGCATTTAACTTTGTCTACTCGCAAAAGTGACCCTCTCACTCCAGGACGACCACCCAAAAACCCCCCCCCCCCCCCCCCCCCCCCCCCCCCCCCCCCCCCCCCCCCCCCCAATCATCCTACCCCATTCCAACCAAGGTGGATTGAACATGCCTGATGAAAGTTGATGACAAGTTGTACTCTTCTTCTTCTTCATCCATGGAAAGATGTTGCTTATGCCAAGGATTGAAGTATGAGTTTTTGTTCTTTCTATTTTAAAATATAATTTATGATTAGTAAAGATTTTTTAGGAGGATTACAATTAAAAATATTACTATAATGATTAATGGATAGCATTAATGAAGTTGATAATGAATAAATTAAAAGGAATCAATAATAGTACCACACATGTATTTTATTTTATTTCAAATCAAATTTTGAGAAACAAAATATTATGATTAGTGATATTATCAAACTCATATTATATTTATCAATTGATTATCCAAATCTCATATTATAATTAATGAAATTATCAAACTCTCAAGTTGCACAAATCAACCCAACGTAGGCAAATATTTTATTGTTTGGTTTGTGACACTTGTGATTATTTTCTAATTGAAGAAATTTTAAATTTGAAAACACAACCATTTGCCTATCGATAATGCCATTTTAAAAGTGTTGTCCCTCTCTAAAATGGTGAACACATAGCATGGCATGAATAGGATGCGGTTTTGCTGTGAATAAAGGTCATGTTGTTGTTGATGTGGCCCAATGAATATTCGCAGAGTGGCAAGCCATAAAAGTGTTTTTTTTGTAGCAGGTTCTAATCATCTTGTTTAGGGTTATTCAAAAAATCGACTTGCCCGGCCAAACAGATGGCCCTACTAGACCCAACACCAACCCGATCACAATATGGGTGGATTTCGACTAACCCGACTATATTTGATTTGGGTGGTGGACCTTTATTTTTTCAACACGACCCAACCCAATTTTTTTTACACTAAAATTTCATTTCTTCACCCAACCCCACCTAACCCGAACCAACTCGATCACCCATAGGGTTGAATGCGATTCCAAAATTCTTTAACCTTATATGGTCAGGTCGGGTGGTGGGTGACTCTCCAACTTGACCTGACCCGTGAACACCCCTAGTCTCTTTAATTCCAGGTTATCATTCCGATACTTAGCTCAAGGAAATTGCTATTTTTACATAATATTTTACATAAACTCCCACTAGAATAATGTGTTAATGATAGTCTTGTAACTAAAAGTCATTGTAGTGGGTTTTTTTTTTTTTTTAAAGTGATAGGTTCTCATTGAGACATATCATTGTGTTAAAAAAAATTTAAATGAATTCACCATGATTGTATGTGTGATGGCATCTACTATTTTAGGAATATCAATGAACCCGCTTATTGCAATTGCTCATTATACCCTTTTCTAGCTTCTAGCTAGGGTCTATTTCTTAGTTCTAACCTAGCCAATCTCTCGGGTGAAATGTCTGGGGTGACATGTGCATTCCGAAATATTTCCATCATTTGTTCTCGGTGGTGCTCTTAAGTTAAAAGAAGACCTAAGATCGAAATTTGGGCATGGACTTTGCTAAGCTGTTCGGCTACATTCTATTCCGACCTCTGAATTGCCTTGAAAAAAGCATCCGTTTTTTCCTTCCCTTTTCCTTTCTCTTGTTTGTTTTTTCCTTTTTCTTCTCCTTGTTATATGAACTTTGCCTAACTTTAATACAACCCCTCTTTCTCTCTTGTAATATTTTATTTTTCATTTTCTCCTCCATTCTGTGTTCCCTCCAGTTAACAGACCAAGTGTAGAAATTTTCTTTTGAATATGAGATTGAACGTTATTTTCAAACAAGTCCAATACCAGTTTCCATTATCTTTTTTTTGGCCAGCTTCTCACTGTGCTTGAACACCTAAAACAAAATGGTGAAATTTTATTGTGTGCAGCTGAAGGCATTTCAGGAGACCAAATCACCTATGTGAAAACCCAAAATCAAAAGAAAAATACTGTTCTTCCAGAATTATTGTACATAATTTTGTACCATAATGATATAACAGTGATAGTTTTATAATTAAAATATATCTTAGTAGATTCTTTGTTTTAAATTGATAAGCATCCAACTTAGCCACATCATTCTGCATATAAGTTCTGTATGAATATTTTTGTTATATAGCATTATATACCCAACGAAAAAAGGAAAACTCCAAATCTATATAATGAAACAGAGTAGGAGATCTTTGGAAAAAGGGAGAAAAAAACAAGTGCGAGCTACCAAATCTATATAATGAAACAGAGCTGGTTTTTAAATGTCTATTAGATACAATTCGTTAGAACGGTTGAGATTTAATTTGACATCAAACCAATGGCTATGATCAATTTTCAGCTTCTCCTACCCACTTCAACCTCTGCCCAAATCTGTCACTCAATGGGCCCATTACCTAACCGTTGGCCTCTCAAACACCATCTTTGCCATCTTTGCCATCTTTGCCACTCCACTACATCTCTCTCCTCATTTCAGCCCCAGAAATTAGACGGAGGGGTTGTGCGTTCTTGAAAGAGAGAAATTGAGCGCTTTACTTTCACGCGAAATGAGTGTGTTTGTGAGGAGGGGAAGGGGTCCATTTACAAGGGAAATTCATTCAACCAAAAAATTCACACAGACTACATGATAGGTGAATGAGCGCATTTAATCACGAAAAAAAAAGTGTTTTTCTTTAAAATAAATCAGTACTTATATTAATATAGGGGTGAACATTAGTCATGTTAGGTCCGGCATAAACTAGAAATAATGTTTATCAGGTCTTGAAATAAATTTCAAAATCACCCATTTAAAAAATTACATTGTCAAACTCGCCCAAATCTACCCATTTAACCTGAATTTTTTTTGAAATATTATTTTACATATATTTATGTCCAAATCGGGCTTCAAAAAAAAAAATCACAAGCCTGCCCATTTACATAATAGTGCCTAAAAAAATTTTTCAAGCCCTATAAATAATGGGTAGACTTGGCCAGACTCCCTTATATTAATCTCAATGGATAGCTCGGTGGAGACAGGGACAAACTGTTATCTCAGACATCCCTGAGTAGGGATGACAATAGGGCAGATTAGGGACAAGTTAGACTCAAGGCCGGCCATGGGGTAAGCCCAGCAAGCCCCTAGGCTTGGGCAACCCCCTAGGCCAGGGCAATTAAATTTTTAAAAAATTTTATAATAAATTATGAGTCTTGCCTATTTTTTTTATATAACTGTACATCTTACCCAATAATATGACAGAGAATAGACTTTTATTCTGTGGGTCTTCTGTATCCAATAAAATTGAATAATTTATAATTATAATATCCATTGACTGGATACCAAAAAGTATATTGCTTTGTTAGTGTAAACGTAGAGAGAGAGAGAGAGAGAGAGAGAGAGAGGCTAAATGGATTTGATTTGGAGACCTACCAATAGATCAAAGTGGAACCATGGAAGGTTTCATCAGAAGAAGAAGTAAGGTTGTTTTTTATTTTGTCTCTAATATTATATTTTTCTTGTATATGATATATTTATATGTGTGTGTGCATAGATATAGTAATACAGTGAATATTTTTAAGTTCCAGTTTTACATATAAACTATATAAAAAAAGGGAGAAGATCCCAAATGTTAAAATGATCCTTTTTATGTGACAGTTTGTTAGTGTGTTGGTATGGTGTCAATTATTAGTGGGTGAATGAGAAGAAAATATTTAATTCAACAGTGATACCACGTCATTATTGTTCACGTGATGTCACAATCTAATAAAATATATCTACATGAGTATGTTGTAATGAAATATCATATCAATTAGTAAAGTGATGTGGATAAAATATTTCAACTAGCTCCTCAATTCTAGGTAACGATGATCAAAACTATATTTTGGTGTAATTCTATTGACTTGTGGTAACATGTTAGCGATATCACCGTCATACTGAATAGTTACCCGTGAATGGGGGTAGGGGTGGGTGAAAAAAAGGGTATATGTATATATAAAAACACATAAAAACAAAAGATAAGGATGCGACGACGTGGTAATTATTCATAATTGTCATATCACGTCATTATGTTTACATGATATGACATTCTTTTTTTTTTGCTAACCAAGTGTTCAGGTCAGCGTGTGTGTACCTCAACTAATCTCAAGATATGTGTAATCCCTGCGTCTCATACAAATAAGGTAATTACCAGGCCAACAATCTTGGGAGAACTATTGCACTTGGCAAGAGTCAAACGTGGTTAAATTGTGATGTGTGAAATTATTTACATAGCAAGAATTTTAAATTTGAAAACCAAGGTGAATTGAACATGCCTGATGCAAGTTGATGACAAGTTGTACTGTTCTTCTTCATGGAAAGATGTTGCTTATGCCAAGGATTGAAGTATGAGTTCGTGTTCTTTCTATTTTAAAATATAATTTATGATCAGTAAAAATTTTTTAGGAGGATTATAATTTAAAATATTACTATCATGATCAATGGATGATTAATGGATAGCATTAATGAAGTTGAGAATAAATAAATTAAAAGGAATCAATAATAGTACCACACATGTATTTTATTTTTTTTAAATCAAAATTTTGAGAAAAAAATATTATAATTAGTGCTATTATCAAACTCATATTATAATTATCAATTGATAATCCAAATCTCATATTATAATTAGTGAAATTATCAAACTCTCAAGTTGCACAAATCAACCCAATGTGGGCAAATATTTTCTTGTTTGATTTGTGGCACTTGTGATTATTTTCTCATTGAAGAAAATTTAAATTTGAAAACACAACCATTTACCTATGATAATACCATTTTAAATGTGTTGTCCCTCTCTAAAATGGTGAACACATAGCATGGCATGAATAGGCTGTGGTTTATCTGTGAATAATGGTCATGCTGTTCTTGATGTGGCCCAATGAATATTAGCAGAGTGGCAAGCCATAAAAGTGTTTTTTTTTTTTTTTGTTTTTTTAGCAGGTTCTAATCACCTCTTTAATTCCGGGTTATCATTCTGATATTCAATACAAGGAAATTGATATTTTAACATAATATTTGTACATAAACTTTTACCAGAATAATAAGTCAGTGACAGTCTTGTAATTAAAAGTCATTGTAGTGGACATTTTTTTTTAAAGTGATAGGCTCTCATTCATAATAGCATTTTGTAAAAAAATTTTCATCGAATTGACTATGATTGTACGTGTGCTGGCATTTACTATACTAGGAATATCAATGAACTCGATTATTGCAATTGCTCATAGTACCTTTTTCTAGCTTCTAGCTAGGGTCTATTTCTTAGTTCTAATCTAGCAAATCTCTACGGTGAAATGGTTAGGTTGACATATACATTCCGAAATATTTTCGTCATTTGTTCTCGGTGGTGCTCTTAAGTTAAAGAAGACCTCAGATCGAAATTTAAGCATAGACTTTGCTAAGCTATTAGACTACATTCTACTCCGACCTCTTAATTGCCTTGAAAAAATCATCCGTTATTTCTTTTCTTTTTCCTTTCTCTTGTTTTTTTGTCTTTTTCCTTCTCCTTGTTATATGAATTTTTTGCCTATATAGCACTACTTTAATACAACCCCTCTTTCTCTCTTGTAATATTTTATTTTTCATTTTCTCCTCCATTCTGTGTTCCCTCCAGTTAACAGACCAAGTGTAGAACTTTTCTTTTGAATATTAGATTGAACGTTATTTTCAATCAAGTCTAATACCAGTTTCCAATTTTATTTATTTAATTTTTTTTTGGTGGCCAGCTTCTCACTGTGATTTGTGCTTCAACACCCAAAACAATGCAGTCAAATTTTGTTGTGTCCAACTGAAGGTATTTTAGAGACCAAATCACTTATGTGAAAACCCGAAATCACAAAAAAGAAAAAAAAAATGTTGTTTTTTCGGAATTTTTTGCACATAATTTTGCATCAAAATGATGCGACATTAACAATTTTATAAGAAAAACTCCAAATCAAAGGATTCACTCGAGGAGACCAAATCCTACCAATCATAAAACAGAGGAGGAGATATTTGGAAAAAAGGGCAAAAAAAAAAAAAAAAAATCAAAGGAGAGCTACCAAATCATTGTTATTTCATAGACGATGCCAAAGAATAGAGGGAGAGAGAAGGAACTAACCCCAAAGGGCGAGATAGAGGGAAGGAAAACTACACCGAACTTTATTAATACTACATCAGTACATCCTAGCTAACTAGAGCTAACTTATTCATGCATGAGAATGACGACCTAGCTAGGCCAGCCTCCTAACTCAGACGTCTTTGGCATGTTCTTCAATGGAGGTGAAGTGTTCAACATTGGCCTCTGCGATCGCACGAATGGATGGGATGTTGTTCAAAGCACCAATCTTCCTCTCCATCCAGTTGAGCTGGCGAAGTAGGCTGCTGCCTTCATCTCGCCCTCATCAAAGACCACGATGTGTGGGTAGTTTTTGTTGCGCATCGTCCCTACAATGGTAGAGACTCTTTCATCTACTTTCTTCTCAGCATCTCTTTTCATCTCCAACAGTTCAGACAGCCTAGCCAAATGCGCGTCAGCAGCATGTACTAGATCCTTCTCCCGGTTCTGGTTGCTCTCGCCTTCCATTGTCTTACAGGTCCAGAAGTTAGACACAGAGGTTGTGCGTTCTTGAAAGACAGAAATGGGCGCTTCACTTTCACAAGAAATGAGTGTGTTTATGAGAAGGGGAAGGGGTCTATTTATAAGGGCAATTCATTCAACCAAAAAATTTCACACAGACTACATGATAGGGAGAAGGAGAGCATTTAATCACGAAAAAAAAAGTGTTTTTCTTTAAAATAAATCACTACTTATATTAATCTAGGGGTGAGTCGGGTATAAATTAGAAATAATATTTATCGGATCTAGAAATAAATCTCAAACTCACCCATCTAAAAAATTACATTTGTCAAACTGGCCCTAGACTGCCAATTTAACCTGAAATTTTTTAATATTATTTTACATATATTTATGCTCAAACAGGGCTTCAAAGAAAAATCACAAGTTAAAAAAAATTCTCAAGCGCTATAAATAATGGGCATACTTGGGCGGGCTCCCTTATATTAATCTCAAGGATAGCTTGGTGGAAATAGGGACAAACTGTTATTTCAAAAATTCCTTAGTAGGAATGACAATAGGTCAGATTTGGAACTAGTTAAACTAAACCTTACCTTGCCCTTAATGAAAAATTTTCACTATGCATCTGGCCCCAAACTTATGATGGGTTGAACATTCCTACCAAGTCCCCGTCCTCTCAAATTAATCGGGTTCAGGTTAAACCCGCACAAAGACTCAAAATAAAAATAATTCTTCAAAATTAAAAATAATACAAGTTATATAAGCATAAACACACTATAAAATTAAAAAAAGAGCTAAATCCTAAAATATAAAAGATAACATCAAAACCCTGCCATTTACTTATAACAAAGAAAAGGTATTTTGTATCATTAGTATGTAATAGTGTTATATAATGTATTTCACAAATAATTGGAACGGGTTCGAGATGAAGTGACCTAAACTTACACTGCCCCAAAACCTATTTCGGGTTTTATTTTCTTCCTTGTAACCGGCCTAACTCATTTATTCATACGCCAAACCCCTACTATTAGGGGCGGGGTGAAACAGGTTTCGAGTTTTTTTGGATCAAATTGTCGTCCTTAATCTTGAGTTCAAAATTTGACAATTTTTTTGAGACTAGGCCGCAAGAGATTTATTACTAGTGAAACAAGAAACCCAAACTCAAGTGCACTAGTGAACTTCACGAAAGAAATACGGTTTTAACGAAAAGATAAATGAGTCGTACAAATAACATATTTGTTATAGGCTTCAAATTTTTTAAAATTGTACATGATAAATAAAGACACTATATAGTTTTTAACACTGTTTCTAAAAATAAAAAAAAAACATTGAATAAAATCTCCAATTTCTTAAAATCTCACATGGCCCTATGGCTTTTCTGTCATTTCTAAAAAAGAGCCCAGCTCCATATGAAAAAAAAAAGCCAGCCATAAAATAAGACAAAATAAAAAAAAAAACCATTGGTTTAAAATAAATAGAAATTTTTTTGAAGCTCCAAGTTTTTAATATCTCAAGGTTATGAAGATTCTATATAGTTACATATCCTTTTTTTTTTTTTCTTTAAAAGAGGCCGGTCTAAATCAGAAAAAAGAGTCCGGTTATAATTAGAAGGCCTAAAACCAAATCAAGGGTAAGCTTCAAAAGAAAAAAGGAAAAGCCATTTATCAACAAAAAATTAGATAAAAGCTTTTATAATAATATTAAAAATATAAAAACAAAATCCCATTTGAAATTGTCACTTTAAACCTTAAATTGTCTCGAGCCTTCCGTTGTCCATTACATTGTTTTTTTACTTTAAAAGTGCCAATTTTTTCCCACTTGGGGCACATGACATGACCAACTTGATGCACCAACTACCAAAGATTTATCCCATCCCGCCCTTTTCCAATCACTCTGTCAAAGACTTGGTTTTCACAAAGTTAATTTATACTAGAAGATAAAACTAGTAGAAAACTAAGCAACTTCTCACCTACAGAGCACTTTACAACTTCAAAAGATTCATCAGTAGACCAAACAACTCATCGAACTATATAATTTTACATACCCACATATGCAAACATATATCCATACATATAAATGATATATATACATGATATACCTATATATAAAGGGAAAGAGATCGAGAACATAAACTAATGGCCTTTATTTGATCAAACTTGACTAACCAGACCAGCATATGAAAATCTATTCTATACTCGTAACCCTTTTCCATCTTTTTTCTGTAAGGTAAGTAAATAGTCTACCTCTTTAGGCTGCTTGCTGTTTGTGATGAAGCGATCGGTAAATAGCTCGGCGAGTTGTCTCCAACTTACTATTGATCTTGACGGTAACTTGTTGAACCATCGTAAAATTACCTCTCCAAGACTTGATAGAAAAATTTGGCACATTAATGACGCGTCTCCACTCCACAGAACCATCATCTGTTTGAAGTGTCGAACATGACTAACAGGATCCAACTTCCCATCATAGGGTGTAAACTTTGGCGGCATAAATTTTTTTGGAGGTCAGCGAGCCTTAATTTTCACTGTAAAAGGTCTGGACGCGATTTGGTCAAGGGCTCTCTTGGCTATGTTATGGGCAATCCGTCCTGTACGGCGCTTGTCCCTATTGTCTAGCCGCTCGTTTAGCCATCGGACCCATTCCTACTGTTTTGAATTGGCTCTTCTCGAATCTCTAGGTGGAGTTTGATTTCCCTCACGATGCCAATCTTTCTGTTTGTCCTTGTAATGTCGAGTGTTGGAGGCGTGACTTACAGTCAAACATGTGGTAAGGGGGCTCGTGATTCTACAATTTGTTCTCCTTTTTCTACGATGATCTGGTGATCTTCTCCCGACTCATCCATCCCTTCTGGCAATCGCCCATCTCGTAACTTCTACTTGATACCTAAGGTGGGCTATCTCTTCAGCCAACCGTTGGAGTTCCTGCTTGGCTACCCGGGGCGAAACATTACTAGACAGACGTCCACTAGAGGGTAAGGGGTTCAAGTTCATGCGATTGATCCCACTATTGTTCCTCTCGTCTTCCCTATCGGTTATCATCAAGGATTTGTATCTTTGATCTTATCGGCTGACCTCCCTTACTTTGTGTTGCACTATCTTAGCGGTCTGACAAGTGTACGTCCTCATTACTGGGAACGTTTCGACTATCTTCAGTTTCCTTACTGGTGGGCTCAACTCATCCATCTAAGAAAGCTAGTACTCATCTTTGCTAGACCTTCCCATAGACGGCACCAATTGTAAGTGGATTTTTTAGAAGACTTGATTCAATACACGAACCAAATTGATGAACTTAATCACAATGAGAATGCATCAATCCTCTTTGGGCCGATATCATTCCAATTATTAAGTTAGCAAGCTTAATCATAATGATTTGAACAAAGAATTTATAGCTGGAACTCGAGTGAACGTACCTTGCCTCTTTAGTGCATGGGATATTTATAGGTTTCGGAATGCCATGTTCTCTCTGGGAGTTGGAATCAATCTCCTCCTAGGAGTCTCCCCTTTTAGGTTAGTTTACAATATATTGGATTTATCCTTTATTTATCTTAGTCCACTTAGGAAAGGGATTTGTATTCGCTGCTCCTACTAATCCTTATAAGGCTTGGTCTATAATCCTTGGGCCAGTCCCCCTGGGATTTGGCCCAAGGTCAGGGCAGGCCTGGCCTGCTAGGTCGACAAACTTGAGCCGACCTTCTTAGGCTAATTATCCTTTGTGTCAGGATTGGCTCTTATTAGGCCCACAATAATGACGTGATATCACCGTTATATTGAATAATTACTCGTGAATGGGGATAGGGGTGGGTGAAAAAAGGGTATATATATATATATATACATAAAAACAAAAGATAAGGGTGCGATGACGTGGTAATTATCCATGACTGTCATACCACATCATCATGTTTATATGGTATGACATTCTTTTTATTTTTTTGCTAACCAAGTGTTCGGGCTAGCATGCATGCACCTCAACTAATCTCGAGATCTGTGTAGTCCCTCCACTCTATACAAACTAAGTAATTATTAAGCCAACGACTTTAGAGGAACTCTTACGCTTGGCAAGACTTGAACGTGGTTAAATTGTGACGCATGAAATTATTTACATAACAAGAATTTTAAATTTGAAAAGCTACCATACAGCTCTCAAAAAGTATTTTCTCTCTCTACACATGGCTTTACACGAATGCCTAGGTGAGTTCTATTAGGAAGGAGGCTTTAGGCTAAAGTCTGGCCTGTTTTTATAGCCTAGAAATCAGGTGGGGCAGCCTATGATGGTGAGGTCCGTCTAGAGTCTGGACATGTTTTTTAAGCCTAGAAATTGCCTAACTCCCATTTTGATTGTGCATTAGAGGACAAGGAGAGTTCTGTTCTGTCATCTGAAGCTGATTTAGTGGGAGTTGCATAAGGCAAAAGGGGAAGTTTGGCATTGATGCAAGTTTTCATGGAGTTCGGTAGAGTAGTGGTTTAGTGAGCAAAATTGCTCTTCCTTAAGACTAATGGGATGGCCTATCTAAGTTGGAGGAAAACGTGGAATTCAATAGGAATTTAGACTAAGATTCAGTGGATGCTAAGAGGTTGTTGGGGGCGGGGGGGGGGGGGGGGGGGGGGGGGGGGGGGAATTGCATAATATGCTGGGTTATTGGAAATTGGTGATGAAGTATCTGGGAGAGGAATTTTTGGTTGGGTAGAAGGGGGAATTTGCTTGTTGATGATGCAATGAATTTGTACGTCCTTCTTGACCACTGATGTGAATGATAGAGGAGATAGATCCTCCTGCTTGGGACACCGGTGTGGTGCCTGCCAAAGACACTCTGATGCCAAAGTTAGCCTAGAGAGAAATGAGCAGTGTAACAATACTCAAGGGTTGACGTGTCTCGTACCTCTTTTGGAGATGATGACTACTCCTTTTTATTGGAGTGTTGGCTCGGATTGTGGGCACCCTCATGGGAGAGCCAATCCTACCCTCAAATTATGCATCCAAAATCGTAGGGATGTATCGTGCCTTGATATTAAACTCCAAGGACCAAGCCCCCAGTCGTGGGGGAGCCGACCCAATCATGGGATCGTGGAGGCTGATCATCAAGCGAGAATCTCGAGGTGCCTTAATGGCGGCACCAGGTGTACTGTTGGAGCTCTGCCCTTCCTGATCCGTGGCAAGCTTGGTTTGGGAGGGGGTTCGGGAGTCCTAGCCTGGTGACATAGCTGGAGCTCATGCGGTCTGTCCATCGGAGGGGCAGACCGGCTAGACTTGTCGTATTATCAGATGTCCCCAATTCCCTTGGCAGCCAAGGTCGGCCAGTGGGAATTCCAAAGAGTCACGGGGTACCAGCCCTGAAGCGCATTTATGGCACTGTAAAATCATCATGATTACTATGCTTACCGAATCAAAGCGACCCTTGGAGTTTGTGCCACATGGCTTCATAGGGTTGGCCCCGTATATCAATTGGATGTTTCCATCACCAACCGTTTGATCTGTGAACCCTGTGCAGATCCACGTCATTGATTTTGAAAAGAGGGGGCCTATAAAACCTTGGCGGTTCACAAAAGGGCCCTCCATTTTGCACATCTTTTTCGGGTTATTCGGCAAGTGATTTCTCTTGTCTTCTTCCCCATTTCTTTCACCATTGCTGGTTGTTCGAAGCAAACTCAAACATTCCTCTCAACCTTTCTACTCATCAAGGTATTTAAGGTGTGTGGGTATATGTTTTGGCTTCTACAGAAGACCATCTGGCATTACGAGTGGAGAGTTAGGGCCACGTACCCTCTAGGGTTCATAGGCAACCCCTCCTTTGTTGAGTATGTGTACTAGGGCGTTTTAGAGGCTTCTAGGTCTACTTTCGCTACTCTTCGCGAAATAGAAGACCCTAAGATCATGAATCCCCACCCAATCACCCTATCACCCAGCTTTAAGCGCACTGCTTCGATGGATCTGGATAGGGTTAGGCCAGACGAGGCTTCTAGTGCCTCCGCGAACTACTATAGGGCCGATACTGCGGATGTTACCTAAGAGGTAAGGCCAACAAGGGCGAGGAGCCCTGTGGCCATCGTGGACACCTTTGAAAGTGCCCCTGTGGCTGTGGCCAAGGCCAGAGCTGCGTTGCCCTCTGCCCCAGACTGTAGCCACGAGGCGAGGCACATAGCCTCCATCCTATACGGGGCAAATGTGAGAATGCTCTTGTCTGCCTACTAGTTCCTGGCCTCCATGAGCTGTAGAGTTCCTGGGAGCAAGGACAGAGCGTGCCTCCCTTGCCCTGGGGAAATCATGGTGTATGAGAGTGCACTGACCGGGGGGCTGAGGTTTCCTATTGCTCCTCCCATTAGGGGAGTCTTGAGCAGGGCCAAGCTAACTCCTGGGCAGCTCATGCCCAATTCATGGCGCATTCTTGCAGGCTGTGCTACCTTGTGGCAAGCCGCTACCGACAAGGAGGAAATCCTGACCCCTGAAGACTTCTTTTTCTGTTATAAAATAACGGAGAGCGAGAGCTCAGGCTGGTATTACTTCTTAGCTCGGGATGGTTAGCCTACTCTAATAACTAATCTCCCAGTCTCTCACAAGCGCTGGAAGGAGAAGTATTTCTTTGTTTATGGTGAGGGTATGGAGATTGCCCACTGAAAGGATGTGACCGATCAGATGCCTCGCATACCCAGACAATAGGGTAGTCTAGGTAGGAAGGGTAAGCGCATTTCGTGCTTTTATGCTTGATCCCTTCTTAAGGTAGTGGTCTAACTATCATCCATTTTTCTTTTGCTCAGCACGCCTTCCTATGCTGGAGGATGAGTCGAGGGAAGGCTGGTTAGCGAGGGTGAGGGAGCACCCAGTCAAGAACCGGGCGCCCCTTGTAGCTGGTGAGAGTTTGGTAGCCTACCTCTTAGGTCCAGACCCTTCCATTGAAGCCCTTCGCACTGAGAGGAGTGAGTCTAATATGTTTGTAATAGTTACTTTTCAATGAGTGCACTGACCTTTGTTTTGTGTGCTTTGCAGGACAGGGACCTACCATGGGTTTTGACAAGAGGAATATAGGATTCTCTGCTAGGAAGAAATTCGAGGAAATGGAGAAGGCAAAGGCCACTGGAGAGAGACCTAGCAAACGCCATCAGTCCAGCTCTGGGGGCAAGACTGTTGAGCATTCCCCTAACAAGGGTCCTACGGTGGTTGCGCGCCCCCCCCCCCCCCCCCCCCCCCCCCGCCCCCGATAGCTAAGGCTTCATTTGCTGCCCAAGCACTTGGTCAGTCTTCCAAGTCTAGCGCTGGAATGCCTATGCCTCTGCCTGCTGCAGCAACACCTACGGTCCCTACACCTCCAGCTCAGCAGGGCGAGCCCCTCGTTGTGGAAGAAGTCCAGGCTGCTTGGGAGAGGATGTAGCAATTCATCAGTATAGAGGACGTGGGCCCCCTTGCCAACTGGAACAACGCCCAACTGATAAAGGGCATGAACCATGATGCTGTCAAGGTGATGATTCTGGTTAACTTTTGTTTTTCATCTGACTGCTCTGGTTTATTGATACTGATCCTCCCATCCTTTTGCAGTTGCATGTGAAAGCGCTCTGTCTGTCTACCCGCTTGAAAGCGAAGACGACTAAGAGCTCTAAAAAAGGTCAAGTCATCGAGACCTTGATTGAGACGATCAATGGTCTGGAGAATAAAGTCAAAAATGCCAAGGAATCCGAGGCAGCTGCTGAGGCAGAGAAATCTTTCATTTTGGACGAATCGGCAGAGCTCAAGAAAAAGGTTAAAGTGTTGACTTTTGATGCTCAGGCCTTCAAAGCAGTCAGAGACTCTCTAGGCTTGAGGGTAGTTGAGCTGGAGGGGCAGCTCAAAACTGCTCAAGAGAGGGCTATAGAGGAGTTTAAGGTTAGGCATCCTTCCAGGAGGAGGTCAGCGGACTTACATGGAGGGTTTCATTGATGCTAAGGTTGTAGCAAAGAAGCTCTTCCCAGACTTGGATTTCTCCACCCTGAAGCCGTCTGATGATACCACCTCCCAAGCGCTTGGTGGGGAAGACTAGACCCCTGCAGCAGAAGAGGAGGATGATGCTCAATCCTGAGCTTATCAACAGACCCAAGCCTTGTAATTTTTATATTTTTTTTGTAACTTCCTTCCATTAATGAAAATGCCTTTTTGCTTCTAATCTGTGCTCTATGCTCCGTGCTCTTTTGTTCAAATGCCTGTGATTACCTTTTCCCTTTTTTCTTTTCTCTTTTTTTTTCACTAGTAATGTCATAGGACTAACCAGATGAGGTCAGTAGCCTTATGATTATCTAAGCGAATCTAGTTAGTCTCTTGGACTAACCAGGTGGACTCGTTAACCTGCAAGCCTTCCGAGTCTGGCTGGTCAGTCTTCAGGATTGACCAGTTGGGCTTCATGTTTCAGGGCCTTTGGGTCGGTCTGGTTAGTCTTAGGGACTAACCAGTTCCGCTTAGTAGCCTCGTGACTTCTGTTTGTCTAGTCAGCCTTGGGGGTTGACCAGTTGCGGTATGGTCGCCTTATGGCCTTCCGGCTGGTCTGGTTAGTCATAGGGACTGACCAATTGGGCTTAATAGCCTTGTGGCCTTTCGGCTTGTCTGGTCAGTCGTTAGGACTGACCAGTTGGGCTAAGTAGCCTTGTGGCCTTTCGGCTTGTCTGGTCAGTCGTTGGGATTGACCACTTGGGCTTAATAGCCTTATGGCCTTTCAGTTTGTCTGGTCAATCGTTAGGATTGACCACTTGGGCTAAGTAGCTTTGTGGCCTTTTGGCTTGTCTGGTCAATCGTCGAGACTGACCAGTTGGGCTTAATAGCCTTGGGTTTCATGAGTCACGCGAGTAGACGATCATTTTGGGGCTTTGAAGTGCCAAGATTTCGTTAATGAGTGCTGGTTACATCAAACATAGTACTTTCTCAGGTGCTCAGCATGCCAAGGGTTGGGGAGGTCGTTGCCATCGATTCCGGTTAACCAATTGGTCCCTTTTCTAGAGAACCCCTTAACTGTGTATGGCCCTTCCTAATTTGGCCCCAGTTTCCTGTCACTGAGCTTCCTGGTAGACTGATTGACTCTTTTGAGAACCAGATCTCCTGCTTTAAATGCCCTAGGTTTTACTTTGGCTTTATGATATTTGCGCACCCTTTGTTGATAGGTAGTTACTTCTATGGCTGCTTGTAACATTCTCCCTTCAAATAGGTCTAGGCTCACCTCCAGGGCGTCGTTGTTGGCCTCTTATTCGAAGTGTTCAACCCTGGGGCTGTACAGGCCTATCTCCACTAGGATGATCACTTCAGACCCGAATGTTAGGGAAAAAGGGGTGTGCCCTATTGCCACCCTCTTTGTCGTTCAGTAGGCCCACAAATATTGGGAAGCTCCTCAGCCCATAAGCCCTTCGCCTTTTCTAGCTTCGCCTTGATAATGTTGAACATGGTTTGGTTGGTGACTTCGACCTAGCTGTTGGTTTGGGAATGTTCTAGGGAAGAGAAGTGATGGCTAATCTGGAGGTCTGAACACATCTGACCGAACTGACCGCCCTCGAACTGTTTCCTATTATCTATGATGATTACCTTAGGGATCCTGAATCTACATATGATGTTCTTCCACAGGAAATTCTTCATTTCCTGCTCAATGATGGTGGCGACGGCTTCAGCCTCGGCCCACTTGGTGAAGTAGTCTATGGCTTCCACTACGAACTTGGTCTGACCTTTTCCCAAAGGCAAAGGCCCCACTATGTCAATTCCCCATTGGGCAAAAGGCCAAGGGCTCTAGATGGGCATCAGCTCCTGGGGCGGTTGCCTTGGGATGTTTGAAAACCTCTGGCACTTGTCACACTTCCTCACAAAATCTTGGGCATCCATTTCCATCGTGGGCCAGTAATAGGCTGCCCGAAGGATCTTCTTGGCAAGAGCTTTCCCTCCTGAGTGGTTGCCGCAAACCCCTTCGTGCACTTCTCTCAAAATATAATTAGCGTCTGTTTTTCCTGCACACCTTAGCCAGAGTAGGGTGTGTCCCCTTTTATACAGAAAGTCGTTGATAAGGGCGTACCTGCTAGCTCTGTACTAGATCCTTCTTGCCTCAACTTTGTCCACTAGTAAGGATTCACGCTCCAAGTAGTTTCTGATTGGTGTTGCCCACTCCATTTCTTGTTCTACCTGGAGTATTTCTAGGTTCTGAATGCTTGGCGAATCTAGCACTTCCATGGGGATTCCAGGGTCATGCTCTTGAGACGAGGCTATCATGACCAGTCCATCTATCTCCTCATTTTGCAATCTTGGTACACTTTCTAGTAGTATTTTGGGGGATTTTTTGGCCAGGCTTTTGGCCATTTCATAGTACTCTTGCATCTTTTCTCCCCTGGCCTCATATTTGCCTTGGACCTGTTCTACCACAAGTTGAGAGTCGTTGCGCACCAGGATATGCTCTACCCCCATTCGTCGAGCCATTCGGAGGCCAGCTATCAAGGCTTCGTATTCAGCCTCGTTGTTGGAGGCGGGAAATTTGAACTTGACAGCATATTCAAGTTTGTGCCCTTCGGGTGTGACAATGACGACCCCGACCCCACTTGCTCTTTCAGTGAAAGAGCCGTCAACATTGAGCACCCATTGGGGCTCCAGGGTGTTATCAATTGGGTTGGTTGTTGGGTGTCTGAATTCAGCGATGAAGTTTACTATAGCCTGCCCCTTAATCGCCAGTCTTGGTCTGCACTGGATCTCGAATTGGCTAAGTTCTATGGACCATTTGACAAGTCTGCTAGAGGTCGATCTTTTACAATGGCTGGTCTGTCAAGACAATTACGGTGTGGGCCTGAAAGTATGGCCTCAACCTCTGTGCTGAAGTTACAAGGGCGAGGGCCAGCAGCTCTATTTTGGGGTATCACTCCTCGGCGCCCCTCAAGGCCCTACTTGTGTAATAGACAGGCTTTTAGACTCGTTCCTCTTACCTAACCACGGCTGAGTTCACTGTTGTGTTTGACATGGCGAGGTAAAGATAGAGTTCTTCACCTTCCACAGTCCGGCTTAGTAACGGTGCTGAACTTAGATATCCTTTAAGTTGCTGGAAAGCCTATTCACATTCGGGGGTCCACTCGAAAGCTTTACGCAGAATTTTAAAGAAAGGAAGGCACTTATCTGTTGATCTGGAGATGAATCTGTTTAGTGCTGCCACTCTGCCTGCCAGTCTTTGGACTTCTTTGGTGGATGTTAGGGACTGCATATCGAGTACTGCCCTGACTTTTTTGGGGTTAGCCTCTATCCTCTTGTTAGAAACCATGAACCCCAAGAATTTGCCAGATGCTACTCCAAAGGCATATTTGGCAAGGTTAAGCTTCATCTTATAGGTCCGTAAGTTCTTGAACGTCTCTTCCAGATCTATTAGGTGATTGGTGGCTTGTTTGCTTTTTACCAGCATGTCATCGACGTAGACTTCTATGTTTCTTCCAATCTGATTGCTGAACAAGCGATTGACAAGCCTCTGGTAAGTTACTCCTGCGTTCTTCAAGTTGAAAGGCATTACTTTGTAGTAGTACAGACCTCTGTCTGTCACAAACGCCGTGTGCTCCTGGTCGTGCTCTACCATCTTTATCTGGTCGTAACCTGATAAAGCATCCATGAAGGCTAGCATCTCGTACCCTACTGTTGAATCCACCAGTTGGTCTATTATGGGTAAGGGGAAGCTATCCTTCGGACATGCCCTTTTCAGATTTGTGAAGTCCATGCCCTTTTCAGATTTCTGCCCAAAATGATGTTGTATGCTAAAGGGCAATCCACTACTAAGAATGTTACCATCTTGGTAGCTTGTTGGGGTGCAGTTCCTCGCGTTACTAGTAGGGCTATGGAGCTCAAAGGTGTAACTCTATCGCCACTGAAGCCGACCAGGGGGAAATTGACTGGTTGTAACTTTTTCCTGCCGACCTTTAACTGCTCGAAGGCCTTTAGGAAGAGAATATATGTCGAGCTGTCACTATCTACCAGGACCCTCCGAATCAAGAAATTGGACACCACTGTTGATATGACCAAGGGGTCATCGTGAGGTTGACATATAGCCTAAGCCTCTTCATCTGTGAATGTGATAGGGTCATGCTTTGCCCTGGATTTCTTGGCTGATTGATCTATGGACATGACTTCCCTCTGGCTCTGGGCCTCCCTAGTATGTCTTTTCCTGGCGGATGAGGATTCACCACCACCTGCGAACCCTCCAAAGATGACCCTTATTTCTCCCATGGGCTGCTGATTTTGCCTTTCCCTCTCAAGGCTTCTTCGTTCGGGCTTGCCTTGGGGGCTAGTCTAGCCTATCGTCACGCCTCCCCCCTGCTATGTACCTGCCTAATCTCCCTTGCTTGATTGGGTTCTCAACCTGCTGCTTGAGGTCATAACAGCCCTCCGTATGGTGGCCATGGTCTTGGTGAAATCGGCACCACTTGTTAGTTGGCCTTTTCTGTTGGGAGGACCTCATCCGTCCTGGCCATTTTAGCGCAAGATCCCCTTTGATCTCATAAAGTACTTGATCTAAAGGAGTGTTTAAGGGGGTAAAAGGCTGGCTGTATCTGGCCAGCTTGAGCCTATCACCCTATGCTCTGTGCTTCTGCTCAGCCATTCTAGGGGCTTTCACTACCCTGTTATCCTTATTCTCCTTAACCGTCTTTTTCTTATCCTGGCTTGGAGTGGCACTCTCCGGGTCTTCCCTGGCCTTGAGAGTGTCCTCTGCGTTCATGTATTTTTGTGCTTGGAGCATCAGCACAGCCATGGTCTTAGGCGCCTCCTTGGCCAAGGAAAACAGGAACTTGAGTGTTTTGACACCTGCAATGAACGCCGCTACTGCCACCTTCTGATACAAGTCATCCACGTACAGAGTCTCCTAGTTGAAACGAGTGACAAACTCATGCGGGGTTTCCTTCTCGCGTTGCTTAATATTGAACAAGGAAGTGGAGGGCCTCCTCTGCCTCTACCCTTAGATATAGTGGCTGATGAACAACCTGCTCAAGTCCACGAACTTGTCAATCATCCAAGGGGAAAGCCTGTGGAACCAGATCCGGATTGGGCCTTTAAGGGTGGTAGGGAATGCCCTGCACATAATTTCGTCAGGGACCACCTAGAGGTCCATCAGGGCTTTATATGTCTCCAGGTGGTCTAGGGGGTCCTTTGTGCCATCAAAGGACTCCAATGTGGGCATCTTGAACTTCGGGGGTAAGGGCATCCTCATTACTCCTAGCGTGAAAGGCGTGTCTATCATATTCACCAGCTCTTTTACCATGCTAAGGCCTTTCTCTTTTACCGCGGCAATCACACCAGCCAGTTTAGCCTGCATTTCCTTCAACTACTCGTGCCACACTGGGCGAGTTTCACTCGTGTGCTTCGGAAGCACCACAGTAGCCACCTTGAATTGGGTGATGTGGCTCTAGGCTTCGTCGGCGTGGGTTCCGGCCCCCTCTGGGGGGAGGATTTTCCCCAGGAAACATTGGGTCCTTCGCCCCCTTGCCGGCGTTGCCCTCTCAGTTCCTTGCCGCCGGCTGGTTTGCAGGCATCGGTGGGTCCTCCAGCAGTGGAAGATCCACCACTGTCGATGCCACTGGTGGCGGGGGCAATCTCCTCTGCAGCTCCTGATTCTGAGCCTAGAGCTGGTTCATGGATGCCATCATTTCAATGATCTGCTGCTCTAAGGCAGCGATCCTTGGAGTACTCTGTTCCTCCATTGCTTCGTCTAGCCTGATTGATGTAGCACCGGATCGGGTCAAGACCATGAAACAACTAAAATGTCGTTCCCATAGACGGCGCCAACTGATGATGCAGTGAATTTGTACGTCATTCCCAACCACTGATGCGAATGATAGAGGAGATGGATCCTCCTACTTGGGACACTAGTGTGGTGCTTGCCAATAACACTCCGAGGCCAAAGTTAGGCTAGAGAGAAATGGGCAGAGTAACAATGCTCAAGGGTTGATGTGTCTTGTACCTCTCTTGGAGATGCTGACTGCCCCTTTTTATTGGAGTATTGGCTCGGATCGTGGGCACCTTCATAAGAGAGCCAATCGTGCCCTCAAATTATGCATCCAAAATCGTGGGGATGTATCGTGCCTTGATATTAGACTCCAAGGACCATGTCCTCCAGTTATGGGGGAGCCGTCCCAATCATGAGATCGTGGGAGCTGATCATTAGGCGAGAATCTCGAGGTGTCTTAATGGCAGCGCCAGGTGTACTGTTGGAGCTCTGCCCTTCCCGATCCGTTACAGGCTTGGTTTGGGAGGGGGTTCGGGAGTCCTAGCCTGGTGACGTAGCCCAAGCTCGTGCAGTCTGTCCATCGAAGGGGCAGACCGGCTAGACTTGTCGTATTATCCCTTGTGGTCTTTGTCTTTGTTTTATGGACGGTCTTATGGCCTTATTCATGTAGTGATAAAGAATTTGAGATGTGACTTGCCATTAAGAGGTGAGAGTTGCGGAGAAAGCTAGATTTTTTGCCATGTCTCCTTGTCAATAGGGGGATGTTGAAGAGGCAAGCAGAGGCTTGGTTAAGTGGAAGAAGATCAAAGCGATGGGAAAGAGAATTATAGCTTCAGGGAGGTCGAGATCTTTCACATGTGGTAGGTTTATCCCTTGCAAGGGTCAAGGAAATATGGCTCCAGTAGGGGATAGCTTGGAGAGGGGTTGGTTGGAAGAAAAGTGGATGATCAGGGTATAGTTTCTGATGGTGATGTGAAGATGAAGGAAGATATATAGTTTATCTTCTAAGTTTGGGTGATGGGAAAAGGGTAGAGTTTCCATGGGGATTTAAAAATGAAGGATGATGGGTTATTTTCCAAATTTGGGTTAGGAAAAGGGTTAAAGGTCTAAGTAAATTTATGGAATTCCGTGTGAAGGATTTGATAATGATTCTTCGAGGCTGTCATCTTTTATTGGAGCCAATAAGAGGCCAAAGATGGACGATAACTCTGCTAGGAGGAGTGGCGGAAGCAAAGCTCTAGGAGTGGAAGGGAGTTGAAGAACTTGGTTAGGCCAATCAACTTTTTTGTTCCTTTTATGGTCTTTTGGGTCTCCATGGAGGCTTGAGTGGTTGTACTATTCTTTGCTTCTGTTGCTTTGCGTTGGTGATGCCCCCTTGGCACTTTTTTTTTTATATTTTAATTTACTTCACTTATCAACCCAAAAAAAAGGTCTGTTTCCATGCTAATTGTTATAAGTTAAAGCATTGTTAATCCTTTCTGTAATAAGTTATTACTGTTGTTGAATTGGTGTGGTTCTCGTTTCACTTTTATTCATTCGACACATTGAGATTTAATAGATGTTTCTCTATACTTACTTCGGTACTCTACTTATCAAAAAAACTACTTAATTGGATACTTTGCGTTTGGGTATATCTTCTTTTTGTACCGATTGATATGTTATAAGGTGTAATACTGCTTAATTCTTCTATCATATTTGGGTTACAAATTATTATGTTGCAAATTGTTTTTAATTCTTCTGAAAGTATATTGTGTGTATATTTTGCATCACATATTGCTTGAATTTTCTTTTCCAACTTATTACCTTTGTAAACTTCTTCGTATGTAACATGTTCAATTATTGAATTTGTTGGTCACTTTACATCCATGTTTGGAAAGTGACCAACAAAATTGAAAATAATTCTTCTGAGAGATCTTAGGAGACTATGATAATTACATCCATGTTTGGTGGTCACAAAATTGAAAATATATGTGGTGTAGCTTTGCAGTTACATCTTTTGTGAATTACAAGAATGACAATACATGTTTGGAATGCCATAACCAATTTAAAGAAGAACTTGAATGACACATGAGTGACTAAAACACTGGAAAAAGAACTCTAGTGTGTTTCTTTACTTTGATGACCTGAGTAACATGGATGAAATTGATGTACCAATGTCAATGAAGTTAGCAGTTAAATAATAAAAGAGTTCATTGTAGAATTATAAGGGGAGTGGACAATAGTAAGGTGACAACCAAGAGAACCATAGCAATATTTTCCTAAGCGTCCTGTGGTTACTTTTATGACTCTGTTTGCACCTAACCCAGTGCGAGATCATTCAACTTATTCAAGCAACTAAATGCATAAACAACGATAAGGAAAGTCATACTGAGTAAGAATGCATATACCATTTTGCTGGTTTCATTGCGAGGAACCACTGACAATACCGATCCCTTGATTAATTATTTTTACTTGTTTTTTGAATTGTTTTTAGCATCTTTATCATGCAAATATGAACCAAAATGGTGTCACCAAGTCAGCTAATATGTTATTATTATAGCTCACCGGAAGCCCCTTCTGCCTTAACTAAACTAATAATATTAATAGTTTGTCTGTTGTGGTTTGCTCATGAGACTTTGCAGTATTATGTGTCATTATTTGATTACCGATACGAAGTATATACTAGTTCTTATGCTGTTCCAGGAGAGGGTGAGTTTCGTAATCTTGAGACTAGGTTAAGAGCTGAAATGACCTAAATGACTTAATTACCTCTAGTTGGATACATTATTTACTATTATATACTATATTACATTGTGATATATTAAAATATTGTAATATTATGCATTAAAAAATTATATTATATTAGTATTATATATGACTATTATATATTATATTCCATTATAATACATTAAAATACAGTAATACTAAATTATATATTAGTAAATTTGTGTGCCATATATTATATATTATACTACAGTGTAGTACATTAAAATATATAAAATTAGAAAATATAAATTAATATAAAATTATAAACGTATCAAATTTTGTAATGTACTGATATATAATAATATAATATATATATAATATACTATTATGTTATAATATATAATATACTATAATTAGTATAATATCGTATTGTATAATAAATCAATATATATTAATTGAGTATAAATTACTTTTCTAATTTAGTAAGGGATAAATAGTTTTTTTTTTCACAGCTTTAATAGGATTAATCTCAACTTTTATTCCATGTATAAACAAAAATGAGATTTAGGAATAGTTTGGAGCTACGAGTCCTATGATTACTTAGTCATTAGACTCTTAGTCTCAAGACTCTTTAGCTTGTCCAAAAATCAAACATGCCAATATATAGGATCTAAGGTAAATTTTCAAAAATTTAAAGGGCCCATGGCCCCTCCCGCCCCTTTTTGGTCCTTTTGTGCCCGTGTGCTTTGCCCTCCTTTGCAACCCATCTCTTGATGTTGTTTGGCCCGTGATATTGCTAAGCCTTCCTTTGCAGGTTTACAGCTCATTTCAAACTTACATAGCAACACGAACATATAATATTGCTCAGTGCAGTGCAAGAGGTTCTCATAATTATGAGATGAAACTCGATTATGAGCTGTAAGGTATAGTGTTTTAAGTACTTATTTTATTATTACTATTATTTAAATATGACAAATATAAATAAGAATAAGGACAATATTGGTGTAAGGTAAAAAACTAAAATAAGAGAATATTAATTGAAATTTAGTGAGATGTTTAAAATGCACCTAAGTGCCCCTTCAAAAAAAATATATATATTATCATAAAAGTTTACATTCTAATATTTAAAGGCTGCATTAATATTAGTGAAGACTTATAGTTTTAAAAAGTCTTGATTCTACAACATAACACAAAATTATTTAATATAGTACCAGAACTTGTGTTTTCCATCTGGGGTTGGGCTAGTACTTCTAATTGGGCCATCTCTCAGGTCGTGGATCATTCAGCTCGAGCCCGACATAGTAGGGCTCTGTACATCTATTCTAATATATAATGACAATACTCTAGAAGTTGCGTATTTCTTTTACTTGTCAAAATTATCCTTAAAATTTCTAAAATTTGCATATTTATTTTAATTTATAAATTGAAATAATTAAGGGTAATTTTAACTATTTAAATTCCTTTTTGCAATTGAATGTCTTCCCTCGCGTATCTGTAACTGCTGCAAAAGAGTTGCACACGCGTCATGTGTGCCATATCTTCTAGTATATATAAATATAATAATTTGTTTTAATTCACCTTGGATGCTGCTTATCTTATTCACTTTTAAAAAATATCCTGAAAATTTTTGAATATTACATATTTGCCTCACTTTATAAATTTCAACAAGTGTAATTTTGACCATTCAAAGTGCTTCTGAATTTGAATATTAGTTTTTCTCATCTCTCGTCTCTATAAGTGTTGCAAGTAGGAGAGTTGCTCTACCTTCCAGTAATATATTAAATAGGGTGCTTTGCGGCTCTGTGTAATTCCATGTTACACACAGAGGTCGGCAAAACCTTAGATATATATACACATATCACCACATATCCGCATCTACATTTGCTTGACTTGAGTTGGGGGTTTTAGAATCTAAAGTCAATTACCAAAAGGACTCTGACGCTTTCAAATTCATGGGGAGGATAAAGTTTAAAGTTACCCACAAACACAGGAAAAACAAGGTGACTCCCAAAATTTTTTTTTTTTTTTTTGGGCTATTGTTGCAAGTGTTTGAATTTTTTGAGTTCTAGTTCTAAGCATGTTATTTATTTTATATTCTTCACGGCTCTTTGTTTTAGTGGGATGTATATGTTTATGTTTTTTTATGATGATGAATGGCCTTTCCAGCTCTGCTAAAACTTTTTATGTCATGTAATTTACTTCTAATTGTAGTATTTGAAGAAAATAAGTTTGGTGTTTTTGCTAAAGCGTGTTTTTCTATGTCGTTTCTCTAATCTCTTGTGACTTGCTATATAGCGTTACACGACGTTAATGAAGGATTTTTAAATTATTGAATTTCATGATGGACAGTCTTAAGATCTTTATCTCATATGAAGTTAATTGAGGTGATTTTATATTTCAATTTTATTTTTTTTGCAAACCATTGTGTTGATTGATTTATGTTCATTATTGGCGATGAAACAAGGGCGATGATTCTGTTTTGGAGGATCAGATTAGCAACTTCCCGGATGAAATTCTTGCATCTGTATTGTCTCGATTGCCACTGAGGGACGCAGTACGCACCAGCATCCTTTCTACCAAATGGAGGAGCCTCTGGACGCTGATCAGCTTTCTCAAGTTTGATCGCTTGAAATCCTATGAGAGAATAAGTTGGAAACCGGAGTTTCATAACACTCAGAAGCATAATTTTGTCAATTGGGTTAATGAAATTTTGGAATTGCATGATGCCGGTACTATAGAAGAATTTAAAGTTTGTTATGTTTTGGATAAACGATCCAAGTATGACATTGATGAGTGGATCAAGTTTGCTTCGTCACGGAGAGTTCAGAGGCTTGAGTTGGACTTGTCAAGGGATGTTGACATTGAGAGGTATATACTTTTCCTAGAGAGCTATTTGACAACAGCAAAGGGACTTGTTTGAGTCCAAGGTTTGGCACCATGGCCCATCGTACATTAGTTGGCCTGAAATGCCTTAAATCACAATGTTTAAAGTATGTGCAAGTTGGTGATGAAGTTGTTGAGTTCCTTCTGTCCAACTGCCCAGTGCTTGAACGATTATCTATCCGTAGCTCTTTATCTTTGGTTAATCTAAAACTTACTGGCCAACTCTGTGTGTTGAAGTACTTGGAGATATTGAATTGTTGCTACATCAAATCCATCGAGATATCTGACGTAAATCTTGTTTCCTTTAAGTACCATGGATGAAAGATAAAGTTGCTTCTCGAGAATGTGCCCTCACTTGATGTATCCGTTAGAGGGTACATTGATAGCTCCTATTTTGGTTTTTTGTTGAATGAATTTTTTGCTAAGATTTCATGCTGCCTCAAGACCCTTTGACTCGCTCCCGCCACGCTGACTGCGATGGAAGTGCTTGTAGTTTAAGTTGGTATATTCCCACTATCGTGTTCTCCCATGAGACTTGTGCCAATCTAGCAATCGAAATGAGTAGAGTTTAGAAACCTATGCAAATTGCAATCGCAAACCAAGAGTGGAATCGATATCTATGGTAACTAAAATTTGACCGAAAATCTTTTGGTGTTTGAAGAGTTGTTTTGCTAATAATTAGGCAAACGATTGAATTGAAATTAAACTCAACAACTTGATTCTAGCTAAAGTAATTTAACAATTATGAAAAATCAACTACAACAACCACAATTATGACTAAATTAACTCTTGATTTAACCGAAATTCCAAATGAACACAAGGATTTAACTTGATTAAAAAGGGGGTTTGGGTTCAAATGTTCCAATCTACCAATTCTAGCACGGAATTTGAAAGGGAGAGTTTGGGTTAACTCAAATCAAGGACCATCCAAAGGCCCTTGATTCGGAAAGTTTAGCTTTAAAAACTTATGAATCTCTAATTATTTTGGAATTAAGTTTTATCACCATTCATGGGTTCTTTAGAAATAAATCACATGTTACTAACTATGATTATAGATCTAAGATTTCTGCAACAATTAATTTCAATATAATTAGAGAAAAATATTCAAAATAGATATTTAACAAGATTTAGGACTCCCCTTTCATTTTCTATGCCTTCCTTGGTAGATCATCACATTTGTTCCCAAACAATGAGCTTAGCTTGAAGATTCTAGGGTTAAAAGCTTTCCAAAGTGTGGAAACAACATCTTGACTTCAAATCAAAAGTGTATATATATATTGAATTATGAAAAATGTGAAAGATTACACTTAAACAATACTAAGAATCTATCTAAACCCTTCCCAAAGTCCTAAATACAACAATGTAAAATAAATCTAAGCAAAATGCATGTTTTTTTCCCTATTCTCCCTCTCTGCCCATAGCTGAAACCCTAAAAATTAACATATCATCATTTTTTCTTCGACTGCTAGGTTGTAGGGTAAATCTGCGCTCACCGTTCGAAGTATGTCTTAAGGCCATCTGAATGGCGTCCGGATGCACCATTCGGACGGTGGAGTAACCGTTCAGATAGTCTTTAGACGGAAAATCTCAGCTCTATATTTCTTCGAATAGAAAAAGACGACTCTATGATAGCTTAGAACGGGAAAAATGGACTCTGGAACGGCTTTGAACGCGAAATATCGACTCTGGAACTCCAATCTCCGTCGTAACGTTCGAACGGTAATTCGTCCGTCCGAATGGACCTTCCAAATGGTCTAACCGTCCGAACGGTTATTTATCCATCCGAACGCACCGTCCGAACGGTTGGAACCGTCTGAACGGTTCGTCTGGACGGACTTCTTCTCTTTAGGCCATTTTCACTATTTTATCACCAAAAACCTATAATACACATAGAAAATCACTTTAAACCAATTTATTGCTAAAAACTTATTCTAATACACGTATAGAGGCAAACAAACACTTAATTAGGGGATAAAGATTACGCTTTTAAAGTGGAATCAACACCCCCTAATTTAGTTTTTGCTAGTCCTTTGAAAAAAATGTATTATAGAAAGGAAATAAATAAAGACGATAAAAGAAACAAAATATGCACAACCCACTCAAGATATCGATGGATGCATCTCAAACCTCAAACACATGTAGAAGATTATGCAAAAATTCATACACTAGAGAAGTTTGTGCGCATGTGCTTGATAAGCCAATGCTAAGCAACATATAAGGAACTCAATTATGCACTTCCGAACTGTAAAGTTTTGATCTAATCCTCACCGGGCATACACTCAGAATGACAGACCCACATGGTTCACATAATGATATGTTCAACAATGGAGTAAATGTACAAGGCAAAACAAATGAACATATCCAAAACAAAGAACCGGACAACATGTATGTGTATCGCCTTTAGCATGAATTCATGAAAGAATGTTCATAGATGCTCAATGATTCAAAGAATTGACAAGATAAAACTTTTACTCTAATGAAAATTATAATGAAGCATCTTTAGATCGATTAAGTGATTTGGAAGGCGAAGAGGTAAAGTACGAATGATGAAAGGTAAGTACAAAACACATCACGTGTCAATGAGGAGATGAAAAGATATCATGTTCAACTCCTCTCTTGTTATGTACCCAAAGATTCGAACAATAGACATTTTCAATTTTTAAAACTCCTTCTCTTTTTTTTTTTTTATCATATACCCACATCTTTTTTTCTTTTCTCTTACTCTTCTTCTTCTCTTTTTTTTTTTTTTTTGTCTATCTATATCTACATTTCCCCAACATAGTATAGAAAGGGTTCTGAAGTACAAAAAATATCAATGATATCTCTCGAGGAAGAAGTTGGTGATAAATGAAATGATAAATGGGTTATATGGTGAAATAAAAATTATAATGGCTATCAAGAAGGATATGGGCATAGAATTACATAAAGATACCAAATTATAATATTCCATAGAGTAAAAGTATCAATGTCAAGATCAGAACTCATCTTATGAACCAAATGCAAGCATAAAGAAGTTATTCAAGAGAAATGAGGGTGAAAGATCAATCATCGAGTAAATGTAGACTCTCAAAAAAACGGTAAACGCTCTAAAGCTCACAAGGTGATAATCTCCACTAAGTATGGACGAAAATGCAAAGTAGAGTAATAAAAATATGTTGCAAAGCATAACTCATGTGAAAAGAGTATAACTTTCTACCAATGCATGAATCAAGCACTTTCTATGGAGTCAAAAGTAAGACAACGAGTCCATCTCAATCTAAGTTGGGTCTTAATGTCAAAAACAGTGTTATAGTGCATAAAAAATGAGGAGTCAACGCATCTATCGCAAAAGCTAGCAAAACATACATAATAAGAGATGTAATTAGATGTGTGAGAGAAATGTAGACTGATACTGATACCATACAATACCAAAATCCCCATCAAAATGGTATAGGCGAGTACATAAACCAAAATCTGAGAACACATGTAGCTAAACAATCCAAAAATACAAGAAAGATAACAAGGGGAGACAAAAAAAATGATGTACAGTGAAGAAAACTCAAAACATAATCTACTATATCAAAACAATATACTCTATGTCAAAACAATATACAAAACATGATGCAATGATATGCTATGTGTGTACAAAAGGCATCACAATCCTAGACTCTAATCAATCATCTCCATCATCATCTGGAGGAGGCGCAACAACTGACCTAAGGGCCCGGACCTCAACGAATAACTCCTCTATGATCCTGGTCTGCCCTCGGGTCTGACCCTGAAGTGCTGTAATCTGCTCAAATTAGGCTCAGATCTGGCCCTCAAGTGTAGCAAAATGAGCTGTGTGGGCAGTCTTCAGCCTAGCAATGTCGGCAGACTGCTGTGCTGATCCAGCAGCTAACATATTTAAGGTCTGCCTCATTTGCTTAAGCATTTGCAATGCCGGATCGGGCATCGGCGGTGTCTGAAAGTGCTGCTGCTGATGAATATTTGGGTCGTACTAGTCCGGGTCAGCAAGATCCGGCTCAGCAAGGCCCAACTGCTGCTGTTGTGGTTGTGGCTGGAACTGCTCCTGCTGCTGCTGTAGTCTGCGAGATCTTAATCCCCACTAGTTAGTGGATCTACCAATGGCCTCCCTCGACTGCGAGAGACGAGGAAGTCCAATAGCAGGGGCCCCGAATGGAGTCTCGATCACCTGCGTCAAAAGAACCGCGAATGGGATAGATCCCTAAGCACGTAGGTGCAAGACCTCTTCCGCTAGGGCCCTAAACTGAAATAACGGGAGATCTATGGTCCTACCCGTCCCAATGGCCCACAAAAGACTCGCCCTACCCCTCTTAATCTCAGAATGTCTAGCAATGGGGTAAACTGACTGACAGTAAAAAATGTATAAGGGGGCATAACCCAGGAGCAACGAGCTAACCGCCACTTGCTGACGCATACCCTAATCAATGCCTAGGAGGCAAATCTCATCGGAAATGACCCTGAAGTCATCCGGGGCTCCCCTAGTTGGGAAACCATACTGAAGGTCTGCCACCCTAGGAAGTCTATACAACTCCGCAAAGGTGCCGGGGGTGATTCCAATGTCATGCCCCCTAACCCAAGACATAATCTGCTCGTGTCCTGGAGTAATACAACAGGCTGACATGTTCAAGCCATAAACTCAGCGAGCAAGGTAAATATGGCCTCTCCCTCGAAGGTAGTGAGAGGGACCCAACCCCAGGCCACAAAGATCTGTGCCCACAAAAACTCGGGGTCCCTAAACTAATCTAAGTCCTTCTGGCGCTCAAGTACTATATAGGGTCTGTAGAAAGTAAACAAAGAAAGGGCACTGGAATACCTAGGGAAGCGTGAAATCAATGGTGTAGGAGTCAAAGGCACGTGCTCGGGCTCCGACAGGGCTCCGCTGTCGTCCAGAAGCTCTTAAAACTCTCAAAAACTCCCTGTATAGCGTCTGTAGTGAGTCTGAACTCAATACGGACGCTCCCTATTTATAGGAGAGGCCATGCGTTCGACGCACGTCCGAAGTGCGTTCAGACGCACCGTCCGAATGGTCAAGAAGCGTCCGAACGGTTAAAAGGGCATCAGAACGGTGAAAATGGCGTTCGAACGGATCGATCGATGCGCGGCTGGAAGCCATCCGAACAGGAAATAATTGCACCACGGGCCGTTCGAATTCATCGTCCAAACAGTAAAGTATGCGTTCGGACGCACCGTCTGAACGGATAAATGAGTTCGGACGCACCGTCCGAACGGTAAATCACAAAAAAGTTTGAATTGACTCAGGAAAACCCAAAAAACTCAAAACACTATACAAAAACTAACTTAAACTTCAAAAAAACTGCAAATGAACAAAAGAAAACAAACCAAAATATACAAATTTACATAAAAACGAGCTCAAAACAAGCTCGCCCCACCCCCCACTTAAGAGGTTGCATTGTCCTCAAAGCAACAATAACACGAAAAAGACCGGGACAACAACCACGTCAGGGTGGGAGCTCATAAAGGACAATCATCAAGTCAAGATGGGTGGATCAATGAGATCCACACAATCTACCTCGCCTCGGAAGGGCTCGAAGTAGGGCTTTAACCTTTGCCCATTGACCTTAAAAGGTGTGTCATTCGTAAAATTTTGCACCTCAATAGCACCATAGGGAAAGATTTCCCTAATTTGGTAGGGGCCAAACCGTTTACTCCTCAACTTTCCCGGAAAGAGATGCAACCGAGAATTGTAGAGGAGAACTTTTTGACCAACATGAAAAGATTTGCGATGAATGTGTTGGTCATGATGGACTTTCATTTTAGCCTTTGAAATTTTTGCATTTTCATACGCATCATTTCGTATTTCATCTAGCTCATTCAATTGTAGCTTCCGGTGGTCGCCGGTTTCACCTAACCCCTCATTATATTGTCGAATAGCCCAATATGCCTTATGTTCAACCTCAACTGGGAGGTGACATGCTTTTTCATACACAAGACGGTATGGGGAGGCACTTAGAATGGTTTTGTAAGCCGTTCGATAGGCCCACAATGCATCAATTAAGCGCAAAGACCAATCATTTCGAGACAGATTAACCATCTTTTCCAAGATTGTCTTTATTTCACGGTTAGCTAATTCGACTTGACCTTGTATTTGGGGATGGTATGGCAAACCAACCTTGTGAATAATGTCGTACTTTCTTATGAGTATCCCTAATGGCTTATTACAAAAATGGGAGCCACCATCACTTATGATGGCCCGAGGCATACCGAACCGTGAAAAAATATATTCTTTAAAAATTTTGACCACAACTTGGTGGTCATTGGTTCATGCCGATATTGCCTCTACCCATTTGGAAACATAATCAATGGCCACTAAGATATAAAGATACCCAAAAGAACTAGGAAATGGACCCATGAAGTCTATGCCCCAACAATCAAAAACCTCCAAAACAAGGATAGGGTTAAGGGGCATCATGTGTTTCCTAGTAAGGCTCCCTAGCCTTTGACATCTATCACATGCCACACAAAATGAATGCACATCTTTAAACATAGTCGGCCAATAGAGTCCACTTTGTAAAATTTTTACCACTGTTTTCTTCGACGAGAAATGGCCCCCACATGCATGAGAGTGACAAAATTTCATTACACTTTCAAATTCCTCATCCGGCACACATCGTCGTACCACTTGATCCAAGCAATATTTGAAAAAATAAGGCTTGTCCCAAAAAAATTGTATCACTAGCCTAAAGAATCGCATCTTGTCCACTGCGGACCAATGAGAAGGAATGACTTTTGTAGCCAAATAGTTGGCCACATCGGCGTACCATGGAGTTAAGGCTTGATTCGAGGGGTTGCAAGACATGAGTTGCTCATCGGGGAAGGTCTCACAAATAGGAGAGTCATCTTTGGTAGGGTGCTCAAAAGGGAGGCGGGATAAATGATCCGCGACAACGTTCTCCACCCCCTTCTTATCCCTAATTTCAAGTTCAAACTCTTGAAGAAGGAGAATCCACCTAATTAGTCGAGGCTTTGTGTCTTGCTTGGACAAGAGGTATTTAAGTGCAGTGTGTTCGGTGAAAACTATCACATGAGACCCCACTAAATAAGAGCAAAACTTGTCCGGAACAAACACAATAGCCAACAGTTCTTTCTCGGTGGTGGTATAATTTATTTGGGCCTCATTCAAAGTTTTGTTCGCATAATGGAGCACATGAGGTTTCTTCTCATTTCGTTGGCCTAACACGGCCCCCACAACAAAGTGACTAGAATCACACATTAATTCAAAGGGTAGGCTCTAATCTGGACGCCGGATTATGGGAGCCATAGTCAAATAATTTTTCAACTTATCAAAAGCTAGCTGACAAGATAGGGTCCACTCAAATGGAGCATCTTTTGCCAAGAGGGCACATAAGGGCCTAGAAATGGAACTAAATGCTTGAATGAAGCGTCAGTAAAAACCGGTATGCCCAAGAAAAGATCTCACATCTCTTATGTTCCTAGGGGCGGGTAGCTTTTGAATAAGCTCGACCTTGGCGGGATCTACCTCAATGCCCCTTTCGGAGATGATGTGGCCTAGAACTATACCATGTGTCACTATAAAGTGACACATCTCCCAATTCAACACTAGATTGCTCTCCTCACAACGGTTTAGTACCGACTCTAAGTTTTGAAGACATTGAGCAAAGTTGTCCCCATATACGAAAAAATCATCCATAAAGACCTTTAAAATTTGCTCTACCATATCACTAAAAATACTTATCATGCATCTCTGAAAAGTGGCGGGAGCATTGCATAACCCAAAGGGCAATCACTTGTAAGCAAATGTGCCAAAGGGGCATGTAAATGTGGTTTTATCTTGGTCTTCCATGGCGATTTCCAATTGATTATATCCAGAATACCCATCAAGGAAACAATAGTAAGCCTGTCCTGCTACCCGCTCCAAGACTTGGTCAAGGAAGGGAAGGGAAAAATGATCATTGATAGTTATGGCATTCAAGCAACGGTAGTCGATACACATACGCCACCCGGTTTGGATTCAGGTAGGTATTAATTCATTATTCTCGTTTGCAACTACCGTCACCCCGGACTTTTTGGGGACAACTTGGGTGGGACTCACCCATTTAGAGTCGGCAATTGGGTATATAATACCCGCATCAAGAAGTTTTTACACCTCACCCCTCACAACTTCTTTCATAGTTGGGTTCAATCACCGTTGCATTTGGCGCATCGGCTTAGCCCCTTCCTCAAAATATATGCGATGAGTGCATACAAGACGGCTAATGCCGTGCAAATCGGTGATTGTCTAACCTATGGCTTTCTTGTACTTCTTGAGCACCTTTAACAAGCTCCTTTCTTGAGCCTCCGTGAGTAATGAAGATATCACTACGGGATAAGATTTACCTTTACCCAAAAATACATATTTAAGGGTAGAAGGCAAAGGCTTCCTATCGAGCATAGGAGCCTCTAGTTCGGATGGTTGGGGCTTAGTAAGGTTAGGGGTCAAAAGTTCAAAAGTGGGGGTCCATTGACCCACCGCCATGATAGGACACACCTCTAGACCACTACCCTTATTAAAAACATCCCCCTCTTCCTCATCTCACAAGCAATCTAGACACTTACTAAATGTCAACATTATTTCCAAAGGGTCTTCTACCATTTGTCTCTCGAAGTGCTCTTGTACTATCGAGTCAATAAGATTCACCTCCCGGATGTCTCTAAATCCCCCAGTTATTTTCCTGCGTTAAACATGTTAAGTTCAACAGACATGTTTCCAAAGGACAACTTCAAGAGACCCCCTCACACATGGATAATGGCATCACATGTGGCTAGAAAGGGTCGGGCCAAAATGATAGGAATGTGATTCCAGGCATGGGCATCTACAACTGGGTGGGTGTCTAAGACCACAAAATCGGCCGGGTAATAAAACTTATCAACTTTCACTAAGACATCCTCAACTATTCCCTTAGGAGCTTTGATCGATCGGTCTGCTAACTGGAGTGTGATCCTCGTAGGTTTCAACTCACCTAATCCCAATTACTCGTACACCGAGTACGGCAATAGATTCACACTCGACCCCAAGTCTAGAAGGCACCCCTTTATTCTATGGTCTCCTATGACACAAGTCACGGTAGGATAACTAGGATCTTTGTACTTTGGTGGGGTTTTGACTTAGACCACGGAATGGACATCCTTACCTAGAAAGGTGTTCTCCCTCACATTTAATCTCCTCTTAACAGTACATAAATCCTTAAGGAATTTAGCATAAGAGGGCACTTGTTTAATGGCTTCAAGGAGTGGTAGATTTATTTTGACTTGCTTGAAAGTCTTATAAATCTCCGAACTTAATTGATTCTTGGGTTTAACTAACCGGTGAGGAAATGGAGCGTGAGCCAAGATTTCACGTTCCTCTCTCAAAACTTCCTCACCATTGGGCATGGACCCACTCAGCTCTTTCTTCTCACAATTCCCTGCCTCTTTCTTTTCCCTCTCATTTTTTTCTTTCTCACTCCCCTCCTCTTTCTCACTTGGCAGTCTCTCACCTTCTTTTTCTTTTCTAGGCTCTTCCTCATTAACGCCCAACCCTCCAACTACCTTAGACACTTCTACCCCACCCTTAGGGTCCCTAGGAAGGATAGTCTTATCAATAGCTTTACCACTCCTCAAAGTGGTGATGGCCAAAACATTCTCGTGGCTAATTGATGGTTGGGCCAAGGTTTCGGTGGAATGCACTTGCCTAGAAGGATTGGGTTGAGGTTGTGCAGGCAACTTACCCTTCTCAGTAAGGGTCAAAGCTTGAGTAAGAAGAGTCAATTGACTCTTGATGTCATCTAAAGTTTTGTCAACCCATGAATTTACCCCCCCTTGGGTTTGGATGAATTGTTGGAGAGTATCCTCCAACGGCTTTCGATGTGGAGGGTGGTATGAGTTGGGTTGAGCTTGAGGTGGAGGTTGGAATGGTTTCAATTGGGTTGGAAATGATGTGACCTGTGGAGGTTGGTAATGTTGTGGGTGTGATGGTGGAGGAGGTGCTTGATAAGATTGAGGGTTGTTATACCCTCCTTGATAAGCTTGGGGATTTGAAGTCCCCTCATTACACCATCCAAAGTTAGGATGATCCCTCCATCCCAGGTTGTAAGTATTGGAGTAGGGGTTTCCCCCACCTCAATTGTATTGCCCAATAGCATTGGCTTGGCCATGTAAGGCTTGGCCATGCAAGGCTTCCTTAATCCCCGAGATAACCGGGTATGACGCGGTGTCATGCTCTTTGGTCTCACAAACCACACAACACATTCCCTTAGGCTCTTCACTCCCCACCAAACTTACGTTCTTAAACTCTAGAGCCTCTAATTTTCTCGCCATGGTGGCAAGCCTAACATTCATATCATCAACCTTTTCAATTGATATTTCACCCCTTGTGTGTTTGGTCTACCTTCGGGATTTTGGGTCCCAGTGGTCGCCCAATCGCGAGCCAAATTAGCGAGATAATCAAAGTATTAATAAGCTTCGTGAGGTTGCTTATCCATAAATGTTGCCGCGCACATAGTCTCAATGAATTGCTTGAGTTGGGGCGTTAAAGAAGAGTAAAAGATGTTGATAATGTGCCATTCGGCAAAGCCATGGTGTGGGTAAGAAACTAAAAGCTCTTTAAACCGCTCCCAACACTGAAAAAATGATTCTCCCAACATTGGAGAAAATTGTGAGATTTGGCGTCTAAGCGCCTTCGTTCTATTTTTCTGAAATTTTTGTTTTCAAAAACTCTCCTTGAAGAGTTTGCCAAGAGTGGATAGAAAGTGGTCTCAAAGAATTGAACCACGTCTTGACGGTATCCTTTAAACAAAATGGAAAGATTTGAAGAAAAAAGATTTCCCGTGGACACGAGTTGTCCGTCACTAAGGAGCATGCATCCTCAAATTCCCTAATGAAGGCGTAAGGCCTTTCCGAATCAACTCCGTGGAATTGAGGAAGCAATTACATTATGCCCGGCCTTATGTTCAAAGCGGCATAGTGGGGTGGAATAACAAGGCAAGAACTTGGTGCTTGCCACGGTGGGTTCGAATTGGGGAGCCCCCATATCCCCATGGTTGCTCGCATTTTCCATGTTCTCACCCCCCAAACCATGGGTCGGATATAAAGGAGGTTGTTGTGGCAATCCACCCATCGATGGGTTTAGCAAAACATTTGGATTGGGTGGAGCAACATTAGGTAGCCTACCTTCATTGTTCATGTCATCCATGGAAGTTGCACCTAGGTCGACTACTAATGAAATTTCAGGAGAAAGTGTGTTAGCCGGTGATGGTGGGTCGACTCGTAAAAGGCGTCTATTGTCAATTCGTGCCCAATGGGACATGCAAATGAAATGCACAAATAGGATGCCTCAATCCTCGTCAACACATCATACACAAACAATATATATATGCCGGACAACGGCTTTTTCTCTTTAACAGACAATGGCTTTTCAACTCCAATCTCCCACTCCACGTGTTCAATTACCACCGATTAGCAAATAAAGTGCACACTATCCTAACTCCTCTAATGCACCTAACAATATGTAGTGCTACTATTTAATCAAACAAAAGAAACTATTGAAAAGAAAGAAATAAAAATCCTAACATGGTATCCACATTGAGTTTGAAGAAATTACCTCGGCCCGAAGCCGTAGATACTTCCCTCGTAGGTGGGTGATCAATTCCCACCTTGTTTTTACGATTTGCAATTTTTTCGTTTTCGCACTTTACTCGTTCCTTCAAGCCCCCAACAACGGCGCCAAAACTTGACTTGCTCCCGCCACGCTCACCGCGATGGAGGTGCTTGTAGTTTAAGTGGGGGTATTCCCACTATCGTGTTCTCTCATGAGACTTGTGCCAATCTAGCAATCGAAACGAGTAGAGTTTAAAAACCTATGCAAATTGCAATCGCAAACCAAGAGTGGAATCGATACCTACGGTAACTAAAATTTGACCGAAAATCTTTTGGTGTTTGAAGAGTTGTTTTGCTAATAACTAGGCAAATGATTGAATTGAAATTAAACCTAACAACTTGATTCTAGCTAAAGTAATTTGACAATTATGAAAAATCTACTGCAACAACCACAATTATGACTAAATTAACTCTTGATTTAACCGAAATTCCAAATGTTCCAATCTACCAATTCTAGCTCGAAATTTGAAAGGGGAAGTTTGGGTTAACTCAAATCAAGGACCGTCCAAAGGCCCTTGATTCGGAAAGTTTAGCTTTGAAAATTTATGAATCTCTAATTATTTTGGAATTAAGTTTTATCACCATTCATGGGTTCTTTAGAAATAAATCACATGTTACTAACTATGATTATAGATCTAAAATTTCTACAACAATTAATTCCAATATAATTAGAGAAAAATATGCAAAATAGATATTCAACAAGATTTAGGACTCCCCTTTCATTTTCTATGCCTTCCTTGGTAGATCTTCACATTTGTTCCCAAATAATGAGCTTAGCTTGAAGATTCCATGGTTGAAAGCTTTCCAAAGTGTAGAAACAACATCTTGACTTCAAATCAAAAGTGTATATATATATTGAACTATGGAAAATGTGAAAGATTACACTTAAACAATACTAAGAATCTATCTAAACCCTTCCCAAAGTCCTAAATACAATAATGTAAAATAAATCTAAGCAAAATACATGTTTTTCCCCTATTCTCCCTCTCTACCCACAGCTGAAACCCTAAAAATTAACATAACATCACTTTTTCTTTGACTGCTGGGTTGTAGGGAAAATCTGCGCTCACCGTCCGAAGTGCGTCTTAAGGCTGTCTAAATGACGTCCAGATGCACCATCCGGACGGTGGAGTAACCGTTCGGACGGTCTCCAGACGAAAAATCTTGGCTCTGCATTTCTTCGAATGGAAAAAGACGACTCTGTGATAGCTTAGAACGGGAAAAATGGACTCTGGAACGGCTTTGAACGGGAAACATCGACTCTGGAACACCGATCTCCGTCGTAACGTTCGAACGGTAATTCGCCCATCCAAACGGACTGTCCAAACGGTCTAACCGTCCGAACGGTCCGTCTGGATAGACTTCTTCTCTTTAGGCCATTTTCACCATTTTATCACCAAAAACCTACAACACACATAGAAAATCACTTTAAATCAATTTATTGCTAAAAACCTATTCTAATACCCATATAGAGGCTAACAAACACTTAATTAGGGGATAAAGATTACACTTTTAGAGTGGAATCACCCTTACATTGGACACTTTTTGTAGTTGGGTTAGTGTAAGATATATATTGTAATTGGCACAATCATGTGATAAAAAAATATTGTATTTATGTCCTTGTATGTCATATATGTTCAAACCAATGCTAAGGAGGGCTTCGACATCTATTCAAGGACAAAGGAGTTCAAAACTGGATAATGTTGTAGAGTTGACTACCTTCTTGCTAAGGTCTCGCCCCAGTGAGATTTGAAAAAATTGGGCAGTGACCGTCACTAAGGTCTCACCACCTTCTCGCCCCAACGAGACTTGAAGGTTCTGGACAGTTCATGTCCCCACCTTCTAGCTACCTTCTCACCCCAGCGAGATCGTGAAGGTTTTCTCGCTACCTTTTCGCCCCCACGAACTCCTGTATGTTTTTTTAGGAAACTACTACTATTTTGTTTCCAAATAGCTTTAATGCCTATATAAACTTCAAAGCTTTGACTTGTAGGGTTAACATACATATGAAAGATATTGAGAGCCTCCAAAGACAAACCCTAAATTCTTCTTAGCAAGTTGAAGAACTTCAAATCTTCATTGACATCAAAGTGTCTTGGTGGTGCATTAAGGTAAGGATTCACGGCATGGTATTCATCGTGGTTCAAGCACAGGAAAGCAGTTAATTGCGGGGTATGTAAGCAATGTTTGACTTCAACTTAGATTCATGGGATTCAAATTGATATAGGTGCAAGTGTTCTTGTAAATTGTTCAATTGTTGATAGTGCTTGGAACTTGGGCTGGACTAGGTCCCATGATTTTTTCTCAGTTTGGGTTTCCACGACAAAAATTGTGTGTCTATTGTGTGATTGCTTTACTTTACATGCATTTGATTTAATTAGAGTGTGATTGATTAGATTAGTTAATTGGTATCAATCAAGCACACCTTTAAGTGATTATAAATCCAAATAGATAGGAAATTTCAATTGGTCTCAGAGCAAGACATTCAAAACTAGTTTTCTTTTTTCAAAGAGTGAGGTCCTGATAATTTGATTACATGGATTTACTACACGAAGGCAACTTTACCAATAGACCTCCATTATTTGATAGAACCAACTATGCCTACTGGAAAGTTTGCATGAGAGCTTTTCTTAAATCTATAGATGAAAAAGTATGGCTGTCAGTTGCCATTGGCTGGAGTCCCCCCACAACTACAAGCACATCTACTTTTACCCCTACTGTTATCGTTGTTACAATTAAAGATGAAAAAGATTGGGGTACAGTTGATTACGCAAATAGCGGTGGGAACAGTAAGGGTCTCAATATTATCTTTAACGCTCTCTCACTTGATGAATTCAAATGTGTGTCAACGTGTGAGAATGCTAAAGAAGCATGAGATATACTTGAAGTTACACATGAGGGAACTACAGTTGTGAAAATTTCTAAACTTCAGTGACTAACAACAAACTTCGAGAACTTGAGAATGGAAGACAATGAGACCTTTCATCAATTTTATACAAAGTTAAGTGACATTGTCAACTCAAGTTTTAACCTTGGCAAAAGGATCTCTTCTTCAAAAATTGTTTGAAAAATTTTGAGATCTTTATTCGATAAATTCCAAGCCAAGATTACTGCTATAGAAGAAAGTAGAGACGTTGATTTTATTAGAATAGAGGAATTGGTCGGGTCCTTACAGATTTTCGAGACAAGTCTACATCAACCAAAGACTTCCCTAGATTAACTAATGAGAGTGTTTTCGAGAAAAGTCAATGATGAGTGAATTAACATGCTTTTCCCCTTTTATAATGAGAGTATTTGTGAACTTATTATTAACATGCTAGGGAGTTGTTTTTTTTTTTGGCCGTAGAAGAGAACATCATTTGATAATGGATGGGTCGAACCTATCTCGAGGACCTGATGTATACAAGTTAGAGTTAGATCCAAGGGCGAAGCCATGTGAGGCTCAGAGGGGTTACTTGTCCCCGTCAACCTTTTAGAAATTTTATTTTTACCTCTAATTTTAAGAAATTTTTTTAATTTGCCCCCCTTGAAAAATTGTAAGTGCCTCTACATTTTCAAAAAATATGCTTGGACCTATAATTTTAGAATATTTGTCAATTTCTCCCCTAAAAATTTGGAAGTGTTCTTGCATTTTCAAAAATTTTGTGTCAATTTCCCTTCTTTAAAAATTTATGAATGTCACCTTAAAATGTTAATTTGCTTTAAAAATTCTTTTTTGTATAAGCTTATATATAAATATATGGAAGTCAAGTAGCTCACTGTTGATAGTATATAAAAGGAAACTAGAATATTATGTTTAGTTATAGTTTTTTCTTATTTTTGGAAATAAAGGAACTTTTCATTTTTTTTCGTGTTCTCATAAACAAAAAATGGGACCATAAAAAATACCATTGCTTTTATTTATGCATGAAAATTATTCACAAAATTTAGAAAATAATTTTTTTGCTCCTCAAACTAGGGTGTATTAAAAAAATTATTGAAAACAAGTTTTGAAACTGATTTATCAAGTTTTGTATAAAAATTATGACTGTGTAGCATTTTGCTGAAAAAAAAAATTTCTTGTGAGTAAATGTTCCCCCCAACAGACTTTCTGGCTCCGCTACTAGTTAAATAGTTGGTGGAATGAGTCGGACCCATAACTTAAGGCATGGGTAAGTGCGACACTTTTAGCTGGACAACTTAGGCTAACCCCTCTTCAGGGTACGTACTAACTCTGGAGTTAACCGAAGTTTTTGGGTTGAAAAGTCTACAATAGCCTTAGAGAAAGGTTGCTATTTGTCGATTTCATGAAATAAATGCTGAGATTCTAGGGTGAAGACTCAAGTTAAATGGTGTTAACTGCACTCATTAAAAGTAACTTTATCACACTTGTCATGATAGACTTCCTAGCAACATTTTTAGAAGAGAGACTCGTTGGGGGATTGCAAATCGAAAATGCATTTTTGTTGCATTTTATCAATTTCTTTTTTTAAAATTTCCCTGTATTAGTATTTTTTACGGTACATGAATTTTTATTTTTCATTTTAATATAATGGAGGGGCCAAATAATTAGAAAAACTTTTTTAAAAATTTCCTTGTATTAGTATTTTTTATGGTACATGAATTTTTATTTTTTATTTTAATATATTGGAGGGGCCAAATAATTAGAAAAAAAGACAGAAAGCTGAGTCCATGACTTTATGCCACTGGTGGAGGCACCATTACCACTTGGCTAACTTCTCCTCTCCACTTACATGCACGTTACTCTCATACTTGTGAGTTGTGAGTGTATTAACCGAAGAGCAAATAGTTTGAGAATGTCATTAATATGTAGATAAGTTCATCAATTCGGATAAAAAAAGGCTTAAAAAACATCCCAAAAGAAACACATGGTTCTCTACTTTATATCTATACATCTACTATATCCATGGTTTACAATCTATTATAGTATTGTATATAGAATAGCAATATAAATCCAAAATTACAAAAGAAACACATAGTGCTCTACTTCATTAGGAATTATCTAGGGACGTCAGTGGCGGATCTACTTGACAACTTTTACTATTTTTCAAATTTGTGTGTTTATATTTATTTGACCCAAAGTAGTGAATATGGATGTGGATTTCCTCCAATATGAGTTGGAGAAATTCTCCTGCCTTGTATATGTGGCCGTGTACCATTTGGATATGTATTTATACTTATTTTTTTTTTATTTGAGTATCTTTTATAATATTTCACTTGGTTAGTGAAATATTTATATTTCTCACTCATGATTGTATGTAAATTTCACCATGAACAAAAATTGTAGATCTTGCCCCTGCATTACATCATCGTGCTAATGTGGGGTTATGTTGGAATCAAGTTGTGATACTTATTACCTTTTTCTCATGGCAGGAATTTTAAATTTAAAACCCTACCCTTTTTTCCCGTGAACTGGCTGTTCGGTTCAGCTTGCGCACACATTGACTAATTCTCAAACCTATATTGTCCCCCGTCCTACATAAACCGGGAAATTACCGTATCAAAAACCTAGATAATTTAAAACCATACTTGGGCTATGATAATGCGTACTAATTTCTCACATAATGGTGTCTCCCTCTAAAATAAAATACACACATAGCTTCACATACATAAACTGGCACACTATGTGAATATAGATATATGCATAATTATTATATATATGCATATATCTATATTCTCTCTGGGACTTTAAGAACTATTTTTTTTCACTAATCAAGTGTCTTGGCCAGCTTGCGTGTAGCTCAACTAATTTCAGGACCTATGCATTTTCCCCGTTCCACACAAATTGAGTAATAGTAGACCAAAGTCCCTGATAGTGGCCACAAAAAGAGACCTTAGATGGAGTAGATCCTCAGGCCCAGACGTTGACCATTAGGCCAACCCCTTAGGGTTAAAAAGGTTCATCAAGTTCGCCATGTGTATGTGCCACGAAGTGCAAAATATTGTCACCCTTAGATAATATAAAAAAATATATCAATTCAATTTAAGGACTTCTTAGAGCTTATGACTATATCAACATCTTCAACACCCATCCATGAATTTTTTATTTTGTTAATTATCATTTTTTGCAGTTCTACAAATAAAGAAAACATTTGAATTCAAGAAAATTTAGGCTTTTTGATAAACTTTGGCATATACATATGTATGATATAAGATGATGTAATTTGATTCCAGTTGGCCAATAATTGAACTAGTGACCTTGAGCCAATACTTTAGCTGGTTCGCTCGGTGTAGTTTCGAAAACATTGATACATTGGGCTGTGGGTCCCCAAACTTAACAGAAAAATGGAAGGAAAAAAAATAAGAAAAGGAAAAACGATAAAACGTTAGAGTTGAATAAAGGAGTAATTCTATACAATTAATAAATTCATGTAATATTTATGTATAGATTAATGTGGTTAAATGCGAGTCTTTCATTTAAAAAAAAAAACTATTATGATGGTTCTTAACTATAAAAGTCATGGGCACATTATGCTAGTGATATTTTATGCACAAATTTTCTAAAAGGATAGCATTGTCCTTGAATTGTAAGTCTATTACTTAAAAGTTAAAACAAAAACAAGAAAATACACCAGAAGTAATTTAAAGAGTTTAATTTTGGTGCACTGACATTGTAGAATTTGTTTACACATCAGGGCACTAGAATGTGACACGTGTCCATGAATTTTGCTTGTTTATGTTGTATTTAAATTTTAAAAGACACGTGTCAAACTCTGGTGCCTTGCTTGCATAAAAAATTCTACACTGTCAGTGTATCAAAACTAAAATCTAATTTAAATTGCAAAACCTCCAACCCACTCATCATTTGATGTTGTAGAACTGTCGCCCCATATCATTTTGATGCCAGATTATGCACACAAAAATTATGGAAGAATACCATGCATTTTTCAATTGAACATTTACTGTACATGTTACCGGACCATTATGGTTAATTGGGAGGATGAAGTTAGGCCAAACTAGTCTATTTCCTTATAAATACACCTCTTCCCCTCCACACAAACTCTCACATTTACCTGGGAAAGTGAAGCACTCAATTAAGTACTCTCTCTCTCTCTCTGAGTGTTGTGTGTGTTTCTCTCTCTAGAACACACATCTATCTTCTGTAACTACAAGATAATGGATCAAGGCAACCAGGAGACAGAGATGGAATGTGCTGCTAAGAGTCTTCTCAAACAACTAGATCAAATGTTGAAGGAAGCTGAGGAGAGAGTAGCTGCCGATGAAGAAAGCATTTCTAGCATTATACGGAGGATGGAAAGCAAAAACTACAAGCACATCGTGGTTTTTGACAAGGGTGAGATGAAGGCGGCAGTGCACTTTGCAACAACTACTAGATGGAGGGGAAAGTTGGTCATCGTAGCACTTGTGGACAATATCCCGCACATTCAAGCAATCGCAGAAGAAAATGCTGTGCACTTTAATCCCATTGTAGCACATACTAAAGATGACCCAATTAGTCGTCGCGTTTACGAGAGCCTGGCCTGGCCTACTTAATGTCATTGCTCTCTCATGATCAAATAAGTTTGGGTGTAGTAGTAGAAGTAGTATTAATAAATTATATAAGTTGGGTACTGTAGTTTTCCTTTCCTCTATCTCTCCCTCCCCTTAGGGGTATGGGTAGATGCATGGTTCTCGTTCTTTCACTCTGTTTTAGATATGACGTCGTCAATGAAATAATAATGATTTGGTAGAGAGATCTCTATTTTTTTTTTTTAGTTTTAACAGAAAGTATGAATTCTAACTTCCATTTATAACTAACATGAAAAACGCGAACCTATTTCAATAATTATGAAGATGAGTACTTAGTCATGGACAACGCCATGTTTGGCCCCCAAATAGGTTAAAAAACCTCAATATATAAATATGATGAGAATAAGGTGTATGTTGCAGAAGAGTATGCGGAGTCACAACTCACAAGGGGTTTTATTAGATTTTCAAATGTTTGGATTGAAAATTATCTATAAATGTATTTGGTTGATGACCGACGTGCACAATTCTATCAAATCGGGTGTTTGGATTGTAGTTTAAAAAAGTTATAAGCCAAAAGTTTAAACTAGTTTTAAAAAGTTATTTTTTTTTTTAAATAGCTTTTCAGACTAGTAGTTAGTTTTAAAAGTGACTTTTTTTAAGGCCTTAACAAACACAGTTTAAAAGCTTAAGCTACAAAGCTAATAAAAAAATGCATCCAAACACTTCCTAAATAAGCTTTTAGTGACTTTTTTTTTTCTTTTTGCGGATCCTTTTCTCCCTAAGAAGCCCCTTTCTAACAAGGGTAATAAATTAATGCAGAAACCCATGGGTTTGGCCCATAGTAATTAATCTCGTACCGTACTGACCAGTATCGACCGGTACGTATCGTACCATCAAATAACAGGTACCTCTAGCCTGCAATACCGTTCTGGCTAAATTCTCGAGCAATACCGCTATTTACTGGGTGGTACCGGAAATACTGGGCATTCTGGATGGTACCGGATTTTTCGGGGTACCGGTTTTGTTTCTTGGTATTTTCGTAGTAAAACTGAAAGGAATGCCTAGATATAACACTGTGATGCCCTAGCTGCGAAAATCCTCTCTCACTCTCATTCTATCTTTACTGATAGTCCTCTCTCTCTCTCTCTCTCTCTCTCTCATGAAGCTACGATCTCTCGGCCTCCAACTCTTGGTGATCTCTCATCAGTCTTTGCAAGCTCCATTTCCAAGTAAGGCTCTAATTAACCTCCTTCTCACTTATTTTTTGTTCATGACTTATGACTATCAATTACCCAGTTCACTAGGAGAAATCAATATAGGCCTTGCAACAAAACAAAGCCCAAAATGTAAAAAATTTTCATTTTTTTTTTTATGAAACCCCGCTTTGACGACCTTTCCTTGTTCTTCTTGTCATTTTTCCTTTCCTCATTATATCAGCATGTGTGAGTGTGACGTGCTTTCTATTTTTTTTTTTTTTTTGTGTTGGATTTTTTTGAGTCTCCATTATATCTCTCAGATTTTTTTTGGGTCTCCATAATAGCATATGGAGATTTGTTTTTCATTCAATTACTGCAAAAAGCAGCCAAGCAGATAAAGGCAACCATATGCTATTTGGATAAAGGCAAACCATATGCTATTCAGTATGTCAATTGCTATTTGGATAAGCCATCATTATTTTTCTCAACTCTGTTTAACAGTAGAACTGACCATATGCTATTACTTATAAATTTTCAGAAAGTTTTAAAAATGACTGATAATGCTTCAAGTGTTGCTACATCAGTGGCCTCAACTCCTATAAGATCAGATGATCCTGCTTGGGCTCATGCACAAATGGTTGTTGGTAAAAAGAACAATACTATTTGCCTCCAGTGTAATAAGCACCTTCAAGGTGGTGGAATCACTCGATTAAAGAAACATCTTGCTGGGGTTAGCGGTGAAGTTGGTGCTTGCAAGAAGGTGTCGATGGACGTCAAATGGCAAATGAAACAATTGCTTGGAGAGAATAGCAGAGAGAAAGAAAGAAGTGCAAGGTTAAAGAAAGACATTGGACAAGGGCTTGCATTTGAGGGAGACGATGAAGTTGATTACCCCCTGAGCCCCCCTTCAATTAGTAATGCTCAATCTAGAGATGATGGGAGTAAGAGAAGAAAGCAACCAAGCAGTTATTTTGCTCCAAGAACAAGCCCAAGCTCTCAACCTTCGATAAGAAGTGCAATGGCATCCAAGGAAATGGTTGATCAAGAAAAAATGGCAGTGACTTGATGGTGGTATGATGCTAATGTTCCGTTTAATGCAGCTCTATCTACGTATTACCAACAAATGATAGATGCAATGCTAGCTATTGGATCGGGTTTCAAGGGACCTTCTTATCATGACTTGAGGTGTAGTCTTTTGAATAATAATGTTTGTGAAGTTAAAGACTATCCTTTTCAAATTCAAGAATCATGAAAGACTTATGGATGCTCAGTTATGTTCGATAGATGAACGAATAGAAAGCAAGAGACACTTATAAATTCTCTTGTGTATTGTCCCAAAGGCACTATGTTTTATACAGCAGGCCTTATTAAGGATGCTGACACATTATTTAGTATTTTTGATGAAGTTGTTCAACTTGTGGGACCGACTAATATTGAACAATTTGTAACAGATAATGAAGCTTCTTACAAAGCTGCAGGAAAAAGGTTGCAAACAAAGTACAAAAGATTCTTTTGGTCTCCTCGTGCAACCCATTGCATAGACTTGATGTTGGAGAATTTTGCCACTCCAAAGTAAATGCATTGAAATGCAATAATCTTATATTAACTAATAAAAAATTGAGTTACATTTGTAGGAATATTAGCCGCAAAAAGAATGCTCTTGACCCCATTAGTCTTGACAACATATATTTAATAGAAGATTGGTTGTCTAAATAACCTGCTCTACTTGATGGAGAAGATCTTGGAAGGGAGATTATTGAACCACCATTGAATTTGAAAGCATTGACATTGGAGGATAGTGAGCCTCATTTTGATGATGGTGATGAAAATCTTTCAAATGAGAATAACAGCCAATATAATAGGGGTGCTACAAATTTATTCTTTGGAGGAGATGATGATCCTTATGTTTATGTTGAATGATTTCTTTTATGAGTAATTTATGTATCTTTTGAAGTCTCTTGGGAGAACTTATTTGGTAGTAGTTTGTTACTATAATGGGTGTGTGTTTAAGTTCTTATGAAGTACTTGGAAGTTGGAACTAATGATTGTGAAACTTTATATTTATATTGTATGTTTATGTTTCCTATAATGAATAATGTGTTTATCTTGGAAGTTGGAAGTTATGTTTATATTTAGTGTGAGTATATGGTTATGTTGGATTTTTACATGTAATTGACAATGGAAATGACTGTTGGAACTCTTGAACAATTTGATTGCAGATAGTATATTTGTGTTATATATATTTTTGATATATATGTATATATATAATGTTTATAGCGTCAAATTCGAGACGGTACTCAGTGTTGTACTGGCACCGATATGTACTGTACTAATAAAAAAATCGGTACCCTGGCCGGTACAAGATTAATAACTATGGTTTGGCCTGGTGGTCAAGGCCAAGGGCTTGGAGGTTTGCTTTTCACAAGGTCTCAGCTTTGAAATTTTTTAAGTACTATCAACTTCTTGGAGTCATCCTAGGATCTTTGGGTGGGTAATTGCTTGATTTGTGTAGGATGAGGGAACCATAGGTTTCATAATTAGTCGAGGTATGCATAAACTTGTTTGGACACCCAGTCAAGAAAAATAAATTCATATAAAACTTTTTACTAAAATAATGTGGCTTAATGAGAATCAGTCACTTATAAACATAACACTAATTATAGTGGCTCTTAATAACAAAAATGTTAATGGTGAAATTTTTTGTACAAATTATCTGGAAGAATAACATTTTTCTTCTCACATTGTTTGTATTTACGAGGGTACATTTATAGGTATAACTTTGTCTACTCCGAATAAGTGAAACAAACCCAACCCCAACGAGCGCGCCCCGCCCCCCCCCCGACCCCCCGACCCCACCCCCCCCCCCCCCCCCCCCCCCCCCCCCCCCCCCCCCCCCCCCCCCCCCCCAAATCCTATCCCATTCCGACCAAGGTGGATTGAACATGCCTGATGAAAGTTGATGACAAGGTTTACTCTTCTTCTTCTTCATCCATGGAAAGATGTTGCTTATGCCAAGGATTGAAGTATGAGTTTGTGTTCTTTCTATTTTAAAATATAATTTATGATTAATAAAGATTTTTTAGGAGGATTATAATTAAAACTATTACTATAATGATCAATGGATGATTAATGGATAGCATTAATGAAGTTGAGAATGAAGAAATTAAAAGGAATCAATAATAGTATCACACATGTATTTTATTTTTTAAAATCAAAATTTTGAGGAAAACTATTATAATTAGTGATATTATTAAACTCATGTTATAATTATCAATTGATGATCCAAATCTCATATTATAATTAGTGAAATTATCAAACTCTCAAGTTGCACAAATCAACCCAACATAGGCAAATATTTTCTTGTTTGGTTTGTGACACTTGTGATTATTTTCTCATTGAAGAAATTTTAAATTTGAAAACACAACCATTTACCTATGATAATGCCATTTTAAAAGTGTTGTCCCTCTCTAAAATGGTGAACACATAGCATGGCATGAATAGGATGCGGTTTTGCTGTGAATAATGGTCATGTTGTTATTGATGTGGCCCAATGAATGTTCACAGAGTGGCAAGCCATAACAGTGTTTTCGTTTTTTTTTTTTTTTTTTTGTAGCAGGTTCTAATAGTCTCTTTCAGGACTGTTCAAAAAATTGACCGGCCTGGCTAGCCGACCGATTCAACAGGACTCAACACCAATCCAATCACCATATAGGTGGATAAAGGGTGGATGTCGACCAACCCGACTATATTTGATTCGGATTGTGGCCTTTATTTTTTCATCCAAAACCAACCCGTCTTTTTGCCCTAAAATTTCATTTATTCACCCATTCCAAACTAACTCGATCACCCATTGGGTTCAATGCGGTACCAAAATTCTTCAACTTGATATCGTCAAGTTAGGTGGCGAGTGACTTCCCAACCCGACCCGTGAACACCCCTAGTCTCTTTAATTCCATATTATCATTCCGATATTTAATACAAGAAAATTGCTAATTTTACATAATATTTATACATAAACTCCCACCAAAATAACGTGTCAATAACAAACTTATAATTAAAAGTCATTATAGTGAATATTTTTTTTGAAGTGATAGACTCTCATTCATACATCATCCTGTAAAAAAAATTCCATCGAAATGACTCTGATTGTACGTGTGAAATGGCTAGGTTGACATGTACATTCGGAAATATTTTTGTCATTTTTTTTTGCTATTAAATTAAAAGAAGACCTCAGATAGAAATTTAGGCATGGACTTTTTGGTAAGCTATTCGACTACATTCTACTCTGACCTCTGAATTGCCTTGAAAAACGCATCCATTATTTTCTTCCTTTTTCCTTTCTCTTGTTTTTTGTCCTTTTCCTTCTCCTTGTTATATGAACTTTTTACAACCCCTCTTTCTCTCTTGTAATATTTTATTTTTCATTTTCTCCCCAGTCCTCCCTTCTGTGTTCCCTCCAGTTAACAGACCAAGTGTAGAAATTTTCTTTTGAATATGAGAATGAACGTTATTTTCAATCAAGTCTAATACCAGTTTCCAATATCTTTTTTTCGGCCAGCTTCTCACTGTGATTTGTGCTTGAACACCCACAACAAAGCGGGAAATTTTGTTGTGTGCAACTGAAGGCATTTTAGGAGACCAACTTTTCAATGTGAAATCACATAAAAGAAAAAGAAAAAGGCTATTCTTTCATAATTATTGTATATAATTTTGTACCATAATGATGTGACAGTGACAATTTTATAACTAAAATGTATCTTAGTGGGTTTTTTGGATTTTAAATTGATAGACCCACAACTCAATCACATCGTCCTGGATATAAATTATGTAAAAAAAAATTTAGTTATATAGCATTACCCAATGAAAAAAGTAAAACTCCAAATCAAAGGATTCACTCAAGGACGAGACAAATCTTACCAATCATAAAACAAAGGAGGAAATATTTGGAAAAAAGGAAAAAAAAACAAGAGAGAGCTACCAAATCTATATAATGAAACAGAGCTGGTTTTTAAAATATCTATTAGATATAATTCGTTAGAACGGTTGAGATTTAGTTTGACTTCAGACCAACGGTTAGGATCAATTTTCAACTTCTCCTACCCACTTCAACCTTTGCCCAAATCTGTCACTCAATGAGCCCATTACTCGACCGTTGGCCTCTCACACACCATCTCTACAATTTCTGCCTGTCCAATATATCTCTCCCCTCATTTCACCCCCACTCACTCACTCACTCTCTCTCTCTCTCTCTCTCTCTCTCTCTCTCTCTACCCCATCTGTGTATCTCTCATTTTCTTTGTTCCCATAACACCATGGTCATGGCACCAGTTTTCAACTTCTCCTACCCACTTTAAACTCCGCCCAAATCTGTCACTCAATGGTCCCATTACCCGACCGTTGGCCTGTCCGCTCTGCCATCTTTGCCACTCCACTATATCTCTATCGTCATTTCAACCCCACTCTCTCTCTCTCTCTCTCTCTCTCTCTCTCTCTCTCTCTCTCTAGATCTACCCCATCTGTGTATCTCTCAGTTTCTTTGTTCTCATAACACCATGGTCGTGGCATCACCTGAATCCAGCGTTGTCGCCGCACTAGCCAAACAGTTGGACAAACCACATTCTTTTCGGTTCGACAACAATTGCATCGGCTAAATTGAAATGGTCTACTGATCCATCTCTATGATGATGGAAGCCATGGAGACTCTCACCGCCATATCGTACCCCACAGAGACCACCCGCCTCTCTCTAAAATCCCATAGCCAAAGCACTTACCGACTTTCTCACTCTAATACCCTCCTTTTCCCCCCCAAAAAAAGGGGGTACAAATTCAAATGCTTTTTGTAAATGGGATTTTGTAGGAAGCCTGGTTGAACTCTCAAACTAACTCGACGAGCATGAACAACAATGAGAATGACTCGACCCTCTTTGGAGTGATGGTACTCCAATGATTAAGTTAGCATGCTTAATCACAATAAATCGAATAAAGTGTTGAAAGCTAGAACTCAAGTGAATGTATCTTCCCCCTTTAGTACATAGAGGGTATTTATAGGTTTCAGAATGTCACGTTTCCTTTGTGAATTGGAGTCACTTTCCTACTAGAAATCTTTCTTGTTTGAGTCGGTTTAACGCATTGGACTTATTCTTTGTTTGCCCTACTCCACTTAGGAGTATGATTTGTATTATGGACCCATTGGCCCTTGTAAGTTTTTGGATTAGGATCCTTGGACTAGATCTTTTGGGTCTTAGCCCCTGATGGGCATGGGCTCGGCCTACAAAGTCGGCATCCTTGGGCCAACCTCCCTGAGCTAGTCTTTTTTAGGTTTTGGGCTTGGCTCTCATTGGGCCCACACTTTCTCTCAAGCAAACAAAGGCAAAAATCGGTAGTGAGATGTGGCTATGGAGGCTTCCTCCACCGCAAGTGGTGATGATATTTGTGTAAGAATTGTGGGACCCCACTGCCTTTTGTAGTTGTCAGTGGTTTTTGTAAGTCAAAATACCCTTTTTCCAACCTAATTGATCTTATGACTAATGTTAATTTCATGATTGTATATGCAAATCTTGCATGCTCTTTACTTCTTGAACTTCTTATTCATTTTCTTGGCTTTGTTCGCCTTGTTTGTATGAGAAAATGGGGAGTTTAATCTTTTAATATTATAATTTTTATTTGCTACTGTTCATTTGAATTTTGCAAATGTCTCTAGCCAATCAGTTGCTTTTGAAGATGACCATTACTGGCCATCTATTAGATGCAGATTTTAGGTCAAAACTAAAGACCTCGCTGAAACCCTTGACAAATCCCAAGGGTTTAAGGATTTTTCAATGGGTTGAGTAGATGGGTATGTGATATTCACATTTCCAAGTGTTTTCACTTATGAGATTTTGGAATGAGAGCGTCACCTCTTTAAAATAATAATAATATATAAACAAACAAAAAAAATAAAAATATAAAAATATATAAACAAACAATATAATCAACAAACAAACCGTTGTAAAAGAGTCTAGAACTTACAAAAGGAAACGAATATAATTACATAGGAGAGAGAGAGGGAGAGAATGAAAGAAAACCGTGCCTCAGCAAATAGGTGAGGTTTCCCTTATATAGACAAAACAGAGGACTGTTTCGGACTTCAAAATTACAATTACATGTCCGCACAGTAAACTGTCAAAAACATCAAAAAGTAAATAGTAAAACTTTTTACAGTAGATAAAGAATCACATGGGGGAGTCCTTAAGTGATGGAGTTGGTTGACCATGTGATATAAAGCAATCTGCTTTGTTGTCTTATGAAGACATGGGGGGGTCTCATTGCACAAGGGATCACATAGGGCGGCTAGGTTGTCCCCTTGCCCTTATCCCTTTTTGGAGAGGTGTGAGATCGACGCTTTCCAACTTTCTTGACTTTTTCTTCAAAATATTCAAGCATAGATTCCCAAAGATCGGAATTCTTGGGCATAGGTCCACGATCATATGGATCCTAGGAGTCTTGAGTATCTTCAAGGGTACTAGCCTGATGAGAGGATTAAGAATGCATATATGTATCCTTATCAGAAGAATCATTGGAGAAAAGGGTCATAAAATCATTCTTGACCTGTTGCATACATTCATACATTATTTCTTGCTCAGTTATGAGTGGATTCTTCATTTTTAATGAATGTTGAACAACAACCAATTTATTGGAGAATGTGGACTAGGGATGAGAAGCTCTGCATCGTATGAGTTCATCTTCTTTTTGATAACTTTGAATAGCAGCTTGCATCGCTGTTATAGTCTCATCCATAGTCTTATTAAACTTTTTTCAATATCCAACATGGAATTGGCAATAAAGATAAAGGATATTATCATAATTTCTTTTGACAATAGGTGTCCATTTCTAAATTCAAGGTATCCCGAACTCAGTGAAGAAATAAATAAGATCAGATCCTTCAATATAACTGATAGGATCTAGTCCAACAAGTTTTGGACTATATGAAGCCCATTGGCCCAATTATTCCTGAAGAATGTCAGGAAGAATGGTATAAGGTAGACCAAATATTTTCCACCAAGAATGGAACCATCTAGGAAAACCTTTTTTTAAAGATTTATGGAGATAATTTAATCCACCACGTATGTTTCCTTTTAATAAACAGTGAATTTAAAGGTTTGGATATAATCCTAATAATTACAGGTGTGTTTAACATCAACCTGAAGAAACATTTTCTCATTGAGAGGACTAAGTCCCCATTTGGGTGGAAATATTATTCTCTTAATATAACATTTACTAAAATTAATAGGACCAACCTTAGTGGTCATATTTGTATAAAAATTTGTAAATTTACAAGAATCAGTGACTATTAAAATATTTTGCATCACTGATATGTATTTATTGCTTTGAAAAGCATAGAAAAATTGTTAAAAATATTTGTCCCTGATATACCATGAATCATTTTCTCATTGAATATCAATAGGTACGAGGTACAGAATATGGTCTATAGAAGGGAGTATTTCATACTTAGTTGGTTCTTCTTCCAATGCCTTAGCATATAATGCAGGGGATTGGTCATCCGAAGGTTGTGATGTTTGGCCAATATGACATTGGTTTCTTTGTTGTTCAAGCAATTTTTTAACAGTTTCATATAAGGGATCATCAACAGTTATAAGCGTTGCTTTGATAGGTTCTTTAAAACCTGACGTTGAGCCTTTGTGGGTATTTCCATGGTCTCTGCCTTAAGGAGTATTACCCCTCCCTTGGCCATGTCCACGTCCTTTATCAAAGGGTATCATTCCTTCAAAAATTCACGACTCAAGATTTCAGGAAAAGAATTATGATGTCCTTTAATATAAGTGATATCAAAATCAAAAGCTGATAGAATAGCTTGCCATCTAGCAACATATGCTTAGAGACATCATGTTTAATATCTTTGCTAAAAATATATCTTACAGCTTGACAATCTGTTTTAATCAAAAAATTTTGATTGAATAAGTCATCCTGAAATTTGGAGACACACTTTACAATGGAAAGAAGTTATTTCCGAACAATTGCATATTTCCACTCAGTTGTGGTCCATTTACCAGATGTATAACGAACAAGAATTACTTGTTTGGTATTAGGAGCAATTCGTGTTAAAATACTACCATAGCCAATACGGCTAGCATCAGTCATGACAATTTTAAATCAATTAGGATTGGCAAAAGATAGACAAGAAGACAAAATCCTACCAATCATAAAATAGAGCAGGAGATATTTGGAAAAAAAAGGAACCAAAAAAAAAAACAAGAGAGAGCTACCAAATCTATATAATGAAGCAAAGCTGGTTTTTAAAATGTATATTAGATACAATTTGTTAGAATAGTTGAGATTTAATTTGACTTTAAACCAATGGTTAGGATCAATTTTCAACTTCTCCTACCCACTTCAACCTCTGCCCAAATTTGCACTCAATGGGGCCATTGCTCGACCTTTGGCCTCTCACACATCATCTCTGCCATCTCTTCCACTTCACTATATCTCTCCCCTCATTTCACCCTCTCTCTCTCTCTCTCTCTCTCTCTCTCTCTCTCTAGATCTACCCCATCTATGTGTCTCTCAGTTTCTTTGTTCTCATAACACCATGGTCATGTGATGCAGCGAGATCGCTAGAACAAGGTAACCAACCCTAATCCGTTGATTCACCATGAATACCGGATTAAGAGTCATCCTGCAACCTATTGATTCACCACGAATGCTAGGTTTTAGGGCATCAAACACTCGTTGATTTTCGTAGAAAATACTGAACGATTGAAAATGTGCAAAATTGCACAGAAATTGTATTAATCTTCAAAAGCTGTGAAAAAATGTCCTAACATGAGTATAAATATGCGACACAAAATCCTAGGGCCCGGGACAAACCGGGTTAATTAAAAAAAAAAGACGAAAGCCTAAAAAAAAGCCCAAAACACAAAACGGACCAAAAATATACTTAGAGGCATTTTTTCACATTTTCCTAGGCTGGAAAATCATTTTATGTTTTCCCTTTTTTACGGCTCGTCACTAGCTTTTCGAAAACATATTATAATAGGAAAACGGAGTTACGAATAAAAAATTATAACCGATTGAAATTTACCGACCACTGGTCCGCGCATAATGACACCTCCAGGTCTCTAAGTAATCTTTTGCTATGCAATCCACATCATCATGTCACCAATTTTCAACTTCTCCTACCCTCTTCAACCTCCGCCCAAATCTGTCATTCAATGGCCCCATTACCTAACTGTTGGCCTCTCACACACCATCTCTGCCACTCCACTATATATATATATATATCTCTCTCTAGATCTACCCCATTTGTGTATCTCTTAGTTTCTTTGTTCTCATAAAACCATGGTCGTGGCATCACTGGAATCCATCATTGTTGCCGCACTAGCCAAAACAATTGAACAAACACATTCTCTTCGGTTCGACGACAATTGCATCGGCTCAATTGAAATGGTCCATTGATCCATATCTATGGTGATGGAAGCCATGGAGACTCTCACCACCATACCGTACCCCACAGAGACCACCCAGCTCTCTTGTATTCCCCTCTCTAAAATCCCATGGCCAAAGCACTTACCGACTTTCTCACTCTAATACCCTCCCTTTCCCAAAAAAAAGAAGGGTACAAATTCAAATGCTTTCTCTCAAGCAAACAAAGGCAAAAATCGGTAGTGAGGTGTGGCTATGGAGGCTTCCACCATCGCAAGTGGTGATGATATCTGTGTAAGAATTGTGGGACCCCACTGCCTTTTGTAATTGTTAGTGGTTTTTGTAAGTCAAAATACCCTTTTTCCAACCTAATTGATCTTATGACTAATGTTAATTTCATGATTGTATATGCAAATCTTGCATGTTCTTTACTTCTTGAACTTCTATTTCTTTTTCTTGGCATGAATAGGATGCGGTTTTTCTGTCAATAATGGTCATTTTGCTGTTGATGTGGCCCAATGAATATTCGCAGAGTGGCAAGCCATAAAAATGTTCTTTTTTTTTTGGTAGCAGGTTCAAATAGTCTGTATTAGGCTTGTTCAAAAAATCGACCGGCCTGGCCAAACAGCCTGCCGTACTTGACCCGACACCAACCCGATCACCATATGGGTGAATTTTGATCAATCCGACTATATTCGATTTAGATGGTAGGCCTTTATTTTTCGAACCCGACCTAACCCGATTTTTTAATACTAAAATTTCGTTTCTTCACCCAACCCCAGCTAACCCGAACCAACTTGATCACCCACAGGGTTGAATGCGGTTTCAAAATTTTCAACTCGATATGGTCGGGTTGAGTGGCGGGTGACTCTCCAACTCGACCCGGCCCATGAGCACCCCTAGTCTCTTTAATTCCAAGTTATCATTCTGATACTTAACACAAGGAAATTGCTATTTTTACATAATATTTTATATAAACTCTCACCAGAATAATATGTCAATGACAGTTTTGTAATTAAAAGTTATTATAGTGAGTATTTTTTTTGAAGTGATAAGCTCTTATTCAGACATATCATTCTGTAAAAAAAAATTTTAATGAATTGACTATGATTGTATGTGTGTTGGCATCTACTATTCTAGGAATATCAATTCACCCGCTTACTGCAATTGCTCATGATAACCTTTTCTAGCTTCTAGCTCGGGTCTATTTCTTAGTTCTAACCTAGCCAATCTCTAGGGTGAAATGGCCAGGTTGACATGTACATTCCGAAATATTTTTGTCATTTGTTCTTGGTGGTGCTCTTAAATTAAAAGAAGACCTCAGATAGAAATTTAGGCATGGACTTTGCTAAGCTATTCGACTATATTCTACTCCGACCTCTTAATTGCCTTCAAAAAAGCATCCATTATTTTCTTCCTTTTTCCTTTCTTTTGTTTTTTTGTCATTTTCCTTCTCCTTGTTATATGAACTTTTTGCCTTACTTTAATACAACCCTTCTTTCTCTCTTGCAATATTTTATTTTTCATTTTCTCCTCCCTTCTGTGTTCCCTCCAGTTAACAGACCAAGTGTAGAATTTTTCTTTTGAATATGAGATTGAACGTTATTTTCAATCAAGTCTAATACTAGTTTCCATTGTCGTTTTTTGGGCCAGCTTCTCACTGTGATTTGTGCTTGAACACCTAAAACAAGACGGTGAAATTTTGTTGTGTGCAGCTGAAGGCATTTCAGGGACCAAATCACCTATGTAAAAATCCGAAATCACAAAAAAGAAAAAGAAAAATGCTATTCTTTGATAATTATTATACATAATTTTGCATCATAATGATATGACAGTGACAGTTTTATAATTAAAATATATCTTAGTGGGTTCTTTGTTTTAAATTGATAAACCCACAATTCAATCACATAATTCTGTATATAAGTTCTGTATGAATGTTTTTGTTATATAACATTACCTAATGAAAAAAAAAGGAAAACTCCAAATCTATATAATGAAACAGAGTAGAAGTTATTTGGAAAAAGGGGGAAAAAAACAAGAGAGAGCTACCAAATCTATATAATGACACAGAGCTCGTTTTTAAAATGTCTATTAGATATTCATTAGAACGGTTGAGATTTAATTTGACTTCAAACCAACAGCTATGATCAATTTTCAGCGTCTCCTACCCACTTCAACCTCCGCCCAAATCTGTCACTCAGTGGGCCCATTACCCGAGCGTTGGCCCCTCACACACCATCTCTGCCACTCCACTCTATCTCTCTCCTCATTTCACCCGCAGAACTTAGACAGAGGAGTTGTGTGTTCTTGAAAAAGAGAAATTGAGCGCTTTACTTTCACGAGAAATGAGTGTGTTTTTGATGAGGGGAAGGGGTCTATTTACAAGGGAAATTCATTCAACCAAAAAAATTTACACAGACTACATGAATGAGAGCATTTAATTACGAAAAAAAAAGTGTTTTTCTTTAAAATAAATCAGTACTTATATTAATATAGGGGTGAACATTAGTCAGGTCAAACCAGGTTAGACATAAATTAGAAATAATATTTATTGGGTCTTGAAATAAATTTCAAACTCACCCATTTAAAAAATTACATTGTCAAACTCACGCGAGCCTACCCATTTAACCAGAATTTTTTAAAAATATTATTTTACATATATTTATGTCCAAATGGAGCTTCAAAGAAAAATCACAAGCCCGCCCATTAACATAATAGTGTCTAAAAAAATTCTCAAGCCTATAAATAATAGGCAGACTTGGGCAGGCTCCCTTATATTAATCTCAAGGAATAGCTCAATGGAGATAGGGACAAATTGTTATCTCAGACATCCCTGAGTAGGGATGACAATAGGGCAGATTAGGGACAAGTTAGACTCAAGGCCGGCTCTAGGGTAAGCCCAGTAAGCCCCTAGGCTTGGGCAATCTCCTTGGGCCAGGGCAACCAAAATTTTAAAATTTTTGTATAATAAATTATGAGTCTAACCTATTTTTTCTGTATAACCGTACATCTTACCCAATAATATGATAGAGAATAAGCTTTTATTTTGTGGGTCTTGTATACCTAATAAAATTAAATAGTTTATAATTATAATGTCCATTGACTGGATACCAAAAAATAAATTGCTTTGTTAGTGTATACGTGTAGAGAGAGAGAGAGAGTGTGTGTGTGTGTGTGTGTGTGTGTGTGTGTGTGGGGCTAAGTGGGTTTGATTTGGAGACCTACTAGTAGATCGAAGTGGAGCCAAGCAAGATTCAATCAGAAGAAGAAATAAGGTTGTGTTTGATTGGCTCTAATAATATATTTTTCTTGTATAACATATATATGTGTGTGTGTGTGTGTGTGCGCGTGCGTGCACGCGCGCATAGATACAGTGATACAATGAATATTTTTAAGTTCAAGTTTTACATACAAACTATATAAAAAAGGGAGAAGATCCCAAGTTTATGTGATAGTTTGTTAGTGTGTTGGTATGGTGGCAGTTATTAGTGAGTGAATGAGGAGAAAATATTTAATTCAACAGTGATACCACGTTATTTTTGTTGACGTGGTGTCACAAGCTAATAAAATACATCTACATGAGTATGTTGTAATGAGATGTCACATCAATTAGTAGAGTAATGTGGATAAAATATTTTAACTAGCTCCTTAATTCTAGGTGACGATGATCAAAACCATTTTTTGGTGTAATTCTATTGACTTGTGGTAACATGTCAATGATATCGCCATTATACTGAATAGTTACTCGTGAATGGGGGTAGGGGTGGGTGAAAAAAAGGGTATATATATATATAAACACATAAAAACAAAAGATAAGGATGCAATAATGTGGTAATTATTCATAACTGTCACACCATGTCATTTTGCTAACTAAGTGTTCGGGCCAGCGTGCGTGCACCTCAAGTAATCTTGAGATATGTGTAGTCCCTCAGCCTCACACAAACCAGGTAGTTACCAGGCCAATGGCCTTAGGGGAACTCTTGCACTTGGCAAGAGTTGAACGTGATTAAATTGTGATGTTTGAAATTATTTACATAGCAAGAATTTTAAATTTGAAAAGCTACCATACAGCTCTCAAAAAGTATTTTCTCTCTCTACACCTGGTTTTACCTTCTTACCACATAAACATGATGATGTGGCTTGATGGTGACAAAGGATAATTTTTCATGGTTAAGATGGTGGTTAAAAGGTTATATAGACTATTAACATTGTTTGAATCTTTTCCTTTTTTCTTGCCTTATCGTGGTAAGTTTATGTGTACTAGAGGATGGGCCACATGCGATGCATGTGCAACTCGATTAAGGCATGTCTATATATAAAAAATGAACTGAGATAGTTGATTCCTTTATTTTTGTTTTTGCCTCTTTTGTTTATGTATTTCTTCATTCTATTCATTATTTTGTTAGCTTAAATCTATAGATTACTAAATTTTGAAATATTCTAAACACCATATATGACAGAATTTTAAAATATAACATAATTTTTTATCTATACATATACATAGTTATTGTAGTGTACACAATATTTATAAGATACACAATACTTTGGAATTATTCCAGAAACATAGCCCAACCATCATTCTAGAATCACAGGAATTCAAAACATGACCCACCAAAGAGAATGTGTAATTCCAAAAGCCCAACAATGGGTGATGTTTACTTAATGTAGTTTCCAAAAAAAAAAAAAACAAAAAAACATGTGCATAGCCCAACCACCATTCTAAAACCACAAGAATTGAAAACATGACCCATCCAAGAGATTGTGTAATTTAAAAAGAAAAAAAAAAGCCTCTTCAAGATCTCTTTTGAAAAAAAATTACACATCGAGCATATTTTTTGAAAAATATTCAACAGTCATTATTAAATACAAAATAAATAGAAAACAAATTAATGAATAAAAAATTAAGCAAGTATATTTGATATATGAATAATTAAAATGGATTATCTGAAAATGCATGATGTTCAGGTAGTGAATAATCAGAAGCACTTCCAAATGTAACTTTAGCTTTTCATGTAACGTACTGCAAGGACGAAATAGATAAATTGGGTAACCATGCACAATTATGCAACCCATTATTTTTTTTTATTGTTGGTATATGTATAGTCTGTTTTTTTTTTTCTCTAATGATAAGAAATTATTGTTGCTAAGTTAAACTTCCTAATTGGTTGTGTTTAGTTTTTGGTGGGGGACCATTGGTCGAAAATCATAATGCAACTGAAAGGGGCATCAGCCACGCAAATAGGTTGGGGTTAGTTTATAGTTTACCTCATCACTTTCTATTGATTATTTTGTTGTTCATGTTTTTTTTTTCATCTTCATCATTTATTTATTTTTATTTAATTAATTCCATAAACTTCAAAGAAATATGTTCTGCTCACACTTTCCTAATATCATTTTGTTGGGTTCGAATGATATGTAGGCTCATTGACATGGGTCCTCTTAGGTCATACAAATATATGCTTCCTATGTCCCTTTTACGTTCTTTACAACCTTTGATACTCATTGCATTTGCTAGCATTCTTTTTTGTTCTCATAAAGGGGAGGAAAAAAAAAAACAGTGCAATGGCCATAGTTTTTTTTAAAGCCAATGGAACAACGACCTAAAGATTTGTTTTAAAGCCTAAAAATGGGTGATGTTTGCTTCGTGCAGTTTTCGGAAAAGAAAAAAAAAAATCACTCTGCATATCCCCACCAACATTCTAAAAGTGCAAGAATTCGAAACATGACACCCTCCAAAGAGAATGTGTAATTCCAAAAACCTAACAATGGGTGATGTTTGCTTAATGTAGTCTTGACAAAAAAAAAAAAAAAACCAGTGCATAACCCAACCACCATTCTAAAACTGCAGGAATTCAAAACATGAACCACTAAAGATATTGTGTAATTTATAAAAAAAAAAAAAGCCTCTACAGGATCTCATTTGAAAAAAAAGATTACACATCGAGCATATTTTCTCAAAAATATTCAACAAAACATGACCCACCGAAGAGATTGTGTAATTTATAAAAAAAGAAAAGAAAAAAGAAAAGCCTCTTCAAGATCTCATTTGAAAAAAAAATTACTCATCGAGCATATTTTCTTGAAAATATTCAACAGGCATTATCAAATACATGGAGCATATACCTTGATGCTTTATACAATATAAAGAAGCTTCTGATATACACTACACAACTAAAAGACAAAAGAGAGAAGAGAAATTTGCAGGGACCTAGGGACCCATATCTCAAGCCCAACTACAAATTTTGGAACCATGGAACATTTATGCCACAGCAGGCATATTCAACAAAACTTACCTTGGAGCCCCAATGGATTTGGTTCTCAAACTTGCAATTTGCTATAAGTTGGGCCATTGCTAATATTGATTGGATTCTTATTGTCGCCGGAGATAATCAAGAATTAGAAACTGTATTGTTATCTTCGGCGAAGATGATTGGAGATAATCTTTAGGGAGCATAAGATGATAGAGTCCTGGAGGAAAAAGTAACTGAGGCAGTTGGGTAAGGGTGGGGTATTTGTTATAGAATGTTTTTCCATTTTTGCCCTGAGAGATATGTAATAGGTTAGTGATGTTAATTGTAATTAATTAATTTCAATTGGTTTTTTGTGGAATAGAATAAAATATCACAATCTCTTCGGTGGGTCATGTTTTGTTGAATATTTTCGAGAAAAAAAAAGAAAAGCCTCTTCAAGATCTCATTTAAAAAAAAAAATTACACATCGAGCATATTTTCTTGAAAATATTCAACAAGCATTATCATGGAGCATATACCTTGATGCTTTGTACAATATAAAGAAGCTTCTGATATATACTACACAATTAAAAGACAAAAGAGAGAAGAGAAATTTACAGGAACCTAGGGACCCATATCTCATGCCCAACTGCAAATTTTGGAACCATGGAACATTTATGCCATAGCAGGCATATTCAACAAAACTTACGTTGGGCCATTGCCAATATTGATTGGATTCTTATTGTCGCCGGAGATAATCAAGGATTAGAAACTGTACTGTTATCTTCGACAAAGATGATTGGAGATAATTTTTAGGGAGTTAAGATGATAGAGTCTTGGAGGAAAAAATAACTGAGGCAGTTGGATAAACATGGGGTATTTGTTATAGAATGTTTTTCCATTTTTGCCCAGAGAGATATGTAATGGATTAGTGATGTTAATTATAATTAATTAATTTCAATTGATTTTTGGTGGAATAGAATAAAATATATATAGGACAATTTTGGGGAGACACCCACTGATGTGCTGCCTTTATATATTAGAATAGATCTTTCTCTTTATCCTTGGCCATGAGAGGGCCACATGCTAATGGGCCTATTCCATTGATCCCTTGTAGGAAGATTTCAGCGTACACAAATTTTCTTCGGCCGATAAGGGTAAAAGGCTTGGAATCGAAGGAGATAGAACAAGTAGAGCCCAGAGTTGCAAATATGGGGCAGGTGGCCCAAGTAAGGTTAGGCACATGTATTGGTGGAGAGGGAGAGTTCTGGTGGGGCAGCCTGTGATGGTGAAGTCCGTCTGGAGTCTGGAAATTTCATTTAAGCCTAGAAATTGGCTAACTCCCATTTTGATTGTGCATTGGAGGAGAGGGAGAGTTCTGTTCTGTCATCTGAAGCTCATTCAGTGGGAGTTGCAGAAGGCAAAAGAGGAAGTTCGGCATTGAGGCAAGTTTCCATGGAGTTTGATGGAGCAGTGGTTTAGTGAGAAAAATTGCTCTTCCTTGAGATTAATGGGCTGGCCTATCTAAGATGGCGGAAAACGTGGAATTGAATAGGAATTTGGACTAAGATTCACTGGATGCTGAGGGTTTGTAGGAGGGGGGTTTTGCCTAATATGCTTGGTTATTGGAAATTGTGATGAAGTATCTGGGAGAGGAATTTCTAGTTGAGTAGAAGGGGGAATCTGCTCGTGGTCTTTGTCTTTCTTTTAGGGATGGTCTTATGGCCTTATTCATGTAGCCATAAAGAATTTGAGATGTTCCTTGCTGTTATGAGTTGAGAGGTGTGAAGAAAGCTTGATTTTTAGCCGTGTCTCCTTGTCAATTGGGGGATGTTGAAGAGGCAGGCAGAGGGCTGGTTAAGTGGAAGAAGATCAAAGCGATGGGAGAGAGAATTACAGCTTCTGGGAGGTCAGGATCTTTCACATGTGGTAGGTTTATCCCTTGCAGGGGTCAAGGAGATATGGCTCCAGTAGGGGATAGCTTGGAGAGGGGTTGGATGGAAGAAAAAGTGGATGATCAGGGTATAGTTTCTGATGGTGATGTGAAGATGAAGGAAGATAGTTTGTCTTCTAAGTTTGGGTGATGGGAAAAAGGTAGAGTTTCCATGGGGATTTGAAAATGAAGGAAGATGGGTTGTCTTCCAAATTTGGGTTAGGAAAAGGGTTAAAGGTCTAAGTAAATTTATGGAATTCCTTGTGAAAGATTTGAGAATGATTCTTTGAGGCTGTTATCTTTTATTGGAGCCAATAAGAGGCCAAAGATGGATGATAACTCTGCTAGGAGGAGTGGGGGAAGCAAAGCTCTAGGAGTGGAAGGGAGTTGAAGAACTTGGATAGGCCAATCAACTTTTTTGTTCCTTTTGTGGTCTTTTGGGTCTCCATAGAGGCTTGAGTAGTTGTACTATTCTTTGCTTCTGTTGCTTTGTGTTGGTGATGCCCCCTTGGCACTTTTTTTTTTAATATTTTAATTTACTTCACTTATCAACCCAAAAAAAAAAAAAAAAAGTCTCTTTACATACTAATTGTTGCTTTGTGTTGCTTGAATTTTCTTTTCCAACTTATTACCTTTGTAAACTTCTTCGTATGTAACATGTTCAATTATTGAATTTGTTGGTCACTTTACATCCATGTTTGGAAAGTGACCAACAAAATTGAAAATAATTCTTCTGAGAGATGTTTGGAGACTATGATAATTACATCCATGTTTGGTGGTCACAAAATTGAAAATATATGTGGTGTAGCTGTGCAGCTGCATCTTTTGTGAAGTATAAGAATGACAATACATGTTTGAAATGCCATAAGCAATTTAAAGAACTTGAATGACACATGAGTGATTAGAACACTGGAAAAAGAACTTTAGTGTGTTTCTTTACTTTGATGACCTGAGCAACATGGATGAAATTGATGCAACAATATCAATGAAGTTAGCAATGGAATAATAAAAGGGTTCATTGTAGAATTATAAGGGAAGTGGACAATAGTAAGGTGACAACCAAGAGAACCATAGCAATATTTTCCTAAGCGTCCTGTGGTTACTTTTATGACTCTGTTTGCACCTAACCCAGTGCGAAATCATTCAACTTATTCAAGCAACTAATTGCATAAACAAAGATAAGGAAAGTCATACTCAGTAAGAATGCATATACCGTTTTGCTGGTTGCACTGCGAGGCAAGAGATGTTAGAACCACTGACCATACCAATCCCTTGATCAATTATTTTTACTTGTTTTTGAAT